>JARHVA010000243.1:2092500-2467500 GCA_037957365.1 Torreya grandis
TATTTTATAAGATAAATTAGTATGATCACAAAACTAGTGAAATCACTCAAATAATTAACATGATCAAAATCAACAATAAAGATTATACCATAAATCATATTAATAATCATGTAAATTAAAATTACACAAAACATACTACACTATCTATATCAAAAAATTAATTATGAAACATGATATATTAAGTGATGTGTGTAAGGGTTTCTAAATTCATTCTTTGTCATCCCCCAATGTCTCCATCTAGACCACCCTCTATGATGATACTCTCCCTCTATCATGAACTGAGGGAAGAATCTATCCCACATCTATCTCATGATAATGAAGGTAGGTATCTTGAAACAACATTATATCCATAAAAAAATGAATTATAATAATCAAACATGATCACAATATATTAAATGTGAAAGTATTGCTAACTCATAGCAAACTAATAATGTAATTTAAGCAATACAAATTATCCCATAATTAACATGTCATTAAATTTAATCATATATTATTCAATTAACTAATCAACCATAGTAATCCACAAATCAAATAGGTTATTTATCCTAGAGATAAATCGGGATGTGATATAAATACAATAGATAAAACTATCATAGAGGAACAATTCAACTCCAAACTCTCACACAATGAGAGTAAACTATGGGGGAACTTAAGCATAAACAATAGAGTGATAAATAAATATAATAATTAAGCCAAGTAACCTTACTCCTCTCAACATAATAACTAATTAAAAATTACACATATTTCATTTAGTCAATCAACAAAATAGTCAAGTCATAAAACACCTACTAAAAGATCTAGGACCTTCCATGGATCTTTTTTGTAAGTTTCTATTAGTTGAGGCTCTCCTTCCCCAAATTTATTCTTATTACTCCATCCTCCTTTAGGTTTCTCCCCAAAATTTTGTAAAATTTAAAGTCTAAAGAAAATAAATATTTTCCAAGAGATCTCCCTTCATCAAATAGGCATTCTCTCCTTATTGAAACCCAATCAGAACATGGCATGTGTTTGTTGTTTCCTTTGATCAGCCAAACCCTTTTTTTGGCCAACCCATGTCTTCTTAATGGTGACCTCTTTTCTAGTACATAATGGTAGTTAGTAGCTATAGAAAATTCTTATGGTTACTTCTAATACCATCCACATCCCTATGCAAGGCTCAAGTCAAAGGTAATTAATGGACAAGTATGCAATTATATAATAAGCTAATCTAGACATTGGTCTACTTTATCCTCATGCATTAAATGTGAATAACCAAAGGTGTTCCACCAACCCAATAATGATTACCATCCATATAGACATTCTAAGACTAAATAAAGTGTTTAATGTCATACAAGACATTCAATTAGGATTAATCAAGGTTCAAGATAAGATTTTAGTTAGCGGTGGGATCACACATGATGTAACAACACCTTGCATAGTCCTTTTCCTTTGTTATCAAAGAATTATTTATGCACATTTATTGCACCTATGAAATCTAATATTCTGATAACTAAATATTTAAAATATAACATGCTAGATAATTTTATTAAACCAACATAATTGGCTTAATAATAAATTCACCAGTTTATGAAGTTTATTATTTTATCACCTAATGAAAAGTAAGGTATACTTATCATTTTATTAAAATATTTGTACAAGATTAAGATTTGTCCCTTATTTGATTGGTTCTAACCATGAATATTTATAGTTAAGCCCAATGAGATTTTCCATAACATCCTCTCTAAGAGTTGTTTACAATTTTATCTTACTTAGATTATTCCTTATCAAAGGTTATCCAACTAGACCTAGAATAGATAATCATAGGCAATATCATGAATGGGTTTACATAACTATATTCCTAAGATTAGATCACAAGGTTTTTTAATTATCAAAGGCATAGGTAAACTACTTATTTTCCTTCATAATTAAATGTGTCTTTGACATAAAATCATTTAAACATGAGGTATTACAACAATTCAAAATAACATGAAAAAAATAACCATAGAATAATCAATTAAAGATTTAATAGATGTATTAATGATATTAACTTGGCCAAACTTAGTCATGAATATACAAGCCTCCACAAGTATTCCATTTTCAATAAGGATCCATCCCAAGTAGGTCTATTAATCCTATATACTAAGTAGACTATAAAATAGTCCTATGTAGTAATAATAAGTACATTCAACTAGTAAAATTTATAATAATTGTGGCTCATAGCTCAATCCATAATCATTTATTATCATATAAATAAAATAAGTTTGGTTGAAATTAAATGTTTCTTGGTTTCTAGCTAGTTATAAAAAGCAATAAACATGAGAAATCAATAGTTGACTATGAGATCCCCTTCAATTTGAGTGCAACTTTAGTGAATAGAAAGTGGGCTCACCTACAAAACTTTTACCATCATCAAGCAACTACTCTAGGCACCCCTAAGCAAAACTCATAGCTCCAAGCATGTTCACATCATGATGTAAGTTAAATAAAGTAAAAATAGTAGTCAAACTTTCTTTAGGTCAATGAGATAGCTTCTCACAAGGTGATAATCCAAGAAACTCTAAATCAAGAAGATTACCGAACTTGAATCTATTTTCATCAAGTAAAATAAACAAAATAAAAAACATAAGGGTCACAAGGATAAGACCCTTATGCATAAAAACACTAAGATATATTATTTGATCACTCATGAGAGGACTTAGGAAACCTACCATCATGTATAACATTAGAGGCTACCACTTCATCATGAAGAATGTTACTTTTTAAGGCATCAAAAATCTTACATAAAAATCCTTACTATTAGAGTAAACATATATACTAGTGGATAAAACTATCATGAAGGAATAATTCAGCTCTAAACACCCACACAAGGGTAGAAAACTATAGGGTGAATCAAGCACATCCATAGAGATATAAGCAAATATAATAAGTAATCCAAGTGGCTTTACTCATCTTGACATAGTAATTTATCAAGATTCATAAAAACTTCATTTAGTCAATCAACATAATATTAAAGTCATAAGACACTTACCAAATGATCCAGGCCCTTCCATGGATCTTTTATGTAGGTTTATACTAGTTGATGCTCTCCCTTCCCATATTTCTTCTTGTTCTTACTTCCTTCTTTATGTTGATCCATAATAGTTATTAAAATTCAAAGTCTAGAGAAAATAATTCTTTTCCAAGAGATAGACCTTCCTCAAATAGGCATTATCTCCTTGTTGCAACCCAATCAAAACAGTACATGTGTCTATTCTTTCCATGGACTGACCAATCCCTTCTTCTATCTAGCCTATGCCTTCTTAATGGTAACCTCTTTTCCAGTCCATAATGGTACATGGTAGATCTAGCTAAGTTCTATAGTTAATTATAATACAATCCACCTCCCTATGTAGAGCTCAAGGCAAATTGAATTAATTAATAGCCTATCATTATATAATAAATAAATCTAGATGTTGGTCTACTTTGTCATGATGCATTTAACATTACTAGCCAAAGGTGTTCCACCAAACCCCAACAGTGATTACCATCCATTTATACACATGTGAAGACTAAAGAAAGGGTTGAGTAGAATAAAAATCATTCAATTAGGATTAATTAAGGTTCAAGATAAGATTTGGGTTAGAGTTGGGATCACACATGATTCAAAAATTCTTGACATAATCATTTTCCTTCATTAGCAATTACTTATTATTACATACTTATTGCACCAATTAAATTTGCTATCCTAATAGCCAAATCTTACAAATATAACATGTTAGATCATTTTTTTAAACCAATCTAACTAGATTAACAATAAATTCACAAGGTGATGAAGTGATATTATTTGAACACCTAATGCATGTATAATTTTAATTTCAACATAAGGAAATAATTCAAACATTACTTAGTTAACTCTAACCATATGCATGATCCACTCACCTTGCAATAAACATCACCAAGGGAGTATCATCATTGATTTTCATAATCACCTTGCTTTCTCACGAGGGGTGCTATATTATTACCTTTTTAAAATGGCATCATCCTCAATACTAAACTATTTTTTTCATCAAGAAGGCTTATAAATCTAATTGACTTATGGAACATCATCTTGAATTATATAAAACCAATCATGTTATTCCTATATATTTCCAACAGACCTTGAGTTTCTTCATCCATCATTTATAAGGATCTTTAAGCACAGATGAAGGTTTGACCCACATGAATATAATATTATGAGTCATATTTTATGCTACGCCCTTAACCTTTGGCATGTTTAGGAATATGTGTGGCTGAATTGTGCCTTACATACCTCTTTTATATTCTTGTTATATTTCTTTGTGTTCTTAGTTATGTTAGCCTATGGAATAACCATGGCTATGTATACTATATATAGGAGGTAGTGGTTAGTCTTGATCATGATATTAAGTATTCTACTCTTATTTAATTATTGTGGAGGTTGCCCCTTCAAAGTGGCTCTACCATATTACCTAGTATTCTGCTTTGCTATCAATTATTATTGTGTGATCTCTTATCTTTGCTTATTCTATGTGATATATAATTATTCTATGTGAACATATAAGTGATTTAATTAAAAATGGTATCAAATATTTCATTTTGGAAAGTTTATTGTGGAATTTTATTTTGGATTTGGTGAGGTGTGACTTTTGCAAGCAAAGGAGCAAAAAAACATAACTTTCAATTTAGGAAGAAATAATTTTTTCTATCAACACAATATTGTTTGAAATAATTTTTTAAAAACAAATAGTTAAAAAAAAGTCTAGATTTTTTCTTTCTCTTTTCATATTTGTAGGCATTGGATTCATCTTAGTGAGATGATCACAATGGTATATTCTATTGGTACACTTTTTTGGTACCACAATTTTTCACCTTAGTGCATAAAAGCAACCATTAGATTCATCTTAGTGAGGTGATCACAATGATACCTTATGATAGTACACTTTTTTGTTGTGAAAAATTTCTTAGGGTTTATACATGGTAGGTCTAGCTCTCAGGGAAAAAGGGGGTAAAAAATTCCTAAGAATCCTAGGGACTACATGGAATCTAGAACTTTAGATCCATTGATTTCTCAACTTCAGGCTGACATAAAGGGCTTGGTGTTGTAGGATGACTTTTTTATAGTTTAAAATAATGTTTTATGGATACAAATAGAGACTAATGGGGTGTACACTAAATTGCATTAGATCACTATGCAATTGACTACCATTTCATCTTAGTTATAGCCAAATAACCCTCCACTTCATCATTTGGGTCCTCCTCCTCTCAACACTAACAAATCCAATCTTGGTGTGAAAATGATGTTGCCAAAACTAGAAATGTGTAAGTTCAATTGTAAGGATCATCTCACTTGGATTAACCAAATTGAGAATTTATTTGATCTACATAAAACTCCTAGTTCTCAAAAGGTGATAATGGTGTCTCTGTAATAAGAACCCAAGTAATTTATTTGGTGTTGTTGGTTGTGTGCCCAAAAGAAAAAGAATGGTTCCCCTATTACATGGTCTATTTTCACTAGTGAGTTGTTATCTCATTATCATAATAATGTCTCTGAGAACTACGTTAGCTAGTTATCCAAACTACATCAAATAGGAACTATGAAGGATTATATTCATCAATTTAAGAATATATCCTTATGGGTGATAGACATCACTAAGGAAAATTTGACTAATATTTTTTTGGGTGAACTTAAAGATAACATATAATTGTAGGTTTAGATGTTTAATCCATCATCTCTATCAGAAGTTATCCCAAGGGCATGCATGGTAGAGGAAAAAGGGATGGTCAAATAAAAAAAATTTACTATTGGTCATGATCACACCTTTCTATCACCATCATTTTTTCAACTCACCAAATTGACACCTCAAAAAATTGAAGATAAGTGATCCAAATGGTTGTGTTATGGTTTTGACAACAAATGGAAAAAAGGACATCATTATGATGAAAATAATTTATTTTACATCAAAGGTGCCAATGATGATGAAGATGATGAGGAGGTCATTATTGAGGATGTAGAAATAATTGAAGAGGAATATAAAGACTTTTAACCTACTATTTCTTATCATGCCCTTTCAACTAATAATACTCCCCAAACTCTTAAGGTGTTGGGTTTCCTCAAGAAATAAAAGTTCACTATATAGATTGATTTTGGGATCACACATAACTTCATTAACAATAAGTTGGCTACTCATTTAAACTATTTCATTTATCCCTCTCCAAAATTTTAGGTCGTGATTGTAGATGGTGGTACTGTCAATTTAAGAAAATGACATAGTATTAAGCTGGCCATGGAATACTACCTATTACCTTCTCCTATGTGTTCTATTTCCATGGGTGGAGATAATATTATTCTAAGAGTATATTGGATCACCACTTTGGGTAATATTGAGATGAATTTATAGGAATTACTCATGTTATTTCATTTTGAGGGAAGGAAATTTGAGCCAAGAGGATTATGGGATAACTCTACACAACTTGTTATCTCCTATAAAATGACCAAGATTCTATGAAAGGGTGCTAAAGGATTTATAGCTTGCTTATTTTCCATTGAAGTATAGCCAACTCAACCATCTACACCTCCTAATATATAACAAGTGATTGATGGCTATTCTATTATTTCGGGTGACATGCTAAAAGGAATTCTACCTAGCTACATGCATGATCATGCCATAAAACTTATTCCTATAGTACACCACCCAACATTAGGCCATACAAGTATCCCAATGCCCAAAAAAGTAAAATTGAAAATATGGTATAGGAGATGTTAGATTGAAAAATAATTTTCCATATCCAAAGTGAATATTATTCACTAGTTAACATGGTGAGAAAGAAATATGACACTTGTAAGATGTTACCTAGCTATAGAGAGCTCAACAAGTACATTATCAAAGATAAGTTTCTTATTTTTATCATTTATGATTTTCTAGATGAATTGAATGGTTCTCTTTATTTTACCAAGTTAGATATTCATTTTGGGTATCATCAAATCCTAATCCATGATGAAGACATACCTAAAATAGCTTTCAAAACTCATGAGGGCAATTATGAATTTATGGTTATGACTTTTGGTCTAACAAATACACTATCCACCTTTCAGAGTTTGGTGAATACTATTTTTAGGCCATTTTTGAGGAAATTTATTCTAGTTTTTTTTTATGATATCCTCATTTATAGTAAAAGTTAGGAATACCATTTACAACATGTGAAACAGTTACTCTCAATTCGATAACAACATTAGCTGTATGACAACTTTTCCAAATGTAATTTTAGATATCGTGAGGTTGAGTATTTGGGTCATATGGTTTCACATGAAGGAGTGAAAGTGGAACCTAAAAAAATACAAGAAATGGTGGATTGGTTGGTTCCTAAAACATTCAAGTAACTAAGGAGATGTTTGGGGCTAACTGGTTACTATCACAAGTTTGTCAAAAATTATGGTAGTATTACAACCCCACTCACCTCTTTTTTAAATAAATACTCCTTCTAGTGGAATAATACAACTATTAGGACATTTTAAAAATTAAAACTAGCTATGTGCACCACTCTAGTGTTGGCCACTCTTGATTTTTCTAAGACCTTTTTGGTTAAATGTGATGCATATAGATACGGTATGCGTGTTGTGCTCATGCAAGAAGGTATAACACTTGTATTTGAAAGCCTCCAACTAAATGGTAAAAATCATATCAATCCCATCTATGAGAAGGAAATGATGGATATTTGCATGTAGTCAAATAATGGAGACCTTATTTGATGGGTCATCACTTTTAGGTAAAGACTGATCATGATAGTGTCAAATATTTTTTGGAGAATGGTTGTCATCAAAAGAATAATAGAAATGGGTAACTAAGATGTCAGGCTATTATTTTGAAATAGTCTACAAGAAAGGCAAGGAAAATGTGGTGGTATATGTACTATTTAGGAGGGATGACTTAGTTGAGGCATTACTATGTGCCATGACCATTTGGCAGGTAGATTGGATAGAGGAAGTAAGATCAGGATTGAAAAATGATAGTACTACTCATGATTTGATTTAGAATATTTAGTAAGGTTTAGGTGGATTTGAAAAATTCAAATGGAAGGGTAATTAATTATGGTCTAAAGGTAGATTATACCTATGCAATAATTATCATCTTAAGCAAAAAAATCCTTCAAGAACTTCATGCAACTCCACTTGGGGGTGATTCAAGATTTTTGAAAACCTATCATAGAATGAAGAAGGATTTTTTTTGGGAAGGAATCAAGGGGGATGTCCAGATATATATGGCTGAATGTATGATCTATCAATAAAATAAAGGTGAAATCATCAAAACCTTAGGTCTTTTGTAGCTTTTATCCATCCCTAGAAAACATTGGGAAGAGGTGTCTATGGATTTCATTACATGGTTACTGAGATCTGATGGTCAAAATGTTATAATGGTTATTGTGGATTATCTCAGTAAGTATTCTAATTTTTTTTATCACAACCATTTATATCTAGTTTATTAGCTTCTAATTTTCTTAATATAGTTCAAAAACTACGTGGTACTCCTAAGATCATTGTTAGTGATAGAGATCCCATTTTCATTAGTAATTTTTGGATTATATTATTTGTATTTTTGGGCAGAAAGTTGTCTCATAGCACATCCTATCATCCTCAATTAGATGGATAAATTGAGGTAGTCAACAAATGTCTGTAAGGATATATCCATTATTTTTTTATTATACACATGTTAAATGGGTTCATTGGTTTCCACTTGTTGAATGGTGGTATAATACTTATGTTCATAGTTTTTCTAAAATATGTCCCTTTGTGGCCTTATATTGATACCACCCTTCAACCAGCACTTCAACCTTGAAGGTCCATCCTAAGGTCTATTCATTTGAGGAACATATTCACCATCAACAAGAGGTCCTTGCAAATTTGCATAAAAATTTAGACATGGCCTAAAATCACATGAAGCAATAGGCAAATCAAAACAAGAGTGAGAAGTATTTTGACATTGGTGATTGGGTCTTTGTTCACTTTCAACCATATAATTAGATGTCCTTAAAGAAAAAAGAATGATAACAATATATTCCATAATTATTATGGGCCTTATCAAATCTTACATAAAATTGGTAGTGTGGCCTGCAAGTATAGTTTCCTTCCTCCACTCACATACATCTAATATTTCATGTATCATGCTTGAAGAAAGTCATTAGACATAGAGTTTCTAATCAAATTGAGTTACCATAATTGGATGAAGAAGGGAGAGTTATTCTTGATCCTAAGGAAATATTTCAAATGCATACTAAGCAACTATGGTCTAGATCGATTAAGGAGTACCTGATCAAATGGAAGAATATGCCATGTGAAGATGCCACTTGGGAGGATAAATCCTTTGTACAACATACAAATTTGATTCAAAATTGAGTATAATGTTGTTTTTAATGGGAGGGGCATGTTATGACCTTAACCTTTAGCATTTCTAGGGATATGTGAGGTCGACTTGTGGCTTACATACCTCTTTTATATTCTTGTTACATTTCTCTATGTTCTTAGTTATGTCAACTTATGGAATAACCATGGATAAGTATACTATATATAAGAAGTATTGTTTAGTATTTGATCATGATATTAATAATTCTACTCCTATTTCATTATTATGGAGGTTTCCCCCTCGAAGTGGCTCTGCTATATTATCTAGTATTCTACTCTGCTATCAATTATAGTTTTATGATCTCTTATCTTTACTTATTTTGTGCGATATATAATTATTCTATGTGAACATCTAATTAATTTTATTAAATTTTATTTTTCAATGTTTATACAACCCTTGATTATTAATATTTTGATGCCAATTTTCTTATTGGCTATAGAATGATGTGACATAACCACTTCGAACTTGAAGCATAAGTCATGAATTTAATTTTCAAGATGCAAAAATTTGTTTCACTTGCTCAATAATTATTCAAAAAAAATATATTGGTAATTATTAAAGCAAGTTTTAATATCCAACCATCATGAATATACTAATAATATACCATCATCACAATAACATTTATTAAAATGCATACTAGAGCAAAAATATTTCAAGCAAATAAGAAGGAATCCACCTCTCCATTTCCCACAATTTTCCTGGGGACTTTTACTGACATTTTAGCATAATGATAATTTCTTTTTACTGATCCATAAGGATGATTTAATTCTTGATTGTAATTATTTGAAATTCCTTTTAGCAATTCCCTTTAATTCAAAGGTTAAAGTGGTCCAATTTTAGATGCAAGCCTTGCTTTATTAAAAGTTATATTACCATATTGTATTTTCATGATTGCATTAGATGTAAGATGAATTACAATTAATTTTTGAAGGAGGTGATTCATTTTGAGGTAAATCATATTGCAACACATATGAATCAATCCATTAAGACTCACAATCTCTTTGTTATGTGCATGAGACTTCAATCACTATTTGAATATGTAATTTATTCTTAGACAAGGATGATGGTTACCAATAATAATAAAATCATCCTACTAAAATAGGCATCGATATTTGATATTACCATTAGGATCTCATATATAATTATTACAAATATATGAGGCCATGTTGAGCTACTAGAGCTACTACCATATGAAACATAGAGGATCTTCTGAATAAGCTGATCTCGAGGGAAATGTCTCCCATCACACAAATATTGATGTATAAGAATAAAACCATGAGATTGACTCCTTTTTTAATATACCATGCCCTTCATGGAAGGTTTTAAGAAACCTATTACTAGGCCATTAAACATATATGGGTTCAAAGGATTTTAGACTATGAACTAAGATATTATGTATCGTTCATCATGTAGGAGGCTTTTAGGACATTGGTTGACCAATCATTATAATCATGCATCAATTATCTAACTTGTATCCCTTAGGACACTAGTCCAAAAGATAAGATAATAAGATGTCAAAAAACAAGTATATGATCCTCAATACATCGTTATACCAGCCAATATAGTTGATACACAAGGGGGCCTCAAGAAATCCATCCACCAACCAAAGTAATGCATAGAGTGTAAAAGATAGATGATATGTAGGGGGTCATCAGGATACTAGTCCCTTAGCCAATGTAATGCACAAATTGAAGATACACCTTAGTACTCTTGAGACACCTTTGTGTTAAAGACCGCCACATATGGTGTATGAATAAAGATGGGATATTGGACTTGTGGAATTGATCCCCACCACAACCCACTACATATCATTTTCAAGCTACTTATTCTCCTTTATACTTTCCCAAAGTGATGATTATGTACATACTAACACATGAAACCAAAATAAAAAGCATCATAATCTTTTGAAGAACATCAATTGATCATGTAATCACAAAAATAATAAAAAGAGATAGAGTAGTCTCAATAAATGAAATCAAATGAAATTAAAATTATCAATGAATTATATGATCAACCTTTAGCTCAAAATATTTCAAATCAATAAGAAAGTAATGCTAGTATCTAATTAATAAAATAAAATCTCATACAACTTAAAATAAGTTTGGTAAGCACATTTAATGAAAATTATATCATAATATGTTCCATATTTGACTTCATAAGTCACTAAAAGGGGAGAAGGAATAAGGTAAGAGAGTATCAGTCCTACTAAAATTTACCCATATGGCCCCTCAAACAACCAATTACCAATTTGTCATGTGGAATTATAAATAATAACATGTAGGAGGAAGTTACACGTCTGCCACTATACAAAATGATAATGTCCATTTTAGGAATAATATGTAGAAGGGTGATACACCACTACATAAAATGATACTATTGAGTAGTTGGTACCCTATGCCTATATGGAGGTCATAATTACAAATAGACTATATTCACCACCTACCAAGCTATGATTTGGCTTTGAAATCAAGCCTTACCTACATTATCAAAAGGATTTAGATATAATGCTATTTGTAATTAGGTCCCACCTATATGTGTGGACATAATGTTTAAGTCAACAAATATTCAAGGTTGTTATTTTAAGTAAAGGTCACATCCATAATCACCACTTTTGATTCATGTAGACATATAATGTTATACAAGTGCTTAAGGCAGTTAGAAATTATTGCTATCAAAATTGACAAGTTCTCATTATGAGAAGTTTTAGAAATACTATATGTATTCATTCAAGTTTATTTCCACATATCTTCACTTTAATTCAACATGATTTTCAACTCTTTTAGGTTTTATTTTACCAATTAGCATTACTATATATTTATATGCACCTATTGATTAATTTATCATCATAATATCAAGAATGTGTAAGGTTACCTCAATTCATTCCATATGCTCCACAACTAGAAAGATTCATTTATAACCATTTAAAATTCACCCATAAATAACATCATAAGTCAAGTTATGATCAACAAAACAATTAAAAACATAAAGCTATTCAAATATAACATGCTCTTTTCATGAAAAAATAATTATGTGGAGACATACCTACTTTGATTAGTTCTTATAAATTTATCTTATTTTAATTGAAAGAATAACACTCAACTGGTTAGCATAATGAAATATTGAATTTATTCATATCACAAATCATAACCTCAATACTAGATTTTTACCATATCATGATTTATCGAATGGTTCTAATTCTTTTAAAAATAAGATACATCTCCCACGGACATTCCCACTATTCAAACATATACAATCAACATATCCATGGAATTAATAACTTCAAAAGATATATTATTATACCCTTTTTATAGCTATAATTTTAATTTCTCACATCCAATTCATATCCAGACTTGTTAGCATAATGAAATATTGAATTTATTCATATCACAAGTCATAACCTCAATACTAGATTTTTACCATATCATGATTTATCGAATGGTTCTAATTCTTTTAAAAATAAGATACATCTCCCACAGACATTCCCACTATTCAAACATATACAATCAACATATCCATGGAATTAATAACTTCAAAAGATATATTATTATAGCCTTTTTATAGCTATAATTTTAATTTCTCACATCCAGTTCATATCCAGACTTAAGTGTCCCCCTTATCAAGTGTTCTTAGTTAAATTTTGTGCATAATGGTCAACAGCTCCATAGTTGAAGCATACACATTGAGAAGGTCCATCCCTAGCTTATTTTATCAAGTCCTACCCTAATCCTATATTTAGAACTTTCATAGGTTGATCTCGTGTCTAGGTAAGTTACCATCTCTTATCCTTAAAAATATGGTTTCTAATCCTCTTTCTATGATAAAAATACTAAGGTTATCAAACCTTCCTCTTCTTTCTTTGGGGTGGTGAGGCTCCTTTTTATAGCATATAAATTTAGGTCACAATTCCATTTAGCATAACCATCACTCATTTTAGGGTCTCAAGAATTTGAACATGGATTTTAACACGATGCATAATTAGGGATCTTGGTGATGGAAATATGTATCATTCTCCATGCCTTTATCATGTGGCATATTATCTACATAAATTAGATTATAATAAAGTAATAAATCAATATACACCAAATTCGATTTACATATTTCATGATCAACTAGAGTTAGAAGGGTGATGAACTCATATAGAACATTCTTAGAGCTCCCATATTTTTACCGAGTGCTCTAATACTAAAATGTCATAACCATTTTTTTTCCAAAATATGGGAATGACACATGAATATGAATGTAAAACATAAGATTTCAACCAAGATAATGCATTCAATATTAATGCACCATAAATAATTTGGAATCACACTCAAATTTAGTTGAAAAAAAATTCCCAAATGTTTTCTATGCAATTGATGTTGAGAGAACTATCAAATTTGACCCAGACCACTGTTTATGATGTAAGGATTCACATGGATACTTTGACAAGATATAAGGCCAAACAAACTTCCCTTCAACCTCTTGGGGATAATCTTTCCACCTGTCACTTCTTAAATGACTCTATGAAAATATCCACATGGTGGTGATTTAGTAACACATTACCCTACCACCTTTTAAGGCTAATGTGACTTCATTTAAGCTATGGGGTAGTGATATTGTGCCACATGACAATATCCCACTAGCCCATTGGCCCATAATCTTCACTCCTAATACATATGCCTCTAAAATTATGAATTAATGGGATTTTTTCATGTGAAAGTATCCCACTCACCTACTTACCCATAGGTTTTATGCCCATTACACACATATATAGGATATTTGGTCACTAGAATGATGACAGATGGAAACATCCCATGAGCCTACCTACTTAGAGGCATCAATCCCTATATGATCATATTTGGGATTATGGGTTATCAAGATGATGCCACATGAAAACATCCCACTCTTTTGCTAGCCTAAAGGCTTCACACTCTATATGGTCCTCTCTAGGATCATGGGTCATCAGAATGATGCCATGTGTAATCAACAAACTTTATCTCTATCTTAGCACCAACCGTACATAGATCAAGATAATGCCACCCCTAGGTTGGTAGGTAGATGACATGTGGCTTCCTTTGAACCACTCGAGAAAATCATGAAAATGACTAAAGCAATAAATCTACAAGAAAACCCAACTCAAAGGCATTTAAGGTGAATTTAACTAAGATAAATTCTAAAAATGTGTGGAATGCAACTAAGTTAAAATCATTAGGTAATTTAAAAAATGAATAAGGTAAAGTTTTCAACCCTTCAAAAGTTGACTAAGGTAAATAAAGGTTGAATACTCCATTAATGTATGAACAGTCAGAACTGACTAAGGCTAATAAAATCTAAAGGAACCAAAACATTATGAAAAATAGTTTGGTAAAGCTAAAATTGAATGATTTAAGTGAAGCAAAGAAAACATCTAAGGCCAAATTATGAATTTTATCAACCAATAAAACAAGTTAGAATCTAAATTTATAGATCAAAACTAGACCAATACTCTCATTAATATAGTTGATTAACAAAATATTGACAGGCAACTCAATCAATCTGAAACACCTTTTTCTATAGTGTAATCTATGAGCTAATGAGTTTACTCATCCTAATAAGACTTTTAGGATATTATATAGACCCATTAAATTATTCCAAGACTAAGAGATTTATCAACATATTAATAAAAGTGTAAGAACATAGAGTTAAGAAATGGTCTTCAAAATCCTCCTCCATCATAAATTAATCACTTCAAGGGATTCTACTATGAAACACATCCAATTTTCCTATATTAACATTTTATCTCTAAATCCTAGATTATATAATATCCTACTTTTATTCAAGAGGGTCTTATTGAAGGAAAAGTCTAAGGCAACAACTTACTCAGGCTTAAATTCATAACTCTTTCATAAGACATTTCTTTAGCAATGTATAATCAATACTAAGACTTTAAAGTCCTAATATGTATTTACTCTTGATAACAATCACTCCGCCCTTTTATTTAGATACACTCATTTATAGTTAAGCTTAGTCTAACTATAATTTCTAATAAAATACCTGAATAGGAAAAATATTATTTCTTTAGCTAATTATCAAGAGGTTTAAGCCAAGCAAAACATACTTATCATTTTATTAAAAGATCCATCCAAGATTGAGAATTATTCCTCATTTGACCAATTCCAACCAGGAAGATTTATAGTCAATCCCAATGAGGTCTTCCATATCACCCTCTTTAAGAGTTGTTTAATATTTTATCTTACATTTATTATTCCTTATCAATGGTTAGCCAACTAGAAATAGACTAGATGATCATAGGCCATATCATGAATGGGTTTACATAACTAGATTCATATGAGTAGATCATAAGTTATTTTTATTATTAAAGGCATATGTATACTACTTATTTTACTTCATTATTAAATGTTTATTTCACATATAATCATCTAAACATGAGGTATTATAATAGCTCAAAATACCATACACAAAACAACCACAAAATAATCAACTAAAAATGTAATTTATGTATTAAGGCCATTAAATTGACCAAAATCAATCATGAATATACAAGCCTCTATAAGGATTGAAGAGGGTGAGATATATTTTAAGTGAGGCTCTAGTAGGATTTTCCATTAAAGTGAGAGTCACTGACATTATTCTGCATTGGTACCCTCTCATAGGAGGAGAATAGGATCCTAATATATGTTGTAGATGTTTTTCCTATTTTATTATATATGTTTATTATTTATGGGATGACATGAAACACATCAAACCTCCATAGACCTCCATGTATACATATAAAGACACAACACACACACACACACACACACACACACACACACACACACACACACACACACACACACACACACACACACACACACACACACACACACACACACACACACACACACACACACACACACACACACACACACACACACACACACACACACAGACACACACACACACACACACACACACACACACACACACACACACACACACACACACACACACACACACACACACACACACACACACACACACACACACACACACACACACACACACACACACACACACACACACAGAGGCTTACCTCTCAACAAATTTTTATTTTTGTGATGGAATTTAATTTTCATTCTTTGATTTTTCATTCTTGCACTCTAGATGGATAGGCATGTGATGATGTATATTTATATGTATACCTTTCATTTTGATATGATACTATAGGAAATTATTATGTGCATGTGGGAAAATAATGTATGCAAATGATTTAATGTGATAGATAAATACATGTAATTGTAACTACGCTAATATTTTTTTACAGGTGACTACTTAGTTGTTTTGTTTACACAACATATGACTTTCAAATTTAAACAAAGAATCAAATGGGAAATAGGAAAATTGTAAGGTGATAAAAATTTAAAACCATAGATCAAAATTTTGTAGGAAAATAGAAGATGACCTAATCCTTATGAGAAAAGGAGAAAATATACTTCTTACTAGACTTATAAAATGCTAACTTTATTTGATTCATATAGAGATAACTAGCCCTGATAGAATATATAAATAGGAAAAGGCTACCCTATTCAAATGTAGACATGTAGGAATTATTTTTGAAGAACATTCTCTTTAGACACTTTTTTTAATTTGATAATTCTTTTACATTTGACTTTTACTTCTTTGTGACCCCTCACAACTAGTCTTATGTGACTAGGAAGACATATGGGCTCATAACCAAAGGATAAATGTAGGTGAATAAATGGGGTAGCAACCCCTAATGTTAAATTCATGCAACGAATAATATTTAAGGACTTGCCACTAAATGTTGGTAAAAGGGTGAAAGATGTGAAATTTGACTTTTGTATTTATATAAGCATTTTAATTTTCATATGAGTGTTTGTGTTTCTATCATTTTAATTTTCATATGAGTGTTTGTGTTTCTATCTGCAAGGCCTTTAAGCCCAAATCTTGACCCCATGAAACTATTAGTATGTAATGGATCATCAAAAAGTACATATATAAGTGAGTAAAGTTACCTATTTTTAGGCATTCTAACATTCTATTTTTAGAGGGCACCATAGGGGATAATCTATCATGGAAAATCTTCTATACTAAACTATAGGCTAACATTTTATAATTAAGGCAAAGACCAATGTAAAATTCTAATTTTTAGAATGATGTAAATGGGTTTATAAGGTAATGAGAGAGTGGGATGATGTGATGTGTCAAATTTTAAAAGTTTCTACATTGTGTGAACTAAAAAATAAATAATTACTAAATAAAACATCTGACATGGAGGTGAATATGTAACCTATGAAAATGCAATGCAAATGAGAACAATGTTATAATACAAGTAATATATATAGAAGAATTTTAGGTAAAAATAGTTCATGGAATCATTAAAATACTTGCCTTATATGTTTTATAACCAATAGGCTTAGTTATTTAATACTTTAGTCACTAGGTATGGGCCTAACCATTTAGGTTAAAATTCTAACCTTCTCAGTTCTTCTTGTTAATTTGAATGTTGAGCATATGGACAAGGTATCCTACATATATTGGGGGTTTATGGACATTTTTTTATATTTTTTACTATTATGGCCCAAATTTTCACCCTATATAAATCAAGTATGATTTCTCAAATTTGGGATAACATGGGCCTATCTCTACATATAGACAAGCTACTATAAGAGATAGATCTCTAGATTTGAAGGGCTAGCTCCATTGATCTATATTTTAGGCTCACAAACTATAATAGAATAATAAATATTGGGGGTGAAAAGGGAATAATGAAACATAAAATTAACCTATAATTATGAAGGTGATACACCAAATATAAATCCAAAAACATACTTGCATTTGCACTAATAAGGCGGACTACTAAAATTGATCTCAACTCAAGGTTCTTCTAGTGGAAGTTTTTATACATAGAGTTAGATTAATATACATATATAGATGTGGGTAAATATGAAATATAATATTAGACACTTATAATCTCTCTCACACTTCAAAATACACCTAACAAACATATACACTTCATGAGACCTAATAGAATAAATGCTACTCACATAGAAAAATGGAAGCAAGGAGAAGACATTCATCACTTGTCATCCAAATAGACTAATTGAAATACTTAGATAAGAATTGTAGAGAATAAAACAATTTGATAAAAATTTATTCAAAGTCAAAAAAATATGTCAAAACCATCATGAATTTTCCATACCAATTGTGGACTCTTTACAATGCCAAAATGGCTTGAATATATAAAGCATAGGAGAGGAGAGAAAAAGAGTGAAGTTGAATAGTCATAAGGCCAAGTGTCAAGGATTTAAATATAGTTACGATATAAGAAAATAGATTTAGATAATATGTCATTATGTCCTCTTTGATAAGCTTCCATCTGAAACATAACATCTTCTTGAAGTTGGTGTAGAGATCTTCATTGTCTTACTTGAAAATTCCTCCTTGATGATGAGTCCACCTATCTATATTGAAATTTAGTAAAAGTATTTTAAACATATACACTAACTTGGGAAGGTGGAGACATGATTTTTTATAGTCATATACACCCTTCAACTGATGACTTTCTCTTTGTAAATTATCATTCACTTCCTTGTAATCATTTATTAACCCTCTAGGTATGAATTCACACACTTGTCACTAGGGTGACCTAAAAATGTTTAAGGAGATTACTTTTATATGTGTTATAAACCTCATTAATACCTTTTTTCATTATGTCTATCATGTATACTTTAATATACCTAATAACACACTTCTCACATCTAATTTTGATAGTCACATTACTTCTCACTATCCTATACAAGACTACTTGCAATGAATAACTTAGTAGAGGATATTTCATGAATTAATAAGGTGAGAATTATGTTTTAGGAGTTATAATACATCTATAAAAAACCTTTCACAATGATTTATATTCACTTATTCCCTTCTACACCTCTAATTCAACTCAAATCTTATAGAAAACACATAATTAGTCTTGTCTATATAAGTGATAGTACATAATAACTAGATGCCAAAGAGATTGAGGTAATTATAAATGGATCCAAAATAATTTTCAATTCAATTTACCCCACTTGGATGCATTTCCATTCATGTCTTCTTCATCAAGTTCTGATAAGGGTTTTAGGAGGGTTTTAGGTCATTTAAGTTATTAATAAACATTCATAAAGGTTGAGACCTTAATCTTCAAACTAATTCCACTAATTTTAATTTCATGACCCTCATAAACTACCCCTAAGTGTTTTAGACACCATGCATGTGGGTCGTAAATATATGAGCAAAAGAAATTGGCTCTCACATTTTTACTAGGAATTATGGATATGCCTAAGACAAAATTAGGCCAAAATGACAAATTATGAGTTTTTATATGTAAAATGATGGATATAATCAACCCTCCACTCTCCCATAAATTTTCTCACATGGTTTTGATAGATCATATGGTCATATGAATTAAGTTTATAAACCTGATGGCTCATGTTCAGTTCTAGGCCTAATAGGCATAGACTATGTTTATGAGTGTGTGGCAACTATTAAATGGTTATAGTGGTTTTGGGTGATAATATGAACTAATTAACCTTAAATTAAACCTTAAAAATCTTCCAATTGTGTTTTAATACTCTCCATTTCATCCTTATACCATGGATACACTAGGTTTGTAGTCACATAGTTTGTGGAGTGCCTCTGGTCTAAGACAAATAGAAGACACGTCCCCTATTAATTTGACCCAAGTGATAAAATAAAGATATTTTTATGGTCATGAGGATCCTATATTCTAAGTTATAAGTTTTTAATATGCTTCTAGATCCCTTAGCATCACAATATCTCATGATTAGCTTTTATTTTTGTAACTATGTGTAGGATTTAGTTAAACTAATTTTGAGGCTCATGTCTAGTATAGTTCATCTTTTCCTCAAGGAATCACAAGAAAATTTTATTTTATCATTATAATATTGGCTTAAATGTAATAATATTCATGATATATCCCTACTCACCAACCAAGCTTGCACCTTTCACTAGCTTAGACTAGTTTGTGTATGAATTAGACTGTAGATGTTAATTAGGGGAAACCTGAGATTCCTTTAGGTAGTGATATGTGTTAGAGGATTTTGTTTCACACATTTACTTATTCTTGAGGTCATTATGACCATTAAATACCTAGATGTAATTTTTTCCCCTTGATATTAATCAACCATTCCACTATCATCAATACAATATGTGTCATTATTGTATTGCAATGTTCTAGGTTCTTTTGGGTTGAATAACACTATAGTTACTGAATGTTTCTATAAATATTTTGAATAAGTTTAAAAACTAATATACCATCATAATATATCAACAAAAAAACCTCTTCTTTTGATAAAATGTGTCCCTTAGGCCTGGGATACAAGAAAGAAACCATCAGACTTACCTAGACCTCATAATCTTTCACCATAAAATGACATTGTATAGGGAAAACTCTCCTTTCAGATAAGTTATGGTAAGTCATCTCATTAAGAAACTTTATATTTTTATCAACATGGATTTAGATCTAACTATAGGCATTTAATTAGTTCTCACAACTAATCTCTAATCCTTTTAATAACTTAGACCTACTGTTATTACCTTGAGAAACTTATCAACACCTTGGAATTCCTTACTCCATCAATATGACTATTCAAGTACTCCTACATAGTCATGTACATGACTGTCTACTTATATGTGAGTTTAATATTTAACTTAACCTGGTTTTTAATTCTTTGATATTTCCATTGGTCCATTCAATCTTGATTATACCATCCCCATAATCAAGGGGTAAGTGCATTACCTTTGATCTAAAGCCACTTACACAAGGAGAAAGTTTGTAACTATGAAAATAATGTTTTAGGCCATTAGTGTTCACTCCTATCACAACAGAGTGATCTTTCCTATCCTTCCATGATCACAAGTTCCAAACTAATTTAATTCAACATAAAATGAGTGGACACTATTTATAAAACTATATGCACTTCTTGGTTTACACAAACCAATGTAGATAGATGAGAAAACCAAGGTGTTGGGGATGTACATGAATTTTAGAGGTGTTAAAAATATTAATGATTTTTAATATAGTTTATACCACCATTTTATAAATAATTAAAATGAAATGGGAGACCATGAGGACTACTAACATCCCTAAAGTGTGTTCACTCTATCTCCATTTTTACCTTTTTGCCAACAAAAAATTGTTGACCTATTTTGACCTATCCAAGAGAGTAATAGGAGGGAGAAACTAGTTTTGATCAATTTTTAACCCCTTGAAACCATTTGAGCCTAGAAATGACCTATAGGGATGTCACAACATCTTCTTAAAGTCTCTGTATATGCCAGATGGGTCATATCAGTCTGTACAAAATCTAAAACTACCCTTTTTATAGTTGATCTTATTATTTTAATGTTGAACCTACAAATTTTAAGTTTTAAAACTATTATCTAACATTCCATAACATAAATTACATTAGCCTTATCTTTGAAATTTGTCCTTTTTATCATATTTATGTACAACTTCTTTAGAATGACCAAAAAGTGGAAAAAATGGATATAAGAAAGAATTGGAAAATATGACAAGGTTAAAACATATTATATGTCCTCATTAATGACCATGTGACCAATTTGAAACCTATTGGACCCTATGAAAGTTTGAATATGCATGGGGTTTGACCAAATTTGACCTAGGGTGAAATTTAGTCAACATTTTGGTAATTTTTAGGGGATAACATGCCTGATATGCTAAGGACCAATTTCCCTATCCTATACTTGTGTAATTGAGTCACTGATAAACTATAATTTACAATGAAATGTCTTTGAAAGTACGAAAAAATCAAACCAAAAAAAATAGTAAAAAAACACACAAGACAAGAAACTAAGGCACACACTTATGCTATCCAAACACTTAGGAAAAATACAAAATAACTCAAAGGAAAATACACACCTATCCTATTATGTAAAATACCTCAAAAAACATGAAGTGAAAGACATATTCTTCATTTATTCAATTAGGGTCAAAGACAATGCTTCTAGCATCACTATTTCTCCATGAAAACAAACCTTCCTATGATACATAATTGTTAATGAACACTTGATTATAGAGATAGTCAAATGACTTACCATTATATTATACTCTATTGAATACAATTATATCACTTGTATCTCTCATAAACACTCCATCTAGCTTCATTATAGGCTTGGTTGACTTAGCAGTTGGTTTGTTCTTCACCATGTTCACTTGACACTCCTCAATATGACCATTATGAGTCATGAAACCCTTCCCGAATTTGTATGTGTTTGAATCATGATATTATTTCTATTGGGAGTCATCAAGGTAATCTTCTTTATGTTCATCAAACACTACATGGTTTACCAGGGTTGTTTAATTCTTGGTAGAGACCCCAATCTCTTCTTTATGCTCACTAATAACATGATTGATCTCATCATCAGGTCTACATCCTTTTTAGAGACTTGTATTATTTATCACCTCCTTAAACTCTTGCATAATGGCATTGAATTGTTACAACATATCATATACCTCTTCATGAGGTTCATGTTCATGAGTGTTCTCTTCCTTGGCAAGCAAAACTAACTACACACTAGGACTATCATGCTTTGTTTCAACTAGGATATGCATATCATCATCCATGTGTAAGAGCTAGTTACCCCATGCAACTTGTTTTAAAGTGTTATGAGAATATAACTCAAAAATTCCATCACATTTTTCATGGAGGATGTATGCATTGAGACTAGTTTATTTAAATCTATACTAATCAACTCCCCATTCATCAAGGTATAAGTTAGATATGTCATTAAGAAGTGTTAGAGGTTATTGATCACTAAGATGATCTTCTTCATCACTAATATTTTAATTCATGTTATAGGTATAAGGCACATATGGATATACATGAAAAATAGATAGAGGTTTATATTTTATTGACACCTTTGCACCATACCTAGTCCTAAAAGGCATATAAGACCAATCTTAAGTTAAATAACTTCCAATCTTAACAGTAAATTCTTTCAATAAAAAAATTGAAAAATAGGGTGGCACATCCATAACCAAAACATCTTGAGGAATAATGAAATTAGGAAAATAATGAAGAACAAGTTGCAAACCTTTGATTAAACAAATGGTCTTGGCAGTTGACCCATCCAATTATAGCACTCCCTTGGAATGAGGTTCATACTTCAAATTCAAGTTATCATCTACTTACTTAGGCATGACATAAGTACTTACTCCACTATCAATAAGACAATTGTGAACTAAAGCATCTCCATTTATGATGAAGATATATAATAGAAGAGGTCTATTTACTTTTTTCAATTTTATTTAATTATCTCTCACAAGGATTCAATGTGTTTGTTAAGGCTACCTCTTTACCACTAAGATGTTTGGTTTCCAAACTGAGTATAAATAGCTCTTCTTGGAGTTGGTCTGATTATCTCAATTTTTTAAGTGTATCCCATATTGACACATTCATGTGAGCCTTATTCATCTACTCTATAGTGTTAGTTAAAGAACCACTAACCTTAGTTTGTCCACTAGTAGGAATAATACTTCCTACACCTTGATATTTTGAGGTGTGAGAGAGTTACTAACATTGTAAATTCATTGGTCAACTTGTGCTTTTAAAATTATATTAGACATACCTTCCCTTTAGGATATTTTAACATTCATTGATGAATCATTACCATCCCTTTGAATCTCTTAAATTGACTTCCTCTTTATCCTTGTATTTGTAGCTATAAGACTTGAATATTTACTTAGCTACCCTTGATAATTCATATCACATGAGTCATCTTATTTCCAATTTACTAAGGTAGACCATACTTGAGTACTCTTCCCATTTTTCTCTCCTCCACTGGGTAACTCAACTTGAGTCATGGTTGGCATTGTTCCCAAATCTGCCATGAAATATTGATTAAAGGACTCATTGACATAGGTAGATGGATCATGAGGTTGATCCCATGAAGGCTATGTTATAGACTAAAATTTAACCCTAGATAAGTCAAGTAGACTTTCTTAATTTTAGGATAACATATAACTTTCTATCCTCATATACAAGCCACCACAAGAAATAGATCTCTAAGTTTAAAAGGGATAGCTCCCTTGATTTATCTTCTAGGCTCACACTACACTAGACTAATCACTATTGGGGGTGAAAAGGGAAGAAGGATACATAAAATAAACCTTTGGTAATGAGTGTTGACCATTTTTCCCAATAGGCTAAAATTGGTCCCCTTTCTCCCTTGCTATTTGAAGCCAATCAATTTCAAGTTGCACAAGTTCAATGCCTTGGTTCATCGGCCTTAGTTCAATTAGCCTAATTTGATCAGTCAGCTCATTGGCAAGTTCATCATGTGCAACATTGAACCATTGAACTAGTTTAATGAATGGTTTAAAGCAAATGGTTTAATCACCTTGGTTCAATCAGCTCAGCATGCAACATTGAACTGTTGAACCAATTTTGGTTCAATGATTTGGTTCAACGAGCTTGGTTCATCTAGATGGTTCAGTCATTTGGTTCAACTGGATGGTTTAACAACTTCAAGTTCATCAGCTTTGATTCACTTGTCATTGGCACACAATGGTTGAACCCCTTGAACTGTTGAACCATTCTTTAGTTTAATGGCTTGGTTCAAGGGTATGCCCAGATGGCCAAAGGGTAGCTCAAAGTTTAAATGCCCTTACAAAGGGAAATCACTTCAAAGAAAAGGCAGCTGAAAGTTAAGTTTAGATTTTGTTTAAGTCCCAAATTCCTTTGAACTTTTTGTTTGAAGGAATTCCCTCAGACAAAAAGTTTGAAGGAATTTGGGGAAAGCCATGCTAGGAAACTCAGTCAAAATGTCTATGGACAAAAGCCCATAGAAACTCGAGAAACCATCTAGAGGAGCATAATGATCTACCAAAGGACCGCAAAGGGTAGGTGCCCTTATGGGGGACTCTCAGCCAAATAAAAGGGTACAAATCAAAGGCTGAGGGGTCACCTTCCCTTCGGGAAGGTGCTAGGAAGGGACTTCAAGTAAAAAAGGCCCACAAAGGACCGATGACAATTTTGCCAGGGATGGTGACATCTAAAAAGCCATCAACCTTAAGAAAGTGAATTAGCCGTTGGTTTTCAAAGTGATGATGGCTGCGTGAACATCAAAGTTAACACAGTGAAATAGCCATTTGCTTTCAAACTAAAAGGATGCCAACCATGAAAGGAAGCCCAAAAATGCAGCGACCTGCTGGAAGATCACCCCTGATGGCTAAAGGAGCTAAAAGAGACAAGATAGGAAAAAGACAAAGTGCCAAGCATAGAGAAGGTAGATAGTCCAAGTGGTGAAGGGAAGCACCGATTTGAGAAGTTACTCCAGCAGGTGAAATAGTGGCTACAAATTGAACATTAGGCCAACTGTGTGACCCTTTTTCTTCATTTCATACTTATGAGTAGACAAACTACGTAGGTTCCTTCAAGAAGAAACCTCAGTTAATGAGGAAACAATGTGGCCATGTCTAAAAACACCTAAAGTCAAAGTCAGGGCTGACACAACATTTATTTTTTAGGCACCCTACTCTTCCCAATGAGGGGATGCAAATAGGCCACTTATAAAAAGGGACACCAAAAGGCCTCCTTTCTTTTCCTATATATTAAGGACTTGTCATTTTGAGAAGAGGCTTCCACATTTGTCAGGCGTAGCCCTGGAAAATCAATAAAATGCATTTTTACCTCTATCTTGGATAGATATTTTTGAGTATGTCTTGAGTGTTAGTTTGTGTTTAGTCATTATTTATTGATGCTTTCACAAGTTTGACACCAACATACCTGTTGTATACAAGGTGCCATTTCTACAACTGATAAGGAGAGCTATATTTAGAAGTGCAAAAATAGAAGAAATTACTTACAGTGTGGATTTCACAGCACCTTGGTGAATCTCTATTTTTTGTATTTTCATTAGAGCCTCCCTGCCATGTTTCTTGCAGCCTGGTCCTTTTACCAATTGTGAAGTGTATGTATGTGTTTGTCTAATTTTAAGTGTGAGTGTGAGAAGGTTGACTTATTTTGGTGCATCACCTCCTTAGATTAGTTTGTTCTCCTGCAATCTTTCTCCCTTTTCATCCCCCCCATATATATCTATATATATGTACATGTTAGCACTTGCTAGAATGAACATGATGCATTAAAGGGAGCTAGCCCTTACCTAGAGACTCTCCCCTCTAGCTTCGCCAGTACCATAGGTGAGAGGGGAGTTTCCATAGTTGTGTGAAGAAGGTAGGAGCTCGGTCTCTTGCCAAGGGTGCAATCTTCTGTGTCAATAGTTTTGGCACGCTCGGTGGGACCAAAGTGTTTTACAACTCAATAAGATTTCAAGATTGATGCTAGTCTATTATAGAAAATCAAATATTTCCAACATCTGGTGACTCCACTGGTAAGAGCTTCAATTTTCCAATCAAGACCAATTTCTTAACTTTATATGCCTAAGGTCACCACACAGTCTGCTTCTAAAGGGGTTCCCTTCAATTTCATTGAGTTGCCTTTGAACTCAAAAAAATACTAAGGTTTGAGAAGACCCATCCTTATCCAATAAGCCATCCTCCCAGACCTATTGTAAGGGATGCATACATAGTAGAGCCATAGTTACATCCCATCCTAGCTATGACCTTGCCCTTTGCAGCTTTTCATGGTCAGAGCCCCTTAAATCTCCCACGTTATGATCCAATCCCATGAACAACCCTAAAAAATGTCCCTTCTTTCAATGGAGAAGGGCCCATTATAGTCATCGAGCACATTAGGAATATTACTAACCTCTACAATATTCACAATGTCATAGAAGAAAATATCGCCATTAGATTGCTAGCATTGTCTCTCAAAGGCAAGGCTCTTAACTGGTAGGGGACCTTGCCTGTAAATTCAATCCATTCTTGGAATGAATTGGGTACTTAGTTGATAGACCATTTTGGGGAAAAGAGTGATGAACTCTCACTTGCTGAGCAGCTGATGACCATAAAAAGAGCTCCACATGAGTATATGCAGGATTTCAACACGTAGTTTCAAAAGACTTAGGATAGAATCCCCATTTTGGTAAGACCGACTCCCAGCTACACTTTCCTATATTATTTAAAAGAATTAAATAGTGATATTTCTATGATGATGCAATCCATGGAAGGGCATATACTGCCTGCTGCTTATGACATAGCCATAATAGCTAAAAATTGCTTAGTACAGGCTGGGAAAATAGCCCCTAGACCTCACATGCCACTTTTCTTAGAAATGCTACCTCTAATTTAGGCCATTACTCCTACATTAGCTCCTTTACCTAGAATAGAGAAACTAGCTGTTGTTCCATCAAATGAGCTTCATGAAGTTAAGAGTCTATTGCAGAGCATGTCAAACAAACTTGTAGCTCTTAAAAGGCAAAAAACTCAAAGCAACAGACCAAATCAGGGATACCAACATTATGGTCAAGCCCCTAGACCCCCTTTTCAAAACTATAATCAAGGAAAGGTCAGCTCACCTAGACCAAGTTATTTCAAGGCTACAATCTAGGCCCCCTTCATCATCTAAGGTCATGGTGCCCGTTTAGAACAACCTGGTATAGGAACATCCAAGTTGTTCAACCATGGGATATGGTCAGGAATAGGTTATATATACAAATAAGATGATGGGTTATTTCTAGAATGTAAATAATTAGGTAGCCACTCAACCCCAGGTCTTCAAGCCTCTAATGCAATCTAGCATAAGCAACAGCTAGAGTCAGCGTGACTCTACTCTTATGAACCACCTAGAAGGTGAGTTCTGTGTAATCAATTATGTAAGTGCTGCAGACCATTAGGATAATTATGTTGTAGCCAACACAAGATTCAAGAGAAGAGCATTGGGAGAAGCCTAGGATACTACCCAATCAATATCTACACCCTCTCCATTACACTCAAATCAAAAGGCCCCAAACTTCAGATAGCCACTTGACATTCAGCCCCTCAGCCTGTAGCTCAGGTTGGAATTAGCCCCAAAGAAAGCTTGAAGGGAGGTAGTCCCCAGGTTAATATAGTGGACTAGATGAAGAAGCTGCATATGAACATCTCTTTATGGGATTCATTGTCTCTACCAGGCTAGAAGGACATGCTACAAAGGGAATTACATGAGTTGGATTGACAAGCTATAGCAACAAGCACTGATAATGTCTTGATGATGAATGGATAGCCCTCCACTTTAGGTCAAGTAAAGAAGGAGGATAAAATTCCCCCATTCTATGTGTCCTTGGTTATAGGGGATTTCTTGGTGCACAACTACATCATTGATAGTGGGGCTAGTACCTCAGTGATGCCCATGTGCATAGCTGACAAGATGGGGCTGAAATATGAAGAGATGAATAAGGGAGTCTTGTAGCTAGATGGGATGCCTAAAAAAATAATTGGGATATTAAAGGGTTTAAGCTTGGCATTACATGCTTGTCCAACCTTCTCAATTCCCCATGATATAGTGGTAGCAGATGTTCCTCCTTATTTCATAATTTGCTTGTATAGGGACTTCACATCAAAGATAGGTGGCTATCTAGTAACGAATTGGTCCTATCTAGTTTTTAGAACCAAGTATGGGACCAAGGTAAAGATAAAATTTGAGCCACTCTACAAGGACCATCTATAACCATATTTGCCTAAGGTAGAAAATGTTAGTTACACCATTATCGACCTAGAAGAGTCCCAGACAAACTAATCTCCATCCTCTTCTCTTAAAGGGGTTGCAGACATACTCTTGGATGAGTGGGGAAATGATAAATTTGAGCATGATCCTTACAAGTTCATAGAGGAGGCAAACCTTGGAGTCTACTACATGCATGAAGAGGGTGCCTTCATACCAAATATAATGAAGGCAAGCCAAGAGGACCTAGGTCTATGGTAGTTATATTTTGATGGTTCCAAAAGAAGGCTGGGAGCTGGTGGTGGAGCGATATTAGTCTCCACTTCAAAGGAGAGATACTTTTCAACTTTTTGTTTCTAATTTTCTTGCACAAGTAATGTCATAGAATATGAGTCCCTTATCCATGGTCTGGAATGGGCAAGAAAAAGAGGGATCAAGGAGTTGAAAGTTTTGGGAGACAGTGAGCTGATTGTAAATTAGGTGAAAGGCCATAATATGACCAAGAATTCCTTGCTAAAGTCATACAAGCATAGGGTCTGGGACTTGGTGGAAGATTTCCTCACTTTCAATATTGCCTCCATTCCCAGAGAGCAAAACAAATAAGAGGATAGGCTAGAAGCAATTGGTGCTCAGTTTGATGTTTCCAGGGAAATAAGTCAAGACTATGGTTCACACTACTTAAAGATGGTAGTTTGACCCTCCATCCTTGACAACATTAAAAATTGGTAGGTTTTCAAAAGTGACTAGTAAATAGCTTTCTTCTTGCAAGAGGAAGCTGAGTTCACAACATAGAACCAGGCAAAGCTGTAGGAGCAATATGACAACCAAATTGTTTAATTGAAGAACAATAAGCTACCTAAAGGTTTGTTCACTCTTGAGAGCATCTTCAATGGAGATGACCAATTGAGAAATGATAAGGAATGCATCACAACTAAGGAGGAAAATTATGAAAGGGTTGAGATCTTCAAGGATAAGCTGCTTGTGCTTGGAAAAGTCTGCATGGTTCAAGAAAGGTAGGCTTTCATTCTATTGTGTCAAGAGTTTGCTGATGTTTTTGCATGAAATTATAGTGATTTGAAGGGCTTCAACCCAAGAATCACCCAACACATCATTGAATTAGAAGAAGGTGCCAGGCCAGTCATGTAGAAGTAGAGACCTATCAACCTGATGATTGAGCCTCTCATAAAGAGGGAAATAGCCAAATTAATTGAGTCTGAGATTATATTTCCAATTAAACATTCCTCCTGGCTGGCCAATCTTGTTCCTATTCGAAAGAAGAATGGGGAGATTAGGCTATGTGTCAATTTTAGAGACCTTAATAAAGTCTCTTTAAAAGACCACTACCCCCTCCCAAGCATGGAGCAGATCCTTCAGAAGGTAATAGGCAATGAGCATTTCTCCCTCCTAGATTGTTATTTAGGGTATAATCAAATTTTGGTGTAAGGTTGTAACCAACACAAAATAGCCTTCACTACTAAATGGGGAATGTTTACCTAAAAGAAGATGCCATTTGGGCTAGCTAATGTTGGTGCTACCTTTCAGTGAGCCATGGACATGGCTTTTGGAGGCTTGATAAATAACAATGTGCTAGTATACTTTGATGATGGTGTTCTCCAAGGAAGCGAGCCAACACATGAAACACCTCAGGTAGATTTTTAAAAAGTGTAGGGAGTTTGGCATCTCTCTTAACCCAAAGAAATGCGTGTTTGTTGTTCATGAGGGGAAACTCCTTAGACACATCATGTCTAGGGAGTGCTTATCCATTAACCCCAAGAGAGTTTGTTCTATCCTGGAGATGTCCCTACCTAAGCACAAGAAAGGCCTACAAAGCTTCTTTGGCAGGATAAATTTTATTCAGAGATTCATTCTGAATTTCATAGAGATAGTCAAGCCACTGACCTCTATACTGAGGAAGGGTGAGGAGTTCAAGTGGACAACACAAAGGAAGGATAGATTTAAAGCCATCAAGTAGGCCATAACTCAGGCTCTTACTTTGATCAGCCCCAACTTCAACAAAGACTTTAACCTCTACACTTTTAGCAATGAAGAGGTGATCTCTGCCATGCTTACCCAAGCAAATGGTGATGACCTCGAGTAATAACTTGATTTTCTCAGCTAGGGGCTAGAGGATTTTGAATTCAGATACACATATGTGGAGAAGCAAGTCTTGGTAGTAGTGTGGGGCCTGAAGAAATTTAGGCATATGCTATCCAATAGTAGGATTCACTTCATGGTTCCACATCCTGGTGTCAAGGATTTCTTGACCAACTAAGACCTAAATGAGAAGAGAGTGGGGTGGATCACCAAGGTGATGGAGTATGACGTAGACATCAAGATCACCAAGCTAGTGAGGGGAAGAGGCCTATGTGAACACCTTGTTATAGACTTCAACTAGAAAGGGGAAGATAGCTTACTAATTCATGATATAGCTATAATAGAAGAACCAACTATCATAAAGGACTAGACATCAGACCTGAGGCATTTCTTTGTCACTGGTGAGTGCCCATAGAGTCTTGATAAGACTGAAAGAAGGTACTTCAGGCTCCAGTCTCTCCCTTATGTTTTGATTGATGGAGTACTGTTTAGGAAGGATCTCTCTAGGGTCCTTATAAGATGCATTGACCTAAACCAAGCTAAAAAGGTACTATCTAAGTTCCACAATGGGCCAATAGGTAGTCATTTCACTCCTAGAGCTAGTGCAGCAAGGATAATGAGAGTTGGCTATTTTTGGCCTACTCTTTTTAGGGACACCCATGCCTAGGTAAGAAAGTGCTAGAAGTGTGCACTTTTCAATGGGAAATAATGGTTGGTTGCTATGCATCTATAGCCTATTCAAGCTAAATAGGCATTTATGTAGTGGGACTTGGATTTCATAGGGATGATCAATCCTCCCTCTATTGTTGGACACAAGTGGGTCCAACTGCCATGGACTATTTCACAAGGTGGGTGGAGGCTATTGCTTTGAAAGAGGCAAATGAAAGTGCAGTCCTAGAATTTTATGAGGACTTGGTGACAAGATTTGGGTCCCAACCACAATAATCTCAGATAATGCCTTGGCTTTTCTGGGAACCAAAACAAGTGAATGGGTGCTAAGGTATGGTATATATCTCAGCACTTCATCCAATTATTACCCACAGGGGAATGGGCTGGCTGAGTCCACTAACAAAAATTTGATCAGGATCATCAAGAGGACCATGGAATAAAATCAAAGGACTTGGCATACCAAGCTAAAAATAGCTCTATGGGCTGATTGAATCACTCCAAAAAGAGCAATAAAAAATTCTCCATATATGCTCATGTATGGAAGGGAAGCTAGGCTTCTTATCTGACTTGAACTGCCAGCATTGGATCTCACTCACTAGCTATAATTAGAAGAAGGAAGTAGCATGGAGGTCAAGCTGTGCAAGCTGATGGAGCTCCAAGAGACAAGGGATTGGGCTATGGTTTCTATGACCAGTCACCAATAGTAAACAAAGAGACACTTTGAAAAGAAATCTTCATCAAAATATTTCTTTGAAGGAGACATTGTCTTGAAATGGGATGAAGACTGAGCTAAGCCTAGAAAGCATGCAAAATTTGATGCCCTATAGAGTGGCCCATACATAATCACTCAGTGCAAGTAGCATAATGCATTCCAACTCTCTATGTTAGATGGTGAGGAACTGCATATCCCAATTAATGGGATACATTTGAAGCACTGGCACTGAGTCTCCTTTCATTTATATATATTTTCCCTTGTTTTCTTTCCCTATTTTCCCTAAGTGTTGTTGCACAAGTAGTTTTCTTAGCCTTGTGTGTGTTTTTCTTTTCCTTTTGAGGTGAATCTATGTGATTGGTTCTAGATTTATTAGAGCTATTACTAGTTTTTTAAGTTATCATCTGACTCCATGCCCAATGGACTACAAGCCAACTAATCTTTAAGCATAATAGGCATGCTTCCCCTAGGAGTCACCAATTTATTGACTATTTTTCCCAATAGGATAAAATTGGTCCCCTTTTTCCCTTGCTATGCAAAGCAAGTCAATTTCAGGTTGCACAAGTTCAATGCCTTGGTTCATCATCCTTGGTTTAATTGGCCTAGTTTGATCAGTCAGCTCATGGGCAAGTTCAACATGTGTAGCATTTAACCATTGAACTGGTTCAATGAATGGTTCAAAGCAAATGGTTTAACCACATTAGTTCAATTGGCTCGGCATGCAACATTGAACTATTGAACCAATTTTGGTTCAATGGTTTGGTTCAATGAGCTTGGTTCATCTAGATGGTTCAATCATTTGGTTCAACTAGATGGTTCAATGACTTCAAGTTCATTGGCTTTGATTCACTTGGCATTGGTGTACAATGGTTGAACCCCTTGAACCATTAAACCATTCATTGGTTCAACAACTTGGTTCAAGGGTATGCCCAAATGGTTGAAGGGTAGCTCAAAGTTTAAATGCCCTTGTAGAGGGTAGGCACTTCAAAGAAAAGGCAGCCAAAAGGTAAGTTTAGATTTTGTTTAAGTCTCAAATTCCTTCAAACTTTTTGTTTGAAGGAATTCCCTCAGACAAAAAGTCTGAAGGAATTTGGGGAAAGCCACGTTGGGAAACTTAGTCAAAATGTCTATGGATAAAAGCCCTTGAAAACCTAAGAAACCATCTAGAGGAGAATATCGATCCACTAAAGGACCCCAAAGGGCAAGTGCCTTTACGGGGGACTCTCAGCCAAATAAAAGGGTACAAATCAAAGGCTAAGGGGCCACCTTCCCTTCGGGAAGGTGCTAGGAAGGGACTTCAAGTAGAAAAGACCCATGAAGGACCGATGACGTTTTTCTAAGGACAGTGATGTCCAGAAAGCTGTCAACCTTAAGAAAGTGAATTAGCTGTTGGTTTTCAAAGTGATGATAGCCGCATGAATGTCAAAGTTAACACAGTGAAATAGCTATTTGATTTCAAACTAAAAGGACACCAACCATGAAAGGAAGCCCAAAAATGCAGAAACCTACTAGAAGATCGCCCCTGAGGGCCGAAGGAGTTAGAAGAGACAAGATAGGAAAAAGACAAAGTGCCAAGCATGGAGCAGGTAGATAGTCCAAGTGGTGAAGGGAAGCACCAATTTGAGAAGTTATTCCAGTAGGTGAAATAGTGGCTAAAAATTGAACATTAGGCTAGTTGTGTGACCCTTTTTCTTCATTTCATACTTATGAGTAGAAAAACTACGTAGGTGCCTTCAAGAAGCAGCCTCAGTTAATGAGGAAACAATGCGGCCATGTCTAAAAACCCTTAAAGTCAAAGTTAGGGCTGACACAACATTTATTTTTTTAGGTAGCCTGCTCTTCCTGATGAGGGGATGAAAATAGGCCACTTGTAAAAAGGGGTACTAAAAGGCCTCCTTTCTTCTCTTATATATTGAGGGTTTGTCATTTTGAGAAGAGGCTTCCACATTTGTAAGGCGTAGCCCTGAAAAATTTCACTTGAATCAATAAAATGCATTTTTACCTCTATCTTGGATAGATATTTTTGAGTATGTCTTGAGTGTTAGTTTGTGTTTAGTCATTGTTTCTTGATGCTTTCATAGGTTCGACACTAACATACCTGTTGTCTACAAGGTGCCATTTCTATAGCTTATAAGGAGAGCTATATTTGGAAGTGCAAAAATAGAAGAAATTACTTACAGTGTGCATTTCACAGCACCTTGGTGAATCTCTATTTTCTATATTTTCATTAGAGCCTCCCTACCATGTTTCTTGCAGCCTGGTCCTTCTGCCAAGTGTGAAGTGTATGTATGTGTTTGTCTAATTTTAAGTGTGAGTGTGAGAAGGTCAACTTATTTTGGTGCATCACCTCCTTAGAGTAGTTTGTTCTCTTGTAATCTTTCTCCCTTTTCATCCCCCCCATTATATATCTATATATATGTATGTGTTAGCACTTACTAGAATGAACATGATGAATCAAAGGGAGCTAGCCCTTAACTAAAGACTCTCCCCTCTAGCTTCACCAGTCCCACATGTGAGAGGGTAGTTTCCATAGTTGCGTGAAGAAGGCAGGAGCTCAGCCTCCTACCAAGGGTGAAATCTTTTGCATCAACAATGAGATAAATCACCAATATAAATCCACACAACACACTTGCATCTTCACTTAATAAGGAATACTACTCAAAATAACTTCAACTCTATATCCTTATAGAATAAGTATTTCTCACAGAGGTAGATTATTATGCCTATCTAGAGGTGGGTGAAAAGAAGGTCTGATACAAGACACTACTCATCCCTCTCACACTTCTAGACACACTTAAAAATAAATACACTTTATGAAACTTGTTAGAAGACATATCACTCACATAAACATGCAAGAGCATAAATGGAAGCAAGGCAAACATGTTCATCACTTGTCAACCACATAAACCACTTAACACACTTATGAAAGAGATTGAAAAGAATGAATAAACTTCAAAAAAAATATTCAAAATAAAATGAGGTGTAAAAACTAGTAGGGTTTCACCATACCAATTTTGGATCCATTATAAAGCCAAAAGGCCTTGAATTTATAGAACATATGAGAAGAGAGCAAAGAAGTGAAGCTCAAAGGTCACATGAACAAATGTCAAACTCTAGGAGATAGTTATAATTCAAGATAATGAGTTGAAAAGGAGGTCATAAAGTTTTCATGAACATGTGTCAATCTAAAATATAGCACCTTCCTCAATTTGGCATAGAAATCTTCCTTGTCTAACTTTGAAATTGCCTTCATGATAGTGAGGGGTTCACTTGAGTGTCTAAAACTTTCATAAAAATCCTTTCCACATATGATCTATCATGAGAAGGTGGAAATGATGTCAATCTACATCTATCCTCACACTTGTCACTTTAGTGACTTATAATTGTACATACAAATCCATTGTTGAGGATTTAGGACACCTATTGAAGACATCTTTATCCTTTGGTATATCAAATAGAGATAAAAATATTCTAGGTCACCTTGATCATTATCTCACTAAGCAATCACTTCTTTTCACTAGCTCCTTTATACTGACTATAATGAATAGTGTATCAGAGGGGTTTTCATTCTCAACTATGGTGAGAACTAATTTTTAAGGGTTAAGATAAATATATAAAAACCTTTCATAATGATTATCACTTTTCCAATCTCTTTTGTACCTAAAAAATATCTCAATTCTTAAAAAACACAATATTAGGTCAATCTGTATAGATGCTAGTATGGAAAAAATAGATTTTAATGAGCTTGAGGGAGTTATAGACATGTCCAAAACAATTTCATGGTTATTTTACCCCTCCTATATGCATCTCTATTCATTTCTTGTCTATTGGGTCCAAGTAAGGGTTTTAGGAGGTTTAGATTGTTAATGACTATTCATAAAATCTTGATATCCAACCTTAGAACCAATTTCATAATATAGGAGTATAGGAACCCGTTTAACTCTACCCAACTTCTTGAGGTCCCATGTACATGGTACATATAGATGTGAGTGAAATAACATGGCCCTTAATATCTTACAATGAATTTTGGGTAGGCTTATAGGAATCAAGACCAATTTGACTGATTTTGAATATTTTTCTGTAAACCAATGACTCTGATCCATCCTCAACTCTCCCCTTAAGGTCTTCAAAAGGTTTAGAAATTTCTCATGGTCATATGGATTAGTCTAGGCACCTATAGGGCTTAGGCCTAGTTATGTCTTATTTAAATATAGTCATATTTAGAGGTTCAAATGATTTTATGTACCTATTCACACTTTATTCATATCTAAAATAAACTTTCACATGTTTTCATGATGTTCTTAAGGTTTTTCCCTTTGTTCATTCAACATTCCTATGATAGGTATATAGATTATACTACCTATGAAGTACCTTCTATCTGAGATAAAATAGAGGGCATATTACCTATTCACCTAGTCAAATTGGGATATGGAGGGTTAGTTTGAGTCTTTTTTATGATCTTCACAAAGTTTTAATACCTAATCATGACTTTATAACCCTCAATCAACAAATTTCACAATATTAGCTCTTTAGGCTTATGACTATGTACAATGTTCTTGGTGGACTATAGATTAGTTTTCAAAACCTAGTACTTATTATTTATACCCTATATTTTAAGGTCATATGAAATGTAATATATCATTTTGATAGTGATTTATCATAGTTAGTCAATCTTACACCATTGCATACCAAACCAACTTGCATTTTTCATATGCTTAGACAAGTTTTTAGACTGCCTTCAACTATAGGTGTGTATTTAAAACTCAAAAATTTATTGTATGTGTTGATGATTATCTTAGGACCATATATAAGTATGTTATACAAGTTTTATAATTTATATAATATGATTATCCATCTTATCTTCTCTAAAATTGCAACCACACATTGGTCTAGATTGGTCTACCACATATATCAACTATCACCTGTAGGTACTCATTTGGAGAATAAGGAATATTATAGGTGTAAATTTTATTGTTTTATTACAATGATCCTCTCCATTGGTTCCATATTAAATTTATCATGGTCATTCCACCCTTCAATTCACTTGTTTCTTGCCATAAGACCATACAATCATTCTCACCATCAACACACCTATGTTTGTAAGTTGTCCCAAATTCATTTAAACTTAACTAATAATGTATTATAATAAATGTATCTAGTGGAATCTTGATTGAGTGAAACTCTACTCTACCTTACTCTCTCTCTTAACTTAGAAACCATATTATTAAGTCAATACATTACCTTTAGGCTTAGGCTTCTATCATAAAACAACTATAGCTACTTATAATTCATGAATCTTCACCAATATATGCAATATTATGAGTTAGGATATCCTTATTAGAGAAATTAAGGTAATCAATCCCATTTCAACCCTATGAACGTGGATTTAGGTCTAATTATGTGTAATGGACTCACCATTCATACAATGCCCTCTATTGTATTCTCAGACTTACTCAACAATCTTTATTAGATTTTAAACATCTATAAAATCATTTCATCACTACTTAGGCCTTTGTGATGTTGCTTTCAACCACTATAGTATTCATTTAGGCTTAATGACTGTCTACACAAGTTCAAACTTGGACTATATCTCTTAACATTGTTCATGATGTCTAACCATTTCAACCCTTTATCAAATAAATATCTTATACCACATCATCAAACCTAAATTTCTCTCACTATCCTTTATCATTCTACATACATTGATTACATAGTTACAATCTTGATCATTGTCTTCTAGTATGTGAGTTATACATCCAACCTTAGTTGGTTAAAATATTTGGGTATCCATTAGTCAATTGAATATGTATTTAACCATCACCATGGTATGAGAGGAGATAAAATAAGTGCATTACCCTTGATACAAAGACATTATGAAAGGACAAAGTGTATCTAATCAGAAATACATCAGATCCACAAATCAATTCTAGCTTAGAGAAGATAGATCCTAGTTACACTTCTAATTGGAAATACATTAGAAAATAGATAAAATGACCAATATGGATCCTCTAGACCCAATTATGATATCTATTACCATAATAATATCACTAGGTAGGGTTAGAAAGCCTCTAGTCAATCAAAAATATGCAATAGCCCTATCTAGGTCCTATTTTTCATATTCACTAAACTAATAACAAGTAAAATAAAATCTAATCTAGTGCTCACTAAATCTTGTGGCACAAAGTGGGGTTATTAAATAAACATGCATAAGATACATATACTCATGTCAATGTATATGAAATCATAATTCATGGAATATAAGTACAAATGCATATCTATCTACTCTTACAAAGGAAGAACAAAGTTAGGAATACTTACCTTTGAAGATGAACTCATCAAGCCTCAATCTCTCCCTTGGCCAAGGTGCTTCATAAGAGGTTGTTTTGGTATGTAAGGATGATAAGGATAAATAATATCTAGGATACACAACATATCAATGCATCTAAAAGACTTATCCATAAGATAAGATCCATATCTCTAAAGAATGTATGAAACCCTAAGCTTATTCCTCAAGTAGAATAGTGGATAAGTAGTTTCAAAATATATCTTACTTCTTCTTATCTTCTCTAAATAATGGTGAAAAGATTATGTTTATATAGGTAGATTTAACTCCAAACCCTTCCAAAAGTTTCAATCTATAGGGTTGACCCAATTGACCTAATATTTTTATTGACAAAAACTCACTAAGTCAAAGGCTAGGTCGACCAAGATCCGATTTAAACCTTAAATAAGTTTTGCCAATAATAATACAAGTTTGACCCAATTGAACTAGTCATGTAAAATATCGAAAGAGGTTTATGTTAGGAAAAGGGGTATTTAAGGTGTTAAAATACTATAAGAGTGTGTAAAAGATAAGGAGAAGCTTAGGGTAATGGTTTTTAGGAGACAAGTGTGTAGATAAAAAGTGGCAAAAGGGACAAAAATCCTACAAAGCACCAATGGTCTTCCCACCCCTTTCTTGGTGCACCCCTTAGGGCATGTATTTAGAGAGATTGAGACTTGATGAGTTCTTGAAAGATAAAGAGTGTCACTGATTGATAAAAGTTTAAAAATATTATGTATATACATATGCTCCACTTGAAGCTCATCACGTGTCATGTAAGTGTAACATGAGATGATGATTTTGGAATAGAACATGATGACACATAATGCTAATGCTAATTAAAGTGAAATAATGATAAAATAAGATAAATGAAACGATAGAATTGAAAAACATGTACCTTTACTTACCTTAGTGTTGTAAATAAAGATGGAGATGTGATAGATGTGAAGGCATCTAATGTGAGGAACATTAGGCAAACCTATAGAGATTAGTGCAAAAAGAGCGAAAAATCATTTTTTTTGTAATATAATCATATAATAGTGAAAAATATTATCTATGATGTTAGGATTCCATAACTTTTTATGGTTCAAAAAATGAGCTAGTAAAAATAAATATGTGATAAAAACAAAGAATATGATGGTAAATATTTGAAGGGTAAATAATTATGAATAGTAACTTTAAATAGGGTGAAAAAGAATTCATTTTCTATTGTTTGACTATTTTGAGAGAAAAATAGAGATCTAAGAGACCTAGTGAAATATTAGAGAGCTAAGATGGTGAGGAGTTGACAATTAAAATGAGGAAGATGCCTAATAGCTACAACAAGTACAACATAGGTAAGCAACTAAGGATTTCAAATTTTGTGTTGAGTATTTTATTTTAAATTAAGTTTTTTTATAAAAAATTATAAATTAGACCAAATATAGATACTAAAATGAACTTTAGGAAGTTTTTACGAATACTAGAGGTCAATTGGGGAACTAGGTTGAAAAGGATTAGAGTAATAAATGCTAAATTCATTTATTACAAAAGGTCAAATAGTCATCATATTAAAAGAACTAGGTTGACCTAGTCGACCTAGTAGTTAAAAAATAAGGTTTTGGAAGGGCCAACCTAGTAGGTCTTGGCTAACTTAGTTAGTTGGGAGAAAGGTTGAACTATTACCCTATGTTTGACTTAGTTTGTTAAGTCTAAAAACCAACTTAGTACTAAAAAGGGGTAAAAGGAAGAACAACTTAGTTGTTTTAAGGCTAAGTTGATAACATAATACTATAGGGTCAACTTATTTAGTTACTAAGTGGTTAATATAGTACTAAAATTAAAGAAAAAATGATGATATAGTAATTTTAAGGCCTAGGGCTCCTAATTGAGCACTAAAATGGCCAAATAAGCTAAAAATTAGTTAAATTGGTAAGAAATGAATAAATTAAGGGAAATAATTAGTTTATTTATGTGAATTTTGAAATAATGTATTTTTATTATAATTGAAATGGAGGTCTAATACATCTTTTGTTATTTGATTGTTATAGGGGAATAAGAGATTTTGGTGATTGGTGGATGTGTCATGGCTATCATATCTATTGGAGCACCTGATGAATGGAGATAGAGATAGATTGGCCTTACTAGGCCTAGGAGGCATCATGGAGATGTGATGGATTACATTGAGGGTTGATCTAGTGGTCATGATTTTGGGATCTTGGGAATGCTTGATTAATAATTTTAGATGGGTGGTGGATGGGGATACCATAGAGGTTTGTATCACTTTGGAGGATGTCCATGCATTGATTGGACTTCTTATAAGGGGACACCAATGATCACAAAGATACTAGATGGTTACGAGGAGAGGTGAGCATTAGCCCAATGGGTGACATGATCAGATAAGATTTATTTATGATTGAGGTTGAGGATATTTCATGTCTATATTACCTAGATTATAGATATCTAAATTTTTTTGATAGGGCATGTGATAGCATGAGTGTTATGACACAAGTCAAATGGTAAGGTACCACTATATGTGATAGCTTTATGTTAGATAATATTAGATTACAGTCACTCTATGACTTGGGTTATATCATCTAGGTTCATCTCATGTATGATATGTATAGGATGTTTTCTAGAGGGTAGAAGATAATGGAGTCAATGGTATTATTGAGTTCCTTGATATATGAAAGGTTCTTGATGTATCGACTAGTTGGGTTACCCCATGTGGTTAATGATCAGTTGCCTCAAGTTTTGAGTTGAAGATAGGATCAAGTGGAATGGACCATGCCCCATGTTCTAATTATATAAATGATCACATGAGGATAGATTATGTGGTAACATTATGCACACATTGAGACTATTTGGTCAAGTTAGATGATGGTGGTATCAAGGTTAGCATGAGTTCAAATCATGGGCAATTATACTTGGTGGGAAGAGTTATATCTAGTGGCATGCTTGTTAGGATAATTTATAATCCCTCACCTAGTGGATCTTATAGTGTCCCTACATTTTGGGCTTGGAATGCAAGAGAGATAAGGGGGAAACTAGGAGGAGGAGCACCAGTCATGAGACTGGAGATTAGACCATGGCATGTGAGACCATAGATTGGTTGATCATGATAATTGATAGCTAGAGAGGGCATGGACATGGATGCAAGGGTACCAAATATACCACAAATAGAGGAGAAGTGAACACCTTAGTCACATCACTAATGGATATGACAATAATAAGAGAGCATAGAGGGTGGTCATCCAAGATGACCCATTAGTCAGCCTAGGGTATAACTAGTCTATAGAGGCACCACTAAAGTGAGGCATGAGACATGCATGGGTGGTGACCCTAGGGTTTGTTGTGATTGGGAGGTATCCCATAGATGAGGTACTTAGGGGATGATCTGATGAAAAGACCATGATCAGGAGATGAAGAGACTGGGAGATAGTGATTGGTGATACTAGGATAGGTAATAAATGGTTGTAATTTTCATAGTCTTTGATATAGAATACTAGTTATATAATATAGTATATAGATATATTTTGAGATATATCTATGATATAACATCTATCTAGTTTGAATTTTATAGATCTTGTGCATGAGGAGGAGGTTAGATGGGGATCCCTAGTGATGGGAGAACTCCATTATATTCTAGATGGGGTTTGGCACCATACGACCCTACCACATTAGATGTCCCATGGTACCATCTAACCCAACTTATGTGAGCTAGTTTAGACTAATAGTGGAGACCAAGAGGTAGATACAAGCCAGTGGAGATGAATTATAACCATTAGTAATGGTGGGAATTAGAGAGGCATAAGCATGCTAGGCCTTGGCTTAAGATAGAACCATGCATTTGGCTACCACTATTTAGCTAGGACATGTACAATCCTAGGTGGATAATCTATAAGGATAGGTAGTAGTCTTGAGATCTCAAACATCCTCATTATAACATAATATTTAGAGGGGACTATTTGAGGCATCTATGGGCAGTCTAGTTAGGCCATGAGATAGACATGATAGAGCCTAACCTTAGAGATAGAGTGATGTATATTTGTACTTTGTATAAAAAACACATTATATATATATATATATATATATATATATATATATATATATATATATATATTCTATTATGATAGTTAAATGTTGATCTTATGTGTTTGTATTATGGTTATGGTTATGGATGCATGGATATATTTCTTTCTAACATATGTATTTTGATTTTGTTGTATATGTTTTATGAAATATATGTGTTATGTTTTATTTTCTAACATTATGTAGGACATATGCATGGTTAAAAATAAATAGGCAAAAAGGAATTGGCTACGTATAAGTAATGAAAAAAATACACTACACACTATTTCACATTGGGAAATGTGTAATAATAAAAGATGACTAAGGATAAGAAACCAAAGAGTGGTAAACAAGAGGGAAAAAATTAATTTTAAGCCATGATAAAGGGTGGCACCAAATTAAAATAAGTAAAATCATACTAAATCATGTTAGGAAGTATGAAAATAATGTAATAAAATAGAAAGAATGTGAAAGACCAATAGAAGAAAAACAAATCAATTAAGTCAATCGATCATACTAAATCATGTTGGGAAGTATAAAAGAGAAATAAAAATTGGTAAAATGGTCTCAAATTAATCACACTAATTCGAATTGGGAAGTATGAAAAACTTAATAAAAATAGTTTGATTCTTACATGCAATCAAAAAATAAGAACATAAAATATTAAATATTAATGAAGTAAGCATAAAACATACTAAATCAATGTGGGAAGAATTTCAATGCCATGTAACTCATAATCAATCACATCTTATCTCATATTTGACACATGTATTTTTGTTGTGACTTGGATAATGAAAAATTTAATGAGGAAGGCCAAGTCCTTTCCATGGTCGTATACTGAAACTCAAAAACGAAAAATTATGGAGGTGAAAATATAGTAAAAGGGGATGTTTGGAATGGTAATTTTAAAATTTTGGTAATTTGTGAGGAAGGCCAAGTCTTATCCATGGTCTTACAATACAACTCATAAATGAAATCCCTAGGGGAGTGATTAGTGAGAAAAATAATATTTCTCAAGGTAAATATTAGGATTTTAAGGAGTGAAAAATGGAATGTAATAAGCATAATTTAGGTGTCTTATGAAAAGACCATAAGAAACATGAAGCATACTAAGGACATGATAAGACACTAAGTGACTAGTGACTATAATTATATAAAGGATACCTATTCATTATAAACACAAAGCTATGTAGGCAAAAAAGTGTGCTAGTGAGATCAAATCATGTTAGAGTTTTTGTACAAGAAAACCAAAATGGGCCTATGTTCTCAAAATGTGTTCCCCATTATTTAGGACCCCTTACAGAGATATTGGTCTACTATGAAGATTTGGTTCTTACGTGAGAAGTAGGTAGCACTAAAAGATGTTTTATTCTTGTTTTCTAATCTATCAGCCTACTATACCCTAGTGGACCTTGGATCTATCATGAGTCAAATTATGGAGTTTTAAGTTTGATTATAAAAATGAGATGTGCTTAGAAGAATGTCTTTTGGTGTGATTTAAATTTTAAGAATTTTGAATGTTGTCTTTTATATCATTGTATTTTATTAAATGGTTTAGCTTTTACATAGTTTTATGGATTTTATGATTCCTCCTCCATATAGACTTGGAATGAACAATCATGAGTGATGTAGTGATACCCACTAATGTGCTTTAGGCTTTGGCTAAAATAATCTAAGTATCCAAATAGAAGACTAAATATATCACTTAGGATAAACTATGAACCAAGATGTTATCTCAAGTCTCAACCATGTGTATGCTTAGTTTCAGAAAGGGAATAAAGGGGAATAAAGGGAGATCCAAATTGGATTGGTAAAAGGATATTATAATGAGATTGATTATTTACTAACTAGTCACATGGTAAATAAGGAATGACTAAAGGGAGAAAGGTTTGTATAACCAAGTCATAATAATAATTATACATGTTTATAGAGACAAGAAAACAAACAATCATGAAAAAGAAAAAAAGGGAGTCATAATAAAATGAACTTAATAAAAAATAATGCAATTATGAAAAATATTCTATAATAGAACATAATTACATCATAATCAATATAATTTGTGGAACTAAAGTCACCATGTAAGATATATAAGAATTTGACACAATGTTAAATGATATAAGAATAGATAAATATAAAGCTAAAGCACACATCTAATCCAAATGAAAATCTAAGAACACCATGCATTTGTTCATAAGTACTAATACATTTATACATGCACATTATCCATAACATCTTATAAGTTTCTATGAGTTTGAATGCAAACTGCAACTAATGTCTCATCGATCTTCAGTGAAAGTTGAGAAAAATATTTCATGTCAAATATCTTCATAAAAAAATGTAAGAATACTTGAGGGATCATATTGATGAGAGATATAATGGATGGGATGCTTATGAAAATCCATGGGAGTGGATTATATAGGAGATGAAGGGGTCACTAGTGGGGAAAGAGCCATGGGTGAGGGAATTATGGGTGGAGAAGGATCCATGGATTATGGGAGGTCCAAGGGTGAGGGAATCATAGGTGGAGATGGAACCACAGGAGGTGGATCCATAGGGGAAGAAGGGGGAGCCTTTTTGCAAGGGAAACATAAGAGAGGAAGGGTAGTAAGTATAGGAATATTCATGAGGTGATCCTTAAGATACTACATTGAAGGATATAATAATGATCAATGTGATGTGTGCCACTTTGGTGCTAGAGATAATATACTTCTTTGTACTTAGTAAGATACTTAGGTAATACTTGTAAGGGAGGTATAGCCTTGTCTAAGGCCTAAAGAGTAGTGGGAAATATGGTTTCAATATATTATTTTAGCTTACAATAATGCTTAGATGAATGATTATCTATGTCATGAAAGAAACATATACATTTATGAGTAGACTTGGTAGGTGTACTCATAGGAAGAATGGAAATGGACGTTGAAGAAGATTCATATAGTTAATAGTATCTAGTCTAGTGATTGGAAACTTTATGAATGTCATAATAAGGTTGATCAACCTATTTGGTGGGTGAAGGAGCCATATATGGTAAAGGGATCAAATCATCACCAAAATAAGGTGGGGTTATTGGAGATATTGACTAAGGTTTGACTGAAGGAGCAAGAGGATAAAAATAAGAAGAGACTTCACTATAGATGGAGTAAGAATGAGATATAAACTAGAATCTACTAAGGGAGGATTATGGTCCATATGAGGTTGAAGGATAGACATAATCATCTTAGGAATAAGTTGGATAAAGGGGTCATGGTATCTAGCAAAGTGATAGTGATGAATCATAGCACAATTTATAAGAATAATCCTATGACATTCTTCAAAAATTAGAGGTTTGTGCACCATCTATACCCTATGATAAAGAGGAAAAATATTAAAATTATGAAAAATATAGGATAAAATACGAGAAGATATACTAAAATACTAAAGTAAAGAGGAATGATAATGAATAATCTTAGTATCTTAGTCTTGGAAAATACTTCCTAAGAATGGATCATCTAAGATATAGCCATCATCACAATCAAGTGTATGAAGGTTAATGGTGTAGGTAGGGATGACCTTGTCATCTGATGTGGTGTGATGAATGGAATGATGACCCTTAGTTAAGATAATTGGTATATCATTACAATTTGGTTGATGATAATAAGGTTGCAAAGAAGTAGGAAGATGAGATATGAGATGAGGTGAGAGATCAAAAGTTTGAATCTTGAGATTTATCTCATTAGGTTCATTGTCATTAGAATCTAAGAGGTTAAGGGGTATACTCCCAATAAGTTTGGGTTGACCATTGTAACCTTGGGTGGAATTTAGAATCAAGTTAAATAATTAAGATTCATGAAATAGAACACTTAAAAAGGGTTTAAGGGTAATAATATTGAATACACCATTCTCTTGGAATTATTCAAAATTCTAAGGGTTGGTGTTACCTTGAAGCCGATAGATGGCTCCATTGTGAAGAAATTTGACACATTGGCAACTGAAAGATGTGAATGATCTCATGTGATGAGTCCATGGACTATCAAGTAAAATGTTATAAGATAGATGAAAGTTGAAATTCATCACCTTCACATGAATAGTGATAGGTGGGATGGTAATGGGGAGCCACACACAATATAAAAGAGGTATTTTCCTTTGGTCATAGACTTTTCATGTGTTGCATGTAAACTTAAGATTACACTCAAAATATCTAAGGGTTTTAATAAAATAAAGAGAGGCAACACAAGTGCTAGAACCTTCGTCAATAAAATCATGCTTGACTTGGATATCACTAATTTGGAAACCAATAAAAGGGGAGGATCATTTGCATGAAGTAGAATCTCATTAGGGATAATAGAAGTAATTGGAAATTTGAGGGAAAGAGAGGTGTCCATTATTTCATCAATGTGTATGGACATATATTTTAACTATTATAAAATGTTATCTTCACATCTATTTGAATTATTATAAAATGTTATCTTCGCATAATCTAGATAAGTTAGCTTTACATCCTTCTAGGAGAAGATGAGGATGTTCATTTTGAATAAAAATATCATAATATGGTTATGATGACATGAAGAGGTCCACATAAGTTAAAGAAATGGGATTTGGGATGGTAGATTCATAAGTTCCATGATAGGATCACACTCATCATAACCCATAAGATGACTATTGGAAAGAGGTACTTAGTGTTGAAGGAGGTCCTCAGAAGGAGGAGCTGAAGTGAATTTGAATTTATGATGATAAGAGGTAAAATTTTTAATTAGAGGACAAGTTTATTGATTATTTTGAGAAGATGGAGTAGTGGATGCAAATGTGGTTTGAGAATTTTTAGAAGTGTTGATATAAGTTTGAGTATCATTGGTGATAGGTAAAGAAGTTGTAAGGATGGTATAAATGGTATGAGAAGTGTTATCAAAGGGAGGTTTTGGAATTGGTTCATCAAAATATATAAGGTCTTCTTGACCTAACTTAGTTAAGTTAGTTGGATAAGAATCTTGGATAACATGAAATGTGCGAGATAATTGAGGTGTGTGGATGGGTTGAAGATCAATGAAATCAACCACCCTTAGCATATTAGTAATATTAACCTCATTATATTTAGGACTTGGGTTAATAATAATTTAAACATTATTGGTAGGAGTAGGCTTGTCTTGGTTATCTTGGTGCTTTGGAAGAGGTCTTTATAGATAGTCAAATAAGCATTAACATGGTTCAAAGATTTTATTTTGTCTTTCATGGGATTTGAAATCAATGTCATAGGCTTGTTGGCATTTAAAAATGATATAATCATGGTAAAAATTGGGACCAAAAAGGAAATATATAGCCAAATTATGAAGCTGCCTACAAGTCTCATGAGAATGACCCCAACTAGCATGAAACCAACAAAATTTATTAGGATCATACTAAGATTTCATGGGACAAGTGGGATCAAGTTCTTGTGGGAGAGGCCTTGGTAGATTTTTTTTAATTCCTCTATGGATAAAGGTTTATGAACATTGATGCTATTAGTTGAATTTAAATAAGGTTTGGTGATGTGGGTAAGAGGGGAAGTTGTTTTTCAAGTTTGGTTGGGAATAGAAACTTGAATAGTATGAATGGTATCATATGAGTCGGTGATACCATCATTGGTAGCATGATTTTTCTTATTTTTGATTAACATGTGAGTGCCCATATAAGGTTTGGATGGCTCAAATTAATGTATAAGGAAATATTGACATTTTACTTGGTCAATTACCTCTTCCAAAATATATGGAGAGAGAGTTTGGACCCATTATTGTAGCTTGGGAAAAAGATCATTCATAAATAGATGAAAGAGGCTATCATCATCCATATTATGTTCTCATTTGTTTGACATGGTCTTCCATCATTTAATGAAATCTTGTGTAGTTTTAGTCTTAAGTTGCTTACAATTGATAAAATGGGCCAAGGTATTCTCATGGAGATCACTAGTTTGGAACTCTTGAACTAGAGAATTTACTATATCTTCCAAATTACTAATAGAATGAGATTTGAATTGGTTGTACCAATCTAAATCATCACCCATGATATTTTTGGGTCATATCTTGGTAGAAACAAAGATATTTAAGTTGACCCAATCTTTATATAGATTTCCAAATGTTTTTAAATGAAGAGTAGGATTAGTTGACCCATTGTAAGAAATGGTAGGGGTGATACCTCCTATATAAATGTTAAAAAATTTAGATGTATAAGGCTCATTTTGAAGATGCTTGAATGTTTTAATAAAAAGAAGAGATTGAGGAATACTATTACCATGGGAATCCTAAAGAGGAGGTGGGGGAACATTTTGATTATGTGTACCCCATGACATCTATTGAGGGTGATTTATAAGATGGATAAGATTATTTTGTATTTGAATAATTTTATTTGCATTGTTAGTTTGAAAATCATTCATTTGATTAAGATTTTTTAATATGAGTTGATGGTTTTGAGTTGCATAATTAGTATTGTTTTAAGTATTAGAATTTGTAGTAGTGGCTTGGGTACCACTATGGGTATTAGTAGGAGCTTGAGAAGAGTTGTTAGTAAGTGAGGCACTAGTGACATAATTTGTTTATGTGGCAAAATATGGACTAGTAGAGGGACAAAAAGAAGAAATACTAAAATCATGAGTACCATGGGTATTAAATGATGTAATAATGGAATAATTGAGAAGAGTAGCTCTTGGAATAGGCCCATTAGATGTATAACCTATCATGTTAGTATAGATACTAGACATTGAGGTAAAGAAAATCAAGGAGGAAGAAGTCATAGTATGAGAAGGGTTTAAAATAGATGGAAGAGGATGAGAAATAAAGGAAGCTAGTATCCCTAGATCCATGTGAGAATTTGGGAAAAGGTGAATGGGTTCCTCAACTTGACCACTTATCATGAGATGGTAAATAGTATAAGGATCCTTTCCTTGATGTTGATGAAAATCATTGATGAAGAAGAGCATTTATATTATATACTCTAATTCGGGTTGATCTTTAAGTGAGAAGAGAGGATTACAAAGTGAAGAATAATGAGGAAGGGTCCCATAATTTGTAGTGTGAGTGGATATATGCACATTAATTTCATCTAGGATAGGATCCATAAGCTACTTATGAGATAACCTATTAAGTTTGGTAAGACTCATCATAATGTTGAATTCAACTCAGTGTTGTCTTCAAATAGGAAGTTCATGATGAAAGAGACATATTAGGGAAGGAAAAGTTAATGCAAAAAAATGAGATAAGAAGGGACATATAAGGATATAGGGTTGATTAGGTTGACCTAGTACTAAAAATAGGGTGTGAAAGGTAGCCTGATAAGGATATAAAGTCATCTAGGTTAACTTAGTATTATAACCTAAGATAAAGGGTATCTTGATAAGGATATAAAGTTGACTAGGTTGACTTAGTACTGTAACCTAAGAGGTGGAAAGGAGTACTAGGTTGACTAGGTTAACTTAGTACTATAGTAAGGGAAAATACAATCTATAAGAGACTATGTCGAATAGAATGATAGTGTATTGAAAATAGGGGAAAAAAATTAATGTACTTTAAATCAAGAAATGAAACTAAGCAAACAATCAATTGGGTTAATTAAAATGATCCAATTGAGGCACACAACACAAAACCTTTCGCCAATGTTGGCCAATGCAATGTTTTTAGTATAACATATAATAAACAAATAACAAACAGTCAACTAAAAATTAAATGCTAAGCAAGTGGTCATCTTGAATGTTATTAGATTATTATAAAGTACTATTTTAAGTGTGGTAGGGAAGTTGGATGAAATTAGGGAACTAGAAAGAACTCGATGGATGGTTTTAGGATGTTTAGTCTAAAAGGGATCTATGTTGGTAATGGTATTGGTTTGGTATTAGGTCCTACCCCTCACTTCATATTCCCATAGTATAAGGGTATTGGGTGCTTTGCCAATATATACCATTAACCACATGTTTACACTTGGATAAAAAACTAAGTTAGCTTCTCCCTTGGTGATGAAATCTAATTCGATAGGCCTTGGTTAGAAAAATGTTAAATGCATTTTGAAATTATGTGATTTGGTAGTGTGTGCAAGAAAGAACAAAATAGTGAAATTAAATGGTATATTGAAAAAATAACTAATTAGATTATGTGAGCTACTCTAAGCATGAAAACAAATAAAAGATGAAAGTGTGAAGTAATTACTAGCATATAGTTGTTAATTACCAATTTAAGAAAAATATAGAGTTAATTTAGATGATAGTGTATACAAACATTATAGAATAGAGTCGATAGGATCACTACTATACTATAAAAGCAAGAGTCATTAAGAACTAAGTCGACCATGTCAACCTAGTATCTCAGATATAATCTAAACTATAGAACTAGGTCAATATGGTCAACCTAGTTTGTTATAGTATTGTATTTTTGAATACTAAAAACTTTGCAAAATAGAACTATAAGGAAGAACTAAATTGAAAGAGAGAGAAAGAAAAAACCTTGGTGGGTTGGAAGATGTTGAGGAATATGAAATTTATATTGAAGTGCCTTGAATGTTTCTTTCAAGTTATGCCAACTATGGCAATTGGTTTGACTTAGTTCTATAATTTCTTATTTTTTGAAGCCTATTTAAGATGAATGAATCAACATGGTCGACATAGTTTGTTATCTAGAAGTTAATTGTGATACTAAGTCAACCTGAATGACTTAGTTTATTGTTTTGGAGATGAATAAGAGAATAAGTTGACCAATTTTACATAGTATATTATCTATAAGTGAGTAAGAGTACCATGCCAACCTATTCTATCTATTAATTTTTATCTAATGAAGACCTACATAGAAAGAACATATTCATTTTGATGTGACTATGTGTTAAACCTATGCATAGAAGTTAGAAACTATACTGTCTTGGTTGACCTAGTATCACAAATATATAAAAATAATAAAATGACAAAAATTAAAAGCATGAAAGAAAACTTGTAAGGGTTAGATTAAATTTGGGTTTACCAAAATATATGCAATCAAGAATGCATCAGATCCATAAATCAATCCTAACTTAGAGAAGATAGATCTTACTTACACTTTCAATTGGGGATACATTAGATAATTAATAAAATCACTAGTACGGATATGATAGACAAAATTATGGGATATCTTACAATAATAATATCACTAGGGAGTGTTCTAAAGCCTATATTCAAACAAAACTATGTAATAACCCTAACTAGGTCATATATTTTCATATTCACTATACTAATAGAAGTAAAGTAAAATATAATCTAGTGCTCACCAAATATTAGGCACAAAGTGGTGGTATTAAATAATAAAAGTAAACATACATAAGAGACATATACTCACATCAATGTAAATGTAATCCTGATGCATGGAAGAGAAGTAAAAATTCATATCAATATAATCTTACAAAGAAAGAACAAAGTTAGGAATACTTACCTTTGAAGACTAACCTATCAAGCCTCAATCTCTCCCTTGGCTAAGATAATTTGCAAGAGGTTTTTATGGTATGTAAGGATGACAAGGATAAATCAACTCTAGGATACACAACCTATCAGTGCATCCAAAAGACTTATCCATAAGATAAGATCTATATATCCAAATAAAGTATGAAATCCTAAGCTTTCTCCTCAAGTATAATGGTGGATAAGTAGATGAAAAATATATGTTACTTATTCTTCTCTTCTCTAAATAATGATAAAATGATTTTGTTTATATAGGAAAATTTAACCCTAAACCCTTATGAAATTTTTGGCTAACAAGGATGACCCAGTATACCTAGTATTGTTATTTAAAAAAAATCAATACGTCATGGGATAAGTCATCCAAGATCAGACCTAGACCCAAAATAATTTTTTATAATAAGATTAAAACGTCAACCCAGTTGACCTAGTCATGTAAATTGTCAAAAGAGGTTTAAGTTAGGAAAAGGGGTATTGAAGATGGTAAAATATTGGAGTAGTGTGAAAAAGAGAAGGGCAAGCTTATGGGAATGGTTTTTATGAGACAAGTGTGTAGATAACAAGTGGAAAAAGGGACAACAATCTTGAAAAGCACCAATGGTCTACCCACCCATTTCTCAATGCACCCCTTAGGGAATGCACACAAAGAGATTGAGAATAAATTGGTTCCTACAAGATAAAGAGCATTAGTAATTGATAAAAGTTTTAAAATATTATGTGTATACACAAAACACTACACCTAAAAAAAACTATCTATGGACCATTAATAGTTATCAATCTCTATCACAATGGAGTAATATTGCATATAGATACACATTCACAAGTGCCAAAATATATAAAAACAACATAAAAATGAAGAGAATTTTTTGTAAATTCACCTAAAACACTTGGAAGCATTAGACAACTATAGAAAGATAATAAAATCAGAGGTCATGAAGATATCTAGGTAGTTTAAAGTCATCAACAAGATTAGTGATTGTTCATAGATAATAGTACACCAAAATATAAATGATTTCCATGAAAAGGAAGTGAATAAAGGCTACTATCCCTCAAAAAATGAATTCAGCTCTACTCCTATTCTATCCATATCGAGAGCAAACTAGTTGAGCTATTTAACCTTGTCTAGGAGAGTGATGAAGGAGATAGACCATTGTCTTCTAATTTTGAACTTACCATAACTAATTAATAATGTATATGTACTATGGGGATCTAAAGGGACACTCCTAAGCCTTCCCACATGCCAATTATAATTTTTAGGCCATACAACTACCTTTAACTACTTGAAAGTATTCTTATCTTCTTGAATCTATGTTTAATCTAAATTTCTCTAGTTTCAATTTGATTCCTAACATGTAACTGAAACATGGTATGTTATATTACACTTTGACATTTTTCCTTTTATGGAAACTATGTACAAATTCCCCTATAATGACTAAAAAGATAGCATTAAGTAATATTAAGACAAATGACATAAAATACTAAGGTAAAACATACTAAGAGACCTTAAACATGGCAATATAATCATTTTATGACCTATCAAGACCCTATGTAACAAACCATTACACTAAAACCTTGAGGTGTTAGTGAAACATACCCATCAAGATCATAACATCCTATCATACTTCCTACGCCTAAACTCTAGGCTACATTTGTACTCATACACCAGGATCCGCTACATGTATGAGCCCTAGATGAACATTATCATGTTAGTGTAGCCACATACTCTATGAATTGAACCTAGGTGGAGGATCTAATACCAAATTTAACAAACCATTACACCAAAACCATAAGGCATTAGTAAAATCTGCCCATCAGGATTATAATAGCTTATAGTAAATTTGATTATATAGGGGTTGACCTAATTTGACCTAGGGTCAAATTTGGTCAAAATTTTTGAAATTTTTTAGGGTTGAAAAACCTTCTATGCCAAATATTATTAGCCTTCTCATATCCATTGGGATATGGAGTCACCTACACTATATTATTGACACTGATAGGCCTCTAAAAGACACCAAAAACACCATGCAAAATAAGGAAACAAGCAACAAGATAAGAAACAAAACTCACACTTATGCTCTCGTGAACACTTAGGGAAAACACAAAAAATCATAATAAAAAACACACCTATCCTAGTATATACAATACCTCAAGATACTTGAGGTGAAGAATATTCTTCATTACTTCAACCAGGGTCAAAGATAATGCTCCTTGCATCACTATTGCTCCAAGAAAATATTCCTTCATTTGATACATACTTATTAATGAATAGTTATTTGTGAAGATAGTCAAGTGACATATCATGGTTGAATATTATACTAACTACAAGTTTGCCATTTAGAGTACTAAAAAACACTCCATTCAACTCTTCAAAAAACTTTCTTGAGTTGGTATCTTGCTTGAAATTTGACATGCTCCCTAGGTAGTCCTCAATCTAGTCATTAAAGATCATCAAATATTATTTAACTTTAATGAACTTGAGACAAGACATGTCTATTATTTGAAACCTCAAGGATATCTTATTGTTTACCAAACACTTTTTGGTCTATCAAAGTTATTCCTTATTCGTAGAGACCTCAATCTTTTCTTTATGCTTATATACCAATTCATATTCTACCAAGGTTGTTTCATGCTTGATAGAGATCTCAAAATCCTCCTTGTGCTCATTGGGAACACAATTGACCTTATCGTCAAGTGTGCATTCGTTTTGAAAAATTGAAGGCCTAATAAACTCCTCAAATTCTTGTATAATGGCATTAAATTATTTTCACATGTCATCTACCTCTTCATGATGTTCATGCTCATGAGTGTTCTCTTCTTTTGTAGGTAGAATGGTTTAATAACTAGACTATCATGTTTTGACATAGCTAGGATAATCACATCATCACTCATGTATGTAAGATAGTTTCCCAATGCCACTTGATTTATAATTTTATTATGATCTATCTCAAGGACTACATCACAATCCTCATGAAGTATGTAAGTTCTAGGACTAGTTTCCTCAAAACCACCTTTCTTAGCTCCCCACTCATCAAGATACAAATTAGATGTGCCATCAAGGAGAGTTAGAGGCTCTTGGTCACTAGGGTGATTGTCTTCATCAATCACATTGAAATTCATGTTAGAAGTGTAAGGCACATAATGGTGAAAATAAAAACTAGAAAGAGGTTCAAACATGATTGTCACTTTTACACCATATCTAGTCCTAAAACCCATGTAAGACCAGTATGAAGTCAAATAACCTCTAATATTAGTAGTGAAATATCTAGATAAATAAAGTATAAAATGAGGAGGAACATCTACCACTACAACATCCTAATAAATGGTAAAGGGAGGATAAATATGGATAATTATTTTCAAACCTCTGATTATACAAATGGTCTTAGTAGCGAACCCATCCAATTATAACACTCCTTTAGCATGGGGTTCATAATTCAAGTTAAATTTATCATCTACTAAATTTTGAATGACACAAGTAATAAAACAACTATAAATGAGACAATTATGTACTAATGAATCTTTAATAATGATGGATAGATAGAATGGAGGAGGTTTGTCTACATTTTTAACTTTTATTGATTGTCATTCACTTGGCTTTATGGTGTTTATCAAGGGTACCTTTCTTTGGATAGGTTGTTTGGTTGTCAAAATAATCTTGGAAAACTAATCTTGAAGTAGTTATACCTATCCATGTATTTACAATGTATCCCACATTCACATGAGACCTCTTCATTTGTTCTATAATGTTAGTGAAAGGACTACTAACTTTTATTTGTCCAATAGGAGGAATGGCATTGCCTATAACTTGAGAGTTATAAGTTATGAAATCACTTCTAAAATTCTAATATATTTGACTTAATTATGCATTTGGAATGAAAACATACATACTTAGTATTCTACTTATTTGAATATTCATTGCAGAACCATTAGCAGCCCCTTAAACTTCTTCAAGTTCTTTCCTTTTGCTCCTTGTGTTAGAAACTATAGAACTTGCATCAATGCTTTACTACCCTTGATTATTGAATACACATTAGTCATATTTTTTGAAATTGACTAATGTAGACCCCACTTGATAACCCTTACCATGAGTCAGTCCTCCATTTGGTAGTTCATCTTGAGTCATATATGGCATAGTTCCTAAATTTGACATGAAGGCTTAGTTGAAGGACTCATTAACATAAGGAGATGAATTATAAGGTTAATATAACAAAGGTTGACTATTATTCTCTTAGGAAAGGTTATTTTTAATAGGCAATAGTGTCCTTAAGGTGAAAGGATAATTTGAATTTTAATCACCATATGGCTTAGATTGGACCAATTGTCTTTGACCTTGGGAATGACCTTGGAAAGGAGGTCTATTTACTTGATAGTTGGGATACAATTGATTAGAAAGTTAGTGAATTTATAAATTCTTAACTTTTTTCTAATGAATGATCCCTTTTAGACCCAATATTTCTTACTCCATAGCTCTCATCCTTTCTACCTCATTAGATTTGCTTAGTTGACTAGGGCCAACAAGCTTATTTTTAGGTGTAGGAATGGGAGCAAAAATAGGTGTATGGGTTTTAAAATTAGGAAAAAAAGTCATGGGAGGTCTTGGGGAAATCTTCTTATCCTAAGTAAAATCATTTTATACCTTAATATCCACCTCAAGGGCCTTACGTAGAGTGTCACCTCCCATAGATTGTATCATAATTGAAATGTCACTATCAAATGATTTAAGATAGTAAAGGAAATCATGGTGAGCTATTGGCATTAAAAAGATTTGGATTCTATCCCATGTATTTTGAAATCTTGTGATGAAGTCTTGAATGACTTCTTGAGGTGCTCTCCTAATGGTGGTCAACTTCTATGTTAGTGACAAGTTGTCACTCTTGTCCTAAAATCTTCTTCTCAATGCATCTCCTTGATCATCCCATGTTTTGATTGATTCAAGTGCCAATGTTCCATACCATTCAAGAAAATTTCCTTTAAAGGAGATAACCAACAACCTAATTTTAATTTTTTCTTCTATGATGTGATGGATATTATAGAAGTTAGCAATGTTTTTTATATGTTCAATTGGTGTAATGGAAGTCTCACTGGTGTATGATGGAACACATTTGATGGAAAATATTAGGATGTAATAATATTTGGAAATTATTATAGGGATATATCCATTGAAGGAAAAAAAGGATGTTTCCTTGCCATGGTAGTCTTAGGAATTTGCAAGAATGGTGTATTCAAGAACTTTCTTATGGGCTTATGAGCAAGATAGGACTTATTTGGATAGGGATGGGTGTTTTCAAATCTACTTGATTTTTAGGAATAAGGAGGAATCTCTTAAAATTTGAAAGTTATTATTTTGGTGAGATACCTTGTGTTTACCTTAGGCATGGAAGATTGAAATAGTTTTCAACCAAGATTGGAACTTTGGAGTCACCAAATACTATAAGAAGTGGACTATTATATCTCCTTGTCAAATCCAACATCTACCTTGAACAACCTTCATGGACTTCATGTCCCATCAGGTGTGCAAAAATTTATATAGCCTAAAATTTGACCCTATAAAAGTCAAGTAGACCTTCTCAATTATAGGATAACATGGAACTATCTTTCCTCATAGACAAGACACCACAAGAGATAGATATCTAGGTTTGAAAGGGATAGTTCCCTTGATTTATCTTCTATGCTCAAGATACACTAAAATAATAACTATTGAGGGTGAAAAGGGAAGAAGGAGACATAAAATAAACATATAATAATGAGGAGATACACTAAGATAAATCCACACAACACACTTTCATCTGCACTTAAGAAGGAAGAATACTCAAATTGACTTCAACTCTATGTCCTAGAGTATGTATTTATCATAGAGGTAGATTATTATTCCTATATAAAGGTAGGTGAAAATAAGGTCTGATATGAGACACTAATATTCCCACTCACACTTATAGACACTCTTAACAAACACTATAGTTTATGAAACTTGTTAAAAGATATATCACTCATACAAACATGAAAGAGAATAAATGGAATCAAGGATAGCATGTTCATCACTTTTCAACCACACAAACCACTTAGAAAACTTAGGAAATATATTGTAGAGAATGAATGAAATTAAAAATACTTTATTCAAATCAAAATTATATGTTAAAACTAGTAGGTCTTTGCCATACCATTTGTGGATCCATTACAAAGCAATAAAGGCTTGAATTTATAGAACATATGAGAAAGAGAAGAAGTGAATCTAAAATGTTACAATAATAGGTGTCAAACTCTAGGAACCAGTTGTAATTAAAGATAATGAGCCAAAAAGGAGTTTATAAAATTGTAATGAAAATGTGTCAAAATGAAACAAATCACCTTCCTCAAGTTTTTGTCAAACTCTTCATTGTATTACTTTGAAACTACCTTCATGATAGTGAGGGGTTCACTTGAGTGTCTAAAACTACCATATGAAGCCTTCTAACATATGATATATCATGAGAAGGTTTAAATGAGGTTAGTTAAAATCATCTACACCTTCCTAACTGATGAGTACATCATTATCACTTGTCATTCCCTACCTATAGCCATTCATCACAAGCCCTCTAGATCTATCCTCATAATTGTCACTTAAGTGACTTGTAATTGTTCATAGAATGAATTGAAGAGGATGTAGTACACTTTTTGAATACATATTTATCCTCTAGTCTATAAAATTATCCTCACTTTTCCATTCTTATCATTAATTTTAAGGGTTAAGACAAGCTTTTAAAGACCTTCCAAAATTATTCTCACTTGTCCATTCTTCTCTATACCTATAAAACATCTCAATTCCTACAAAAAACATAGTATTAGGTCAATATGTATAGAATATAGTATGATAAAAGTGTATGCTAATGAGCTTGGGGGAGTTACAAACATTTCAAAAACAATTTAATGGCAATTTTACCCTTCCTATATGCATCTCCATTTCATCTAATCAAGGGTTTTAGAAGGTTTGGATTGTTAATAGTTGTTCATAAAATCTTGATGTCTAACCTTAGAACTAATTTCTAAAATTTGGAGTATAGTACCCATTAAAATATCCCAAATTTCTTGAGGTATCATTCACATGGTATTTAAATATTTTAGTTAAATAACAATGCCCTCGATCTCTTATAGTGCAATTTGGGTAGGCTTGATAGGAATCAAGTCTAAATTGACCAATTTTGAATATTTTTATAAAAACCAATAGGTCTGATCCATCCTAAACTCTTCCCTTAAGGTATTCAAAAGGTTTATAAAGCTATCATGGTCGTATGGATTTGTCTAAACACATGTAAGGCTTAGGCTTATTTTTAAGCCTAATAGGCCTAGCTGTGTCTTTTGTGCATATAGTCACCTATGGAGGTTCCAATGACTATAGGTGATTATTAAAACTTTATTAATATATAAACCAACATTTCAAATCTTTCCATGATGTACTTAAGTCTATGCGCTTTATTCATTCAACATTCCTATGCTAGTTCTATAGATTAAACTGCTTGTGGAGTGCCCTCTATCTGATAAAAAATAGAGGCCATCTCCCTAGTAATATTTTAAAATTGGGTATATATAGGGTTATTTTGAGTAATTTTTATTCTCTTCATAAAATTTTAAAAATTTATCATGAATCTAAAACTCTCAATCAACAATTTTCCCAAGACTAGCTCTCTAGGCTTATGACTATGTATAGTGTTCTTGGTAGACTATAGATTATGGTTCAAAACCAAATATGTATTATTTATCCTCTATTTATGAAGGTTACATGGAATTATATATATCATTTTGAGATTTATTTATTGTATTCATCCAATCTTACACCATTTCATAGCAAACCAACTTGTATTTTTCATATGCCTAGACAAGTATGTATAATGCCTTCAATTGTAGGTATGCATTTAGAACTCACAAGGTTATTATAGGTGTTTATGATTATATGAGAAAAATATGTAATTATGATATATAATTTTGATAATGTATCCAACATTATTATCCATTTTATCTTCTCTGAACTTGCAATCACACATTGGTCTAGACTGGTCTACCACATATATCGACTATGTCACCTGTAGGAACTCATTTGGAGAATAAAGAATCCTTTAGGTGGACATTTTATTATTTAATAATTTTTATATAATACCTTGGTTACATATTTAATTTATCATGGTAATTCCACCCTTTAATTCACTTGTTTCTTGTCATGAGACCATATAATCATTCTCACCATCAACACACCTAGGTTTGCAAGTTATTCCAAATTCATTTAAGCTTAAATAATTTTGTAGTATAATAAATGTATATTGGAATACTAAGTGAAAATACATTATAGCATCACTCTCTCTTAAATTATAAACAATATTCTTGAGTCAATACATTATCTTTAGGCCTAGGCTACTAGCATGAAATAAATATACCTACTCAGATTTCATGAATCTTCACCAATAGATGCAACATTGTGAGGTAGGATCTCATTCTAAAATAAATTAAGGTAATTAGTCCCATTTCAACCTTGTGAACATGAATTTAGGTTTGGCTATGTGTAATGGCCTAACCATTCATATAATTACCTTCTTTGTGTTCTTAGACTTTCCTGACAATCTCAATTGGATTTCAAACATCTCCAAAATCATTTCATTAATACTTAGGCCTCTATGATGTTGGTTTCAGACCACTGTAGTATTCATGTAGGCTTAATGACTGTATATGCAAGATCAAACTTGGACTATCTCTCTTACCATTGTTCATGATGTCCAACCATTTTAACCCTATATCAAATATATCTCTTATACTTCATCATCAAACTTTAAATTATCTCAAGATCCTCTATCATTCTACCTCAATTGATTACACAATTATAGTCTTGATCGTTGTCTTCTAGTATGTGAGTTATACATCCAACCTTACTTGGTTCAAAGCTTGGGATGTCCATTAATTAGTTGAATCTTTCTTAAACCATCACCATGGTATAAGAGGAGGTAAAATAAGTGCATTACCATTCATACAAATCCACTATGAAAGGACAAAACACTGCACCTAAGAATAACTATTTGTATACCATTGATAGTTATGCATCTCTATCACAATTGAGTGATCTTTCATATAGATCAACATTCACACATACCCAAATAGATGAAAAAAACATAGAAAGGAAGAAATAACTTTTCAAATATGCATACAATACTTGGATGCATCAGACATTTACATAAGGATAAGAAAATTGGATGCTATGGGGATATACAGGTAGTTTAAAGTAATCAAAAATCTTAGTTATTGTTAATAGAGAATACTACAACAAACTAGAAATTATTTACATGAAAATGAAGTGAATGAAGGAAAATATCACTCAACTAATTCATTTAACTCAACTCCTCCTATCCTATCCATACTAAAAGAAAATCGATTGACCTATTTGACCTTGTCTAAGAGAGAAATAAAAGAGATAGAATATTTTTTGACAAGTTTCAACCTATCATAACTTATTAAGAATTTAAATGGACTATGGGAATCTAAATGGAAAATTTTGAGCCTTCCCATGTGCCAAGTTTACTTTTTAGGCTGTATAACTACCTTTAATTTATTGAAACTATTATTTCCTTCTTTAGTTCATGTTGAACTTGCTTTTATTAAATTTCAAATTGATTTCTAACATTAAACTAGAATATGGTATGTTATAGTACACTTTGAAATTTTTCTTTTTATGAAAACTATGTACAACTTCCCCTAAAATTAGCAAAAAGATGATATAAGGGAATATTAAGACAAATAACATAAAAGACTAAGGTGGAACATACAAAGCGACCTTAAACATGACCATGTGGCCTGTTATGACCTATTAAGACCATATAAGGAGTTTTAATATATAGGGGGTTGAACTAACTTGACCTAGGGTCAAATTTGGTCAATAAGTTGACCATCATACTCTTGAACAAGGTTATTTTGAGTAGGCACTAATGATATTGAGGTGGAAGGAACATTGGGATTATAACCATTATAGGATTTTGCTTAAACTAGTTGTCCTTGACTTTGAGGATAAATTTGAAAGGGTGGTCTATTGCCTTGATAACTAGGGTAGGACTGATGTTATTAATAGTGACTTTGGAAAGGCCTCACTTATTATTGTTATATGATCCTCTTGAGACCTAAGATCTCTTTCTCCATATCCCTCATTCTTTATGCCTCATTATACTTAGTTGACTAGGGGCATCCAACTTATTTTTATGTGTAAGAAATGGAGTAATAGATAGTGTTGGGAAATCAAGGAATAAAGGCATGGTGGGTCTTGGGGAAGTCTTCCCTACCTAAATCAAACAATTATTTGACCTTATTGACACTTCATAGGCATTACACAATGTGATCTCTCCTATTTATTGTATCATCATAGTGATATCACTATCAAAATCTTTAAGATAGTAAAGGAAATCATGTTTATCTATAGTCTTACCAAGATTACGATCATATCCCATGTATTATAAAATTTTGTGTTGAAATTTTGAATGACTTCTTGAGGTGCTCTCCTTATGCTGGTCAACTGCTTAGTCAATGACAAGTTATCACTCTTATCTTCAAATCTTGTCCTCAAAGCATCTCCAAACTCATCCCATGTGGTGATGGATTTAGGGGATAATTTACCATACCATTCAAGAGATTTCCCTTTGAAAGAGAAAGCCAACACCTTGATTACTGTGTTTTCCTCAATGATGTTACGTATATTTTATAAGTTAGCAATGTGTCTAATATGCTCAATAGGGGTGATGGCAGTCTCACCAATGTATGGGGGAACATTTTTGAGAGTAGATATGTTAATTTCATCATATTGGTTAATTATTATAGGACTATAGAAATTTAAATAAACAAAAGGTAGGTTCCTTGCCTTTATAGCTTTAGGACTTTGCAATAATGGGCCAATCAGAAACTTTATTATAGGTTTTTCAACAAGGTAGGACTTATCAAGGTAAGGGTGGGTGTTAACAAATTTATTTTCTTTGTATAAATAGTCTGGAATCTCTTGGAATTCAAAAATAATGCCTTCACTAAGAGATCTTATGTTTAAATTAGGCATGAAATAGTGCACAAGTCTACAACCAAGATTTAAATGTTGGAGTCACAAGATATTATAAGATGTGGACTACTATATCCTTCTTATTGTAAATACCAAAATCCACCTTGAACAACCTTATTTTAATTCATGTCCCATCAAGCATGTTAGAAATGTTATATCCCAAATTTTCACCCTAAATATGTCAAGTAGGACTTCTCAAATTTGGGATAACATGGAACTATCTCTGCATATAGACAAGCTACTACAAGATATATATCTCTAGATTTGAAAGGATAGTTCCCTTGATCTATTTTTTAGGCTCACACCCTATACTATACTAATCACTATTGGGGTTGAAAAGGAAAGAAGGAAACATAAAATTAACCTATGCTAATGAATTTGATACACCAAATATAACTCTATAAACATACTTGCATTCTACTAAGAAGGTAGACTAGAAAAACTAATCTCACCTCATGGTTCTTTTAGAATAAGTGTTTCTACATGGAGGTATATTTTTATGCATATTGAGAGGTGGGTAACTAGGAGGTCTAATATTATACACTGCTAATCTCTCTCACACTTCAAATACACCTAAAAAGCATATACACTTCATGAGACTAAATAGAATACATGTTACTCAGATAATGTATACAATAACAAAATGGAAGCAAGAAGAAGACATTCATCACTTGTCATCTAAATGTACTACTTGACATACATAATAAAGAATATTAAAGACTAAACTAGCTTTATAAAACTTTATTCAAAAGAAAAAATGATGTCAAAACTAGTAAAGCTTTGCCATAGTAATTGTGGACTCTTTATAATGCCAAAATGTCTTAAATATATAAAACATAGGAGAGGAGAGAGGAGTGAATTTGAAAAGCCACAAATCTAATTTTCAAGTATTTAAATACACTTATAATGCAATAAAAGAGAGTTTGAGAATAGGTCATGAGGTCTAATGAGACAAGTGTCCATCTGAAACATCACACTTTCTTGAATTTGTGTAGAGATCTTCATTATCTTACTTGAAACTACCTTATTGATAATGAGCCCACCTATATTATTGAACTAACTTAGAAGTGATTGACACATATATAATAAATTTGGAATGTGGAGACATGATTTTTAATAGTCATATACACCCTTCAATGGGTGACTTTCTCTTTGTCAATTATCATTCACTTCCTTACAATCACTTATTATCCCTCTACGCCTAAGTTCATAGAATTGTCACTAAGGTGAATTGAAATGTTAAATGAGATTCATCTCATAGGTGTTTAGACACATCATAAATAAATCCTTTTACTCTATTCTATCATATGGACTTCAAGAGACTGAATATCACACTTCTTACTTCTAATTTTGATAGTCACATTACTTCTCAATGTCCTATACAAGACTACCTATAATGACCAACTTAGTAGAGGATATTTAATTAATGACTAAGGTGATAATTATGTTTCAAGAGTTATAATACATATATAAACACCTTCCAAAATGATTTTCATTTTCCTATTTCCTTATGCACTTCCAATTCATCTCAAATCATTTAGAAAACATAGAATTAGGCTTATTCATACAAGTGGTAATACAAAATAACTGGATGTTAAGGAGCTTGAGATAATCCAAATGTATTCAAAACACTTTCAAGTCATTTTACCCCTCATAGATTTATTTCCATTCATATATTCTTTAATAGGTTCTCATAAGGGTTTTATGAGGGTTTTAGGTCATTCAGGTTCTTAATAATGATTCATAAAGGTTAAGACCTTAATCCTCAAATCAATGCCACTAAGTTTAATTGCATGAACCTCCTCAAATAACTCTAAGTTATTGAGACACCATGCATGTGGTCCATATATATACCCTTAAGACAGAATTAGGCTAAAATGACCAATTTTGAGTTATTATCTAAAAAATAATGGATCAAATCAACTCCCCACTCTCCCATAAAATTTATAAAATGGTTTAAAATATCATATGGTTATAGGAATGAAGTTTGTAAACATGATGGCTCATGTTCAGTTCTAGGCCTAATAGGCATAGACTATGTTTATGAGTGTGTGTCCACTTATGCATGGTTCCAGTGGTTTTAGGTGATATTATAAACTCATTAAACTTAAATTAAACAATAAAAATATTCCCATTATGTCTTAATACTCTCCATTTCATCCTTTCACCATGGATTCTCTAAGTCTACAATCACATTGTTTATGGAGTGCCTATGGTCTGAGATAAAATAGAGGACACTTCTCATATTCGTTTGACATAAGTAAGACCATAGAGATATTATTTAGGTCATGAGGACCCTCTATATCAATTTTCAAGTTTCGAATATTCTTCTAGATCCCTCAACATCACAATACCTCATGATTAGCTTTTATGCCTCTATGTGTAGGATTTGGTTAGACTAAGTTTGATGCTCATGCCTAGCCTAGTTCATCTTTTTATCAAGTAATCCCATGTAAATTTGATGTTATCACTTTGATATTAGTTTCAATGTATTCATATTCATCCTATATCCCTGCTCACCAAACAAGCTTGTACTTTTCACTATCTTTGATTACTTTATGTATGAATCAGACTTTAGGTGTAAATTAGGGAAAACCTAAGATTCTTTTAGGTGGTGATATATGTCTAAGGAATATCTTTCACAAGTTTAATTCCTCCTAAGGTCATTAGGAACATTCCATACTTGGATATAATTTTTTTCCCTTGATATTATGTAACCATTCCACTATCGTCAATACATTATGTGTCACTATTACATTCTAATGTTCTAGGTTCTTTTGGGTTCAATAGCACTGTAGTTATTAAATATTTCTATCAATATTTTGATTGAGTTGAAAACCTAATCTACCATCCTCCTCTCTCAAACAAATAGCCTCCTCTTTTATCAAGATGTGTCCCTTATGCCTAGTCTACAATAAATAAACCATTAGTCTCACCTAGACCTCATAGTATTCCACCATAAAATTACACTATATAGATCAAATTCTCATTTAAGAGATGCTAAGGTAAGTCATCTCATTAATAAATTTTCTAACTCTATGAACCTGTATTTAGGTCTAACTATAGGCATTGAATTGGTTCTCATAACCAATATCTAATCCTTTTAATGGCATATACCTACTATTATTACCTTGAGAACCTTTTCAACATCTTGGAATTCCTTACTCCATCAATATTATTGTTCAAGTACTTATACATAGTATTTTAGGTGACTATCTTCTTGTATGTGAGTTAAATATTTTTTTCATTTAGTTTCTAATGATTTGAGATTTTCATTGGTCCACTAAATCCTTCTTAGACCATCACCATACTCTATGGGTTAAAAAAAATTTCATTACCTTTTATCCAAATCCACTTGCATAAGGACAAACTCTGCAACTATGAAAATAATGTTTTTAGGCCATTAGTGTTCAACCCTATCATAAGAGAGTCATCTTGCCTATTTTTCCATGATAACACATCCAAAACCATTTTAATTAAACATGAAATGACTGAAAATACTTTGGAAGACTATATTAATTACTTAATTCACACAAACTAATACAAACAAATGGGAAAACTAAGGTGTTGGGGTTGATAGGCAGTTTAGAGGTGTTAATAATATTAGTGATTATTCATATAGTAAAAATCACCATCTCATAAACCATGACCATGAAATGGTATCTCTTGAGGGCTTATAAGATACCCCAAGTGAACTCACTCCAACTCCTCTTCTCAAGTTCATACCAATAGAAAACTATTGACCTATTTTGACCTGTTCAAGAGAATGATAAGAGAGAGAAACTAGTTTTGATAAAATTTGAACCTACTTAAACAATCTAAGACTAGAAATGACTTGTGGGGATGTCATGACATATTATTGAAGCCTCCACACATGCCATATGGGTTATATCAATTTGTACAACATCCAAAACTATCCTTTTTACAATTGATCTTTTTATTTTAATGTTGAACCTAGAAATTTTAAGTTTTAAAACTATTATATGACATTACATGACATGAAGTACATTATACTTCTCTTTGAAAATTTTCATTTTGATCATATTTATGTAAATCTCCTTTATAATAACCAAAAGGTGGAAAAAAAGGACGTAATAAAGAATTGACAAATATGACAAGGTTAAAACATATTGTATGACCTCATTAATAACCATGTGACCACTTTAAAACCTAGAGGTCCCTATTAAATTTTTAATATATAAGAGGGTTAACCAAGTTTGACATAGGTTTAAATTTATTTAACACTACCCATATGATTGACATAAGCAATGTGATTATTTGCACTAGTAATCTGATGCTCATCTAAGAGTTATAATTGGGATAGTCATGTCTCTCTATAATATTGTTTATCAAAAAAGCTTTAGAGGGAATAATTAAGGTTAGCTATTTATTCTTATAAGGGTAGGATGGATTCTGATCTGAACATGACTGAATATGGGGTTTCCCTTGTGGGTCTTTTAATAGTTTTTATATAAGACCATTATGTTGGATAGAGTTGTAGATGATAATATCATTTAGAATATATAATATTTTTCAAAAAAAGTGAATTTAGGGTCTTGTTAGTAGCTTTAGCTTTACCATTAGATTATGGATAGCATAGGGAGGTTAAATGGTGCAATATAGATAATTTATTACAAATATCATAAACTTTAGGGTTCTTGAAAAGGGACCCATTATCAATAATGATGACTTATCGGACACCAAATCTATAGATTATTTGATTTAGTATAAAATTTGAGCTAACCAATCTGGTGACAATGATTGATGGCATTGCTTCTTCCCACGTTATGAAATATTCATTTGCTATGATAATGAATTTATAACCATATGAAGAAGTAATGGAGATCTTACCTACTAAATCCATGCCCTAAGTGGAAAAAAACTATGGAGGGATGATGGGATGTAACACCTTAGTGTGAATATGTATCTTGTGTGAAAAAAATTACCACTTATTGCATTTACATATGTATTTAAAAGAATTTTGGTCTAGATTGAGCCAAAAGTATCCCATCTTATGGTTTTTTTGACAAGTTACATATCTCCCAAAGTGTCCACCATAAACACCACTATGATAATGAAAGAGGACTCTTTATAACTCTTATTATTCAATAAATTAAAACAACATTCCATCAAAGGAATTATGATAAAGGACTATATCTAAAATAACATATTTAGATATGATGATGTGAAGACATATTTTCTAATGTAATTTGGAACATTTACGATAAGTGTGGTCAATCAACTAATTTATGATATATACATACCATGGAGAGGAGATAATATTAGGATTTTCTACATAGCATATCATCTCAACAATGAAGTCAGTATCAATGAAGTCATTAAATTTCAAGGGTGAGTCATCAAACCAATCATTAGTGATCTATCCCTTAACAAAATTTTGGTTGACATAAGTTAAATTAAACTCACTTAGGAGTGTAATGAAGTACCTAACCTTCCTAGTGAGATAAGACTAGGTTAGGAATGTTTTTAGGGATTCAAATATCATGATAACTCTTGTGTTATTCCCTTAACCTATAGCTCATCTAGGTATATGTGTATAAAAATTGTGGCTTACATAAATTCATATTATCTTATTGCATTTCTTGATGTTGTTAGTATGGTCAAATAATGGAATAGCCATGGCTAAGTAGAGTATATAGAGGAGGTATTGGTTAGCCTTTTAAGATGAATTTACAATTCTACTATTATTGCATTATTAAAGAAGTTGCTCCCTAAAAGTAGATCAATCATAATGTTCAAGTATTCTAGTCTTTTACCAAATTTTGTGAATCATATAACTAATTTCAATACAAGTGGTATTAGAGATTTGATTTGGGCAAGTTTATACGATGTATGTTTTTTGACTTACTAGTGCTCAGGATGCCAAATCCAAAAAAACATAAGTTTTTATTTTGAATAATTGAATTTTTCATCACCATAGTTTTTTTCATGGAATTTTTTACAAAAAATAAAAAAAATTCATAATTTTTTTTACCTTATGAAAATTACTAGTCATTAGATTCATCTCTATGAGATAATCATAATGGTATATTATACAAGTATAATTTTAAGTCCAATAAGTTTCACCCTTATGTACACTAGTAACTATTATATTCATCTTGTAAAGGTGATCACAATGGTATCATATGCTAATACACTTTTTAATAGGTTACAACATTTTAGGGTTTATGCATGGTTGGGCCTAACACTCATGTATGTGGGAAAGGGAAAGAAATGCCTAAAAATACTCATAAGGATGCCTAAAAATACTCATAAGGATGACATGGATTCTAAAATTTTTGATCCATGTATTTTAAGTAGTTCAAAACCATAAGTTAGATTTTTAGAGCATGGTGTAAAAAGATGATCTTGGTGTGATTAAATGGGGCATCATAGGGATAAGAAGGGACATGAATGGATTTTGGGATCAATTAAAATAAATAAATAGGAAATTGGTCAATTTTTTTTTCTCAATAATTTTAAAATAAGCCTCCACCACTTTATTTTGGTTCTCTTCCTCCAAACAATCACAACATTAATCTTGGTACAAAGTCATTATTTCCAAAAGTGGACTTGCACAATTTTGATGGTAATGATCCACTCATAAGGATTAATAAAATTGAAATTTGATTTTATATACATTATAATACCTAATTAAAAAAGGTGGTCATAGCATCTGTACATCTAGAACTTGAGCATTTCATTTGGTATTACTAATTATGTGCTAAAAGAAAAAGGGTGTTGCAATTTCATGGTCAGTATTTTTTGAATAATTATATCTCCATTATAGAAATAATGTATATAAAAACTACTTTATCAAACTATCCATGTTGCTCCAAACTAAAATTTTACAAGATTACATTCATCAATTTTAAAATCTCTCCTTATGTGTGGCAGACATCATTGAGGAAAATTTGACTAACCTATTTTTGGATGGCCTCAAAAATATCATCCAATTAGACATTTTCATGGTTCATCCTAATAATGTATCTAAATCTATACCAAGGGAATGCATGGATAAGGAGAATGAGATTACCAAACAATTCCATTTCACTAATTTTCATGAACACAACTTCTAATCACCATCATTTTCAAGGCATACTAGATTAGCACCTCATCATATTGAATAAAAGTGTGCAAAAGGTTTATGTTTTAGCTATGATAAAAAATGGATCAAATGGCATCGATGTGTTGAAAATAGTTATTTTTACATTCAATGTGCCAATGAGGAGGAAGATAATGATGAGGATTTAGGGGTAGGTTGGGAATAACCCAAGGATGAATCTAAAGATTCTCAACCTATTATTTCTTATCATGCTCTTACAAAAATTAATACTCCTAAAAATATTAAGGTGGTGGGTTTATTGAAGAACCAAAATGTGGATATGTTAATTGAATCTAAGAGTACACATAACTTCATTAATAATAATTAGAGGTAGGTTGAGGTGTTATTAAAATCTGACCATTTTATGGCCTATCAAGATCCTATGTAACAAACTATTACACCAAAACCTTTAGGTGTTAGTGAAATCTTCCAATCAGGATCATGACATCCTATCATGCTTCCAAAGCCTAGACTCTAGGCTAGATTTTCACTCATACACTAGGATCCCCTACATGTATGAGTCCTAGATGAACACTGGCATGTTAGTGTAGCCACCTACTCTATGACTTGAACCTAGGTGGAAGATATAATACCAAATGTAACAGACCATTACACCAAAACCTTAAGGTGTTAGTGAAATCTACCCATCAGAATCATAATAGTCTATAGTAAGTTTGACTATATATAGGTTGACCTAATTTGAACTAAGGTCAAATTTGGTAAACATTTTGGCAATTTCTTAGGGGTGTAAAACCTACTATGCCAAAGACTAGTAGCCTTCTCCTATCCATTGGGATATGAAGTCACCTATACACTATTATTGACACTGATAAGCCTCTAAAATAAACCAAACACACCATGAACAATAAGGAAACAAGCATCAAGATAAGAAAAAAAACTAAAACTTATGTTCTCATGAACACTTAGGGAAAACACAAACCATCATAAGCAAAAACACACCTATCCTAGTGTGTAAAATACCTCAAGATACTTGAGGTGAATAATATTCTTCATTAATTTAACTAGGTTCAAACACAATGCTCCTTATATCACTATTTCTCCAAGAAAATATTCTTTCATGTGATGCATACTTGTCAATGAATAGTTATTTGTGAAGATAGTCAAGTGACGTATCATGGTTGAATATTCTACTGACTACAATTTTGTCATTTAGAGTACTAAAAAGCACTCCATTTAACTCTTCAAAAAACTTTCTTAAGTTGGTATCTTGCTTAAAATTTGACATGCTCACTTGGTAGTCCTCAATATAGTCATTGAATATCATCAAAGCTTATTCAACTTTAGATCAACTTGAGGCAAGACACGTCTACTATTTGAAACCCTCTTCTTGTTCACCAAACACTTCTTTGTCTATCAAAGTTATTCCTTATTTATAGAGACCTCAATCTTTTTCTTTATGCTCATATACCAAATCATATTCTACCAAGGTTGTTTCATGCTTGATAGAGATCTCAAACTTCTCTTTATGCTCATTGGGAACACAACTGAACTTATAATCAAGTGTGCATTATTTTTGAAAAATTAAAGGCATAATAAAGTCCTCAAATTCTTATACAATGGCATTAAATTATTTCCACATGTCATCTACCTCTTCATGATGTTCATGCTCATGAGTGTTCTTTTATTTTGTAGGTATAATGGGTTGCCAACTAGACTATCATGTTTTGACATAGCTAGCATACTCACATAATCACTCATGTGTGTAAGATAGTTTCCTAATTCAACTTTATCTATAATTTTATCATGATTTATCTCAAGAACTACATCACAATCCTCATGAAGTATGTAAGTTCCAAGACTAGTTTCTTCAACACCACCTTACTTAGCTTTCCAATCATCAAGACATAAATTAGATGTGCCATCAAGGAGAGTTAGAGGTTCTTGGTCACTAGGGTGATTATATTATTCAATCACATTGAAATTCATGTTATAAGAATAAGGCACATAATGGTCAACATGAAAACTAGAAAGAGGTTCAAAATTGATTGTCACTTTTGCACCTTATCTAGTCTTAAAACCCATGTAGGACTAATATGAAGTCAAATAACCTCCAATTTTAGTAGTGAAATATATAGACAAATAAAGTTAAAAATGAGGAGGCACATCTACCACTAAAACATCCTAATAAATGGTGAAGGTAGGACAAACATGGAGAATTATTCTCAAACCTATGATTATACAAATGGTCTTGGAAGCTAACCCATCCAATTATAACACTCCTATGTCATGTGGTTCATACATCAAGTTCAATTTATCATATACTAACTTGGGCATGAAATAATTACTAGAACCACTATCAATGAGATAATTATGTACTAATGAATCTCCAATAATGATGGATAGATATAATAGAGAAAGTTTGTCTACATTTTTAACTTTGCTTGATTATCATTCACTTGGATTCATGGTGTCTATCAAGGCTACCTCTCTTTAGATAGGTTGTTTGGTTGTCAAACTGAGCTTGCATAACTACTCTTGAAGTAGGTCTACTTGTGCATGTATCTCCAATGTATCCCAAATTCACATAAGACCTCTTCATTTATTCTATAATGTTAGTGAAAGGACCACTAACTTTTATTTGTCCACTAGGAGGAATGGTGTTACCTACAACTTGAGAGTTATAAGGTATGAAATCACTTATAACATTATAATCTCTTTTAATTACTTATGAATTTGGAATGACAACAGACATACTTAGTCTTTTACTTGTTTGAATATTCACTGGAAAACCATTAGTAACCCCTTAAACTTCTTCAAGTGCCTTCCTTTTGATCCTTATGTTTGTAACTATAAAACTTGCATCAATCCTTGAATACCCTTAATTATTGACTACACATGAGTCATCTTATTTAAAATTGACCAATTCAGACCCCACTTGATAACCCTTACCATGAGTCAGTACTCCATTTGGTACTTCATCTTAAGTCATAAATGGCATAGTTCCCAAATTTGATATGAAGGCTTAATTGAAGGACTAATTAACATAAGGAGATGAATTATAAGGTTGATATTATGAATGTTAACTATTATGATCTTACGTAAGGTTATTTTTAGTAGGCAATAGTGTCCTTAAGGTGGAAGGAGCATTTTAATTTTAACCACCATATGGCTTGGATTGGACCAATTGTTTTTGAACTTGGGAATGACCTTGGAAAGGAGGTATATTACCTTGATAGTTGGGGTAGGATTGATTAGGATGATAGTGACTTTAGAAAGCATTAACTTAGTTATGATGAATGATCCCCTTTAGATCCAATATTTCTTACTCTAAAGCTCTCATCCTTTCAACCTTAGTTGATTTGCTTAGTTGACTAGGGCTACCAGGCTTATTTTTAGGTGTAGGAATGTGAGCAACAATAGGATTTAGGGGTTTGAAAATAAGGAAAAAAGTCATGGGAGGTCTTGGGAAAATATTACTAGTGTAAATAAAATAATTTTCTACCTTAATGGCCTCCTGATAGGCATTAGGTAGAGTGTCACCTCCCATAGATTGTATCATAATTGAAATGTCACTATCATATGCTTTAAGATAGTAAAGGAAATCATGGTGAGTTTTTGGTATTACCAAGATTGGGATTCTATCCCGTGTCTTATAAAATCTTGTGTTGAATTCTTGAATGACTTCTTGAGGTTCTCTCCTAATGGTGGCCAGCTTCTATATTAGTGACAAGTTACCACTTTTGTCCTTAAATCTTTCTTCTCAATGCATTTCCTTGCTCATCCCATGTTATGATTGATTCAACTGCCAATGTTCCATACCATTCAAGAGCATTTCCTCTAAAGGAGACAACCAAAAACTTTATTGTAATGTTTTCTTCTATGATGTGATGGATATTGTATAAGTTAGCAATGTTTTTTATATGTTCAATAGGTGTAATAGAAGTCTCACTAGTGTATGATGGAACACTTTTGATGGAAAATATGGGGATGTCATAATATTGGGAAAGTATTATAGGGATATATCTATTGAAGGCAAAAAAAAGGATGGTTCTTTTCCATGGTGGCCTTAGGACTTTGAAAGAATGGCGAATTCAAGAACTTTATTATGCACTTATGAGAAATATAGGACCTATTTAGATAGGGATGAGTGTTTTCAAATCTACTTGATTTTTAGGAATAAAGAGGAATATCTTAAAATTTAAAATGTATGATTTGGTGAGATACCTTGTGTTTAACTTAGGCATGAAAGAGTGAAATATTTTTAAACCAAGATTAAACTTTGGAGTCACCAAATATTATCATAAGTGGACTATTATAGCTCCTTGTTGTCAAATCCAACATCTACCGTGAACAACCTTCATGGACTTCATGTCCTACCAGGCATGCCAAATTGTTATAGCCTAAAATTTGACTCTATAAAATTCAAGTATACCTTCTCAATTTTAGGATAACATGGAACTATGTCTTCTCATAGACAAGCCACCACAATAAATAGATCTCTATGTTTGAAAGGGATAGCTCCCTTGATTTATCTTCTATGCTCAAAATACACTAGACTAATCACTATTGAGGGTGAAAAGGGAAGAAGGAGACACAAAATAAACATATAATAATGATGATATATGCCAAGATAAATCCACACAACACACTTGCATATGCACTTAAGAAGGAAGAATACTCAAATTGACTTCAACTCTATGTCCTTCTAGCATAAGTATTTATCTTAGAAGTGGATTGTTATTCCTATCTAAAGGTGGGTGAAAATAAGGTCTGAGACAAGACACTACTAGTCCCTCTAAAACTTAAAGACACACTTAAAAAATAATATAATTAATGAAACCTATTAAAAGATATATCACTCATACAAACATGAAAGAGAAGAAATAAAAGCAAGGAGAGCATGTTCATCACTTTTAAACCACACAAACCACTTAAAAAAATTAGGAAAGAGATTTTAGATAATGAATTAACTTAAAAATACTTTATTCTAAGGAAAATTATGTGTTAAAACTAGTAGGTCTTTACCATACCAATTTTGGATCCATTACAAAGCCAAAAAGGCTTGAATTTATAAAACATATGAGAAAGAGAAGAAGTGAATCTCAAATATTACAAGAATAGGTGTCAAACTCTAGGAATAAGTTATAAATAAAGATAAGGAGTTGAAAAAATTGTTATGAATATGTGTCAATATGAAACAAATCACCTTCCTCAAGTTGGTGTAAAACTCTTCATTGTATTGCTTTAAAATTGCCTTCATGATAGTGAGGGGTTCAATTAAGTGTCTAAAACTACCATATGAAGACTTGTAACATATGATATATCATGAGAAGGTGTAAATTTGGTTAGTTCAGGTAATATACACCTCCCTAACTGATTAATACATCATTATCACTTATCAATCACTACTTATAGCCATTCATCACTAGCCCTCTAGATCTATCCTCACACTTGTCACTTATGTGACTTGTAATTTTTCATGGAAATGCATTGTAGAGGATGTATTAGAATTTTTAAATACATATTTATCCTCTAGTTTATCAATCATAACTAAAAATATTCTAAGTCACCTTGATCACTATCTCACTAGGAAGTCACTTCTCCTTCTCACTATCTCATTTAGACTACCTATAATGAAGAGTGTAGTAGAGAGGTTTTCATGATCAAATATGGTGATAAATGAGTTTTAGGGGTTAATACAAAGCTTTAAATACCTTCCAAAATGATTCTCACTTTTCCATTTTTCTCTATCCTATAAAACATCTCAATTCCTACAAAAAACATAGTATTAATTCAATATGTATAGAATATAGTATGATAAAAGTGTATGTTGATGAGCTTGGTGGAGTTTCAAACATTTAAAAAATAATTTTATCATCATTTTACCCTACCTAGATTCATCTCCATTTGTTTTTTCTCCATTGGGTCCAAGCAAGGGTTTTAGGAGGTTTGGAATGTTAATTATTGTTCATAAAATCTTGACATCTAACCTTATAACTAATTTAAAAAATTTAGATTATAGTACCCCTTAAACTCTCCAAAATTTTTTAGGTATCATGCACATGGTACATAAATATTTGAGTGAAATAACATGGATTTCGATCTCTTACAGTGCATTTTGGGAAGGCTTGATAGGAATCAAGTCTAAATTGACCAATTTTGAATATTTTTATAAGAACCAATGGATATTATCCATACTCAAATATCCCATGAAGGTATTCAAAAGTTTTATAAATTTATCATGGTCATATGGATTGGTCTAGGCACATGTAAGGCTTAAGCTTAGTTTTAGACCTAATAGGCCTAGTTATGTCTTTTGTACATATAGTCACCTATGGAGGTCCCAATGACTATATATGATTATTAACACTTTATTAATATACAAACCAACCTTTAACATATTTAAATGATGTACTTAAGTCTCTACCATTTATTCATTCAACATTCCTATGTCAAGTTTACAGATTATACTACCTATGGAGTGCCCTCTATCTGATAAAAAATAAAGGGCATCTCCCCTAGTCATCTTGTAAAATTTGGGATATGGAGGGTTATTTTGAGTCATTTTTATTCTCTTCACAAATTTTTAAAAATTTATCATGAATCTAGAACCCTCAATCAACAATTTTCACAAGACTAGCTCTCTAGGCTTATGATTGTGTACAATGTTCTTGGTGGACTATAGATTATGGTTCAAAACCCAATATTTATTATTTATACTCTATTTATGAAGGTCACATGGAATTATATATATAATTTTGATATTTATTTAACATATTCATTCAATCTTACACCATTGCATACCAAACTAACTTGCAGTTTTTAGATGCCTAGACAAGTCTATAGAATGCCTTCAATTATAGGTATGCATTTAGAACTCATAAGGTTCATATAGGTGTCAATGATTATATGAGGAAAGTATTTAACTATAATATAGAAGTGTGATAATGTATCCAACATGATTATCCATCTTATCTTTTTTAAACTTGCAATCACACATTGGTCTAGACTGGCCTACCACATATATCAACTATGTCATATGTAGGAACTCATTTGGAGAATAAAGAGTCCTATAGGTGGAAATTTTATTGTTATATGATTTTGATTTAATAAATTTGTTACAAATTTAATTTATCATGGTAATTATACCCTTTAATTCACTTGTTTCTTGTCATGAGACCATACAATCATTCTCACCATCAACACACCTAGGTTTGCAAGTTATTCTAAATTCATTTAAGCTTAACTAATATTGTAGTATAATTAATGTCCATAATGGAAGCATAAAATCTTGAAACTCCATTCTACCATCAATCTCTCCTAACTTAGAAACCATTTTCTTGATCCAATACATTATCTGTAGGCCTATCCTAATATCATGAAATAACTATACCTACTCAGACTTCATGAATCTTCACCAATAGATTTAACATTGTGAGGTAAGATCTCCTTCTCAAATAAATTAAGGTAATTAGTCCCATTTAAAGCCTTATTTATTTATTTATTTTTCTATGTAATGGCCTTACCATTCATATAATTACATCTTTTGTGTTCTTAGACATGCCTGACAATCTCAATTGTATTTCAAACATCTCCAAAATCATTTCATTACTTAGGCCTATGTGATGTTGGTATCAAACCACTGTATTATTCATGTAGACTTAGTGACTATATATGAAAGATCAGACTTAGACTATCTCTCTTACCATTGTTCATGATTTCTAACCATTTAAAACTTGTATCAAACATATCTCTTATACTTCATAATCAAACTTGAACTTCTCTCAAGATCCTCTATCATTTTACCTCTATTGATTACACAATTATATTCTTGATCATTATCTTTTGGTATGTGAGTTATACATAAAAATTTACTTGGTTTAAAGCTTTTTATGTCAATTAATCATTTGAATCTTTCTTAAACCATCACCATGGTCTGAGAGGAGGTAAAATAAGTACATTACCCTTCATAAAAATCCACTATGAAAGGATAAAACACTGCACCTAAAAATAACTATCTACAGACCATTGATAACTATGCATCTCTATCACAATGGAGTGATCTTGAATATATATCAACATTCACACATTCCAAAATAGATGAAAATAAAACATACAACACTTGGAAGTATAAAAAACTACATAAAGATAAGAAAATTATATGCTTTGGGGATATGTAGGTAGTTTAAAGTAATCAACAATATTAGTTATTGTTAATAAAGAATAGTACACCAAACTAGAAACTATTTTCATGAAAAGGAAGTGAATAAAGGAAAATATCACTCAACTAATTTATTTAACTCAACTCCTCCTATCCTATCCATACTAAGAGAAAATCAATTGACCTATTTGACCTTATCTAGGATATCATTGAAAGAGATAGACTAGTTTTTGCCACGTTTCAACGTGTCATAAGTTATTAAGCATGGAAATGGACTATGGGGATCTGAAGTGACACTCTTGAGCCTTCCCATGTGTAAAGTCTAGTTTTTTCTTATATAACTACCTTTAACTACCTGAAACTATTGTTTTCTTCTTTAATTTGTGCTAAAGCTACATTTATTCAATTTTATATTGACTCCTAACATCAAAATAACATATGGTATGTTATAGTACACTTTGAAATTTGTCCTTTTATGAAAACTATGTAAAACCTCCCCTAGAATTACCAAAAAGAGGACATAAGGAAATATTAAGACAAATAACACAAAAGACTAAGGTGAAACATACTAAGTGACCTTAAACATGACCATGTGACAATTTTATAACCTATCAATACCCTATATGAAGTTTGACTATATATGGGGTTGATTAATTTGACTTGGGGTCGAATTTGGTGAATAAGTTAACCATCATGCTCTTTAACAAGGTTGTTTTGAGTAGGCATTAATGTTCTAGAGGTGGAAGAAACATTGGAATTATAGCCATTATAGGATTTTGATTAAACTAGTCATCCTTGACCTTGAGGATCACTTTGAAAGGGTGGTCTATTGCTTGATAATTAGGGTAGGACTGATGTTATAAATAGTGACTTTTGGAAAGGCCTCACTTATTATTGTTATATGATCCTCTTGATACCTAAGATCTCTTGCACCATATCACTCATTCTTTCAACCTCATTAGACTTACTTGGTTGACTAGGGGCATCCAAATTATGCTTAGGTGTAGGAATGGGAGTAATATCTATTGTAGGTAAATCAAAGAATAAAGGCATGGTGGGTCTTATGGAAGTCTTCCCTACCTAAATCAAAAAATTATCTAACATTATTAACACTTTATAGGCATTAGGAAATGGTATCTCTCCTATAGATTTTATCATCATAGTGATATCACTATGAAAATATTTAAGATAGTAAAGTAAATCATGTTTATCTATGGGTCTTACTAAGATTTTGATCCTATCCCATGTCTTCTAAAATCTTGTTGTGAAGTTTTGAATGACTTCTTGAGGTTCTCTCCTTATGTTGGTTAACTTCTTAGTCAATGACAAGTTATCACTCTTATCTTCAAATCTTGTCCTAATATCATCTCCCAACTCATCTCATGTGGTGATAGATTTAGGGGATAATGTACCATACCTTTCAAGAGATTTCCATTTGAAGAGAAAGTGAACACCTTGATTTTTATGTTTTCCTCAATGATGTTGTGTATATTTTAGAAGTTATCAATGTGTTTAATATTCTCAATATGGGTGATGGGAAGTCTCACCAATGTATGAGGGAACACTTTTGAGGGTAGATATGGTAATTTAATTATAGTGGTCAATTCTTCAAGGACTATAATGATTGAAGGCAACAAAAGGTAGGTTCCTTTCCATTATAACTTTAGGACTTTGAAAGAATTGGCCAATCAAAAACTTTATTATAGCTTTATGAGCAAGGTAAGACTTATCTAGGTAATGGTTGGTGTTAGCAAATTTATTTTCTTTGTACAAATAGTGTGGAAGCTCTTATAACTCAAAAATAATGCCTTCAATAAGAGATATTATGTTTAACGTAGGCATGAAATAACACACAAGTCTAAAACCAAGATTCAAATGTTGGAGTCACTAGATATTATAAGAAGTGGATTGTTAGAGTCTCCTTATTGTAAATACCAACATCCACCTTGAACAACCTTATTTGACTTCATGTCCCATTGAGCATGCTAGAATTGTTATATCCCAAATTTTCACCTTAAATAATTCAAGTAGGCATTCTCAAATTTGGGATAACATAGAACTATCTCTACATATAGATAAGCTACTATAAGATATATATCTCTAGATTTGAAAGGATATTTCCCTTGATCTATCTTTTAGGCTCATACACTACACTATAATAATCACTATTGGGGGTGAAAAGGGAAGAAGGAAACATAAAATAAACCTATGATAATGAATTTGATACACCAAAGAGAACTACATAAACATACTTGTTTTCCACTAAGAAGTTATATTTCTAGAACTAATCTCACCTCAATGTTCTTCTAGAATAAGTGTTTCTACATGGAGGTATATTTTTATTCATATCGAGAGATGGATAACTAAGAGGTATAATATTATACATTGCTAATCTCTCTCACACTTCAAAATAATCCTAAAAAACATATACACTTCATGAGACCTAATAGAAGAAATGTTACTCACATAATGTATACAAGAGCAAAATGAAAGCAAGGAGAAGACATTCATCACTTATCATCCAAATAGACTATTTGATGTACTTAGGAAAGAATAGTATAGACTAAACTAGCTTTAAAAAATTTATTTAAAGGAAAAAATGATGTCAAAACTAGTAGAGCTTTGCCATACTAATTATGGACTCTTTATAATGCAAAAATGGCTTGAATATATAGATCATAGGAGAGGACAGAGGAGTGAAGTTGAACAGTTACAAAGCTAAGTGTTGAGGATTGAAATACACTTACAATGCAAAAAAGGAGAGTTAGAGAATAGGTCATGAGGTCTAATGAGACAAGTGTCCATCTGAAACATCACACCCTCTTGAAGTTGTGTAGAGATATTCATTATCTTATTTGAAACTTCCTTCTTGATAATGAGTCCACCTATATATCTTGAACTAACTTAGAAGTCATTGACACATATTTACCAACTCTAGAAGGTGGAGACATGATTTTTAATAGTCATATACACCCTTCAATGGATGACTTTCTCTTTGGCAATTATCATTCACTTCCTTGTAATCACTTTTTATCCCTCTAGGCCTAAGTTCACACACTTGTCACTAAGGTGACTTGAAATGTTAAAGGAGATTCATCTCAAAGGTGTGAGACAACTCATAAATAATTCATTTTCCTCTAGTATATCATGTCGAATTCAAGAGACTCAATATCACACTTCTCACCTCTAATTTTGATAGTCACATTACTTCTCATTATCCTATACAAGACTACCTACAATGAAGAACTTAGTAGAGTAGATTTCATGAATGAATAAGGTGAGAATTAGGTTTGAAGAGTTAGAATAAATATCTAAACACCTTCCATAATGATTTTCATTTTCCTATTCCCTTATGCACTTCCAATCATCTCAAATCCTATAGAAAACATAGAATTAGGATTATTTATACAAGTGGCAATATAAAATCACAAGATGTCAAGGAGCTTGAGATAATTCCAAATGTATAAAAAATAATTTTCAAGTTATTTTACCCCTCTTCTATTCATTTCAATTCATATCTTCTTCATCAGGTTCTCATAAGGGTTTTAGGAGGGTTTTAGGTCATTCAAGTTCTTAACAATGATTCATAAAGGTTATGAACTTAATCCTCAAACCAATGCCACTAAGTTTAATTTCATGAACCTCCTCAAATACCCCTAAGTTATTGAGACACCATGCATGTGCTTCATATATATATATCAACAAAATAAATTGGCTCTCGAGTTCTTTCAAGGCATTATGGATACCCCTAAGACAAAATTAGGCCAAAATGACCAATTTTGAGTTATTATCTAAAAACTGATGGATCTAATCAACTCTCCACTCTCCACTAAAAGCTATAAAATGGTTAAAAATATCATTTTATCATAGGAATGAAGTTTGTAAACTTGATAGCTCATGTTTAGTTATAGGCCTAATAGGCATAGACCATGTTTATGAGTGTGTGTCTACTTATGCATGATCCCAATGATTTTAGATGATCTTATAAACTCATTGACCTTCAATTAAACCATACACATCTTCCCATTATGTCTTAAGACTCTCCATTTCATCCTTTCACCATAGATGCACTAGATCTGTAGTCACATTATTTATGGAATGCCTATGGTCTGAGATAAAATAGAGGACACTTGTCATATTCATTTGACCCAAGTGAGACCATAGAGATATTATTTAGGTAATGAAGACCCTCTATACCAAGTTTCAAGTTTTGACTATACTTATAGATCCCTTAACATCACAATATCTCGTGATTAGATTTTATTCCTCTATCTGCAAGATTTGGTTAGACTAAGTTTGAGGATCATGTCTCATCTAGTTCATCTTTTAATCAAGGAATCCCATGGAAATGTGATTTTATAATTTGAGATTGGTTTTAATTTAATCATATTCATCATATATCCCTGCTCACAAACCAAGCTTGCACTTTTCACTATCTTAGACTGGTTTGTGTATGAATCAGACTATAGGTTTCAATTAAGGCAAACCTAAGATTCTTTTAGGTGGTGATATATGTCTAAGGAATATGTTTCACACCTTTAATTCCTCTTGAGGTCACTAGGACCATTCCATACCTGGATATAATTTTTTTCCTTGATATTATGTAACCATTCCACTATCATCAATACATTATGTGTCACTATTGCATTGTAATGTTCTAGGTTATTTTAGGTTTGTTGTTCCCAAAGTCTGTCACTCATTTTTGGGACAACACATGAACTATTTTTGGTCCTAATGGCCAAAAAATTCTCTCTTCCCTTTGTAGATTAAAATATTCTACATTTTATTTTGAGTTTTAGTTGTGTGCTCTAAGTTTTGTCCCTGTGCATTTTAGTTTTGAGGCAATAAGGTTTATGACATAGGGTGTGGGTTTTTCTTTTTGCCTAAAGTTTTGTCTAATTCTCAAAGTCGAGTGGAAGCTGCCAAATGTCATCTATCGAGATCCATTATAATTTGTTTCTAAAAGTAGTGAAACATGCCATGTGTCCCATTATAACTCATTGGAGCATGACAAGTGTCTGCATCCATGTTTCAAGTTTATTATAAGTTTCAAAGCTTATTTCAATAAGCTTCTCTCAGAGTTTTATGGAGGGCACCAAGTGAAAACTATAGAAGGTTTTAATATGTTTTTATAAATGTAGTGGAAGTTACCACGTGTCCCTTGTAAAGCTTAGTAGAAGCTGCTAAGTGTTAACATCCATAGTTTCTTCCTTTTGTTTCATTATTGCATAAGGACTATGGTGGGCCTTGGGTGAGTTGCTAAAGTAAGCAGAGCACACCAAGTGTCATCATTCATGTGAATCCAAATAAGTCCCAAATGTTTCTTTAGTGTTTCTAAAGATCAACAGAAGTTGCCATGTGTCATCTTCCATAAGACTCTCAAAAGGCATCTAAAGCTTCTATAAGTTAAGTGAATGCTACCAAGTGTCCTCACCTATTTCTCAAAAAAAAGTGCCACCTGTCTGCATTCCCCTTTTGAAGTTGCTTAGGCAAGAAGTGTTTTGGGTCTCATTTTTTGTAAGTTGATAAATTTTCAAAGTAGTAGACTATGATAGATGTCAAAGATGGAGCACTTCCAATACAAAGCTGAAGGAATTATTGAAGAAGATGATGGGCTTGTAGACATCAAAGTTGAGCATCACAAACTAACCATTGGCTTTCAAATGATGATGGACCTGAAGATGTCAAATTTGTGGTAATAAAGTATCCATTATTCTTTGTAGGCTTAAATGCACACTTGAACGCATTCAAAGACCTTCAAGTTGAAAGGAAGAACCACTGAGAGGAGGAACCAAGAGAACCAAAAAGGGTAAAAGATAACCCGAGGCTCAAATCATAGCAAAAAGAGGGAAAGCTTAAATTATCTACACAGTAGTTATTCCAGTAGGTGAAATAGTCTGCAAGGTAGATTTTTGAGCCCTTAAACATTGAAGACACAGCCTATTTATCTCCCTTAGAGTAAAGACAAAATGGATAGTTGTATAGACACCAGATGATCTAGATGTAGGAGAAGACATTTGAGATGAAATGACATGCCATAGTTAAGTAGCCACCCTATTCTAGCATGGTCCCCTGATAGAACTAAAAATGCATTAAATGCACAGCATGGGCCATTCCATGAAACAAAGTGCCAAATATTTCTTGGATGTTATATATTGTAATCTTTTTCATTTTTTTAGGGAGATATTTTTGATAAAAGAAACAAAAACTCTACCCAAATTGAAAGGTGAAAACTGAGACTTTGAGCTTAGATTGTTGTTCATATTATTTTATCTGAATGAGAAAGCAAGTTACTTGCAGACTTTGTGCTGTTATAGCTTATGCCATTTTAGGAGATTGTTTTTATGTTTGTCTTCTAGATGCATTCTTGTTTATTTAATCTAATAGGTAGAGCTAGTGGAGACAATCAAGCAGGTGGCTTGAAGCTAACTGTGGGAAGACTTTGTGTTGCCTACAATTTTCTTTAGTGTGTTTCTTTATTTTCTATTTCTATGCAAAAGACCTTGAGATGAATTTGTGCCCTCATTGTCTTTCCTATTTCACTCTTTGGGTAGTTGAAGTGGAGACTTTGTGCTACACTTCATTCTATTGGTTACTGCATCTTGTTACTAGTTACTTGTCACTATCTGAAAGAACTCCTATTGTTTGCTGCAAGACCACTTCTAAAAGAAGAGAAGTGCCTTCAGTGTCTTCACTAGGATTTCTCCTTTGTTTGTGAGCATCATCTTTGAAAGAAGAGATATGGATCATGTTACCCTACCCCTAAGTGTTATTTTCTACATATATTTTTAGTATATAGCTCCTCATATTTAATAGGGAACCTCCCCTTAATGAGAGGAGAGATTTGTCCCCTTTGGATGTGGTAAACTTGCAACTTTAGATGACCAATCTCCCTTGCTATGGTTGATAAGACCTATTTTTCTAATCAGCTAGCTGATAGACAAAATGTTCACCCAATAATCTTTTTGGTGACTCCACTGGGGACAGAACAAGAAGTTTGAAGCCTCAAGCTTCAAGCTAAAGCAAGACTAGTCCCTTCCCATTTTTATCCTACAATCTAGAAACTCCATGCTATACCATAAGTCAAAGAGCCCAAGGTGTTGTTGACCCTATTTTTGAATTGGTGTAGAAGGGTAATTCTAATTTGTTCCTTCCCCAAATTCAAGTCTAACGATCCAAGAGCATTCCTCCTACCCATACCAGGACACAACACAAGGTAGAGCTTTCTTTTATATTATTAGCAGAGCTTTGCCTATATATACCCCACCTAGATTTGTTGTCCCCCTTTTCCATAATCCAATCATGGTAGTATAAGGCCCTTGGGGTTACTCTTTTGGCCCACTTAATCTAACTCCACCTCTACATGAGCTTCTATGTAGTTTATGGAAGTATTTCCTCAAATTCTTTGGTGATGGGAAAGTTCATCCTGATGAACACATTACAGCCTTCAACATAGCCTGTGGTGTAATAAGTGTAGAGTATGAAGACATGGTAGTCAGGCTATTCATGGAGACACTACAAGGTGTTGATATAGACTAGTTTTACCATCTATAAGCTTGATTAGTGACTGACTGGGACACTTTCAAAGCTTAATCTAAAGGTAGGTTCAAGCCTATAGAAGATGCACATGCCTTGTTAGCCCAGCTCACATAGATGAAGAAGGAACCTTATGAGCCTATGAGGGAATTCATTGCAGATTTTGACAAGCTGAGGAATATAATTCCTATAATTGCTCAGCCAACACCTGAAAACCTCAAATGCTTCTTCATCATTTCACAACTACCTGAAGTGAGTTTTCTACTAAGACGTACTGGTCACATAGACCTTACTACTACTCAAGACTTGGCAACTGAGGTGGAAGATGACATTATCTTGGCTGTAAAGATAAGGAGAGATATAAATAAAGGTAAACCCTTTTCATCTTTTGAATACTCACCTACAACCACCACTGATCCAATGGTGTAAAAGCTACCAAATGAATTGTTGGCTCTTAGAAAACAAATGGCATAAGGGATGTCATCTACTCCTTCATATAGAGATGTACCAAGGAGGACATTCCCCAATCAATCATACCAAGGTAATGCTACAAGAAACCAAGGGTAAGCAAATCATCTTCCTCCCCCTCAAAGGAATAACTGTCAGGATTCTAGAACAACAAATAGCTCTGATACCACTGTGTCAGGATTAGGAGCATAATTGATTAACTTGTATAAGCAACTAAACACAGAATTTAACCAAAAGTAATATGTAACTAGAATTCAAAAATAACATAGAATATGAGAGACAATACCCAATTATATTAATACTCTTCAAAAAGGAAATATACAATAAAGAAGTCATACTCTTCTTCCCACACCTCTAGGGCTCCCACACCTCTAGGGCGTACAATAATCTCCTTCAAGAGTTCTCTCTCTCAACTATAGTCACAACAAACAACTCAAACACAGAGTTATTGTTCACCTCCACCAGTTAGTAACAATATTGCCAATCCACTAGTCAGTAACAATACTGCTAGTCCACCAATCAATAACAATACTGCCAGTCCACCAAGTACTCAACATACTCCAAGTCTGAGTACACCACATACTCCCAGTAGATCTCACTTGATCTTACTACTTGTTGTGTTGCTTATCTCCCTGATCTTGCTACCACATGCAAATCAACCTAGTTTTGCACACCTACAAACCTAGATCTCGCACACACACACACACACCTACAAATCAACCGACCTTACTTACCATGTAGATCTAACCTAATCTTGCTACACCATAGATCAACCTGGCCTTGCACACCTACAAACCTAGATCTTACAATTGGAAAGATCTCTTCCTTATCCTTGATTACAATACAGTCCCATGAGTCTATTATATAGATCCCATGCAAACAATAATTAGACTTCTTAATTACAATAATTAAACACACAGCTCCAAGACTAAAATTAGTCTTTTACATGCAAGCAATTAGTTTGTTAAACTAACTATTCATCAACTAGCAGTTCTAGAACTGCACAGGTGACCAATATCAGTCCCTGTCTGTCTGAAGATGACCAACATCGACCGATCTCTGACCCGATGCCAATTACTCTGTACACTAGATATGATCGACGTCAATTGGCCTGTTGACATTGGTAGCTCTGCAACTCAACAACCTCCTCTATTTGCATACCTGTGAAGCTTTTAGCTCCACAACCTAACAATCTCCCACTTGGGGATAAATAGTTGCACCTATACCTATACTTATACATCATCTAATTTATTTTTTGGCTTGTATCGCATGTATACTTGCTACTGGTCCCTCTCAGATACTTGAGAATCCACTAAACTGCTCTTCAGTGCTTCTTTCTTGGATTGACCCCAAACTCACTGACAACACCCACTACTTAGGGAACATCACGTCTAGTACATACCATGCACTTAACCTCATCATGTGAATTGGGACACTATTCTATGAACTATCCATCCATAGGTGTGCTAACCGGTTCTGCATCCCACATCTTGAACCTCACCACTACCTTATTCACACAATCATCCTGAGACAACATCAACCTATGATCTTTCCTGTCTCTAGGAATACTCATGCCAAAGAATCTTGCTACTCCCAAATCCTTCATGACATACCTCTGAACTAACTTTACCTTTAGCTTAGCAACTCCCTACATGTGTGACCCTGTAACAAGCATACACACAACATACAATAATAGGATAATATAGCAACCATTATCCAACCTAGTAAAATAAACACAATGGTTACAATGACATTGACTAAAGCCATGCTTTGTCATACACTTGTCAAACCTGTACCACTGTCTTGGAGCTTCCTCAAGACCATATGACCTAGCCTTTTATCTCATGTGTCCATTCTCTCTCTTCTTTAACCAAGGAATCCATTCATCTTTTAGTGCTTTCTTTCTAGCTAGCAACTCTACCAAATCTCCTATTTGGTTCTCTTCCAAAGAATTCATGCCATGCTCCCACTGTTTCCTAGATTCTACCTGCATTGCCTCTTCAAAACTTCCTGGTTCTTGACCATCAGTGAGTAATAAGTTCATAGAAATCTAGAACAACAAATAGATCTGATACCACTTGTCAGGAATCTAGAACATAAAGCTCTGATACCACTTTGTCAGGATTAGGAGCACAATTGATTACCTTGTATAAGCAACTAAACACAAAATTTAACTAGAAGTAATATGTAACTAAAATTTATAAATAACACAAAATATGAGAGACAATACCCAATTGTATTAATACTCTTCTAGAAGGAAATATACAATAAAGAAGTCACACTCTTCTTCCCACACCTCTAGGGCTCCCACTCCTCTAGGGCGTACAATAATCTCCTTTAAGAGTTCTCTCTCTCAACTATGGTCATAACAAACAACTCAAACACAGAGTTGTTGTTCACCTCCACCAATCAGTAACAATACTACCAATCCACCAGTCAGTAACAATACTACCAGTCCACCAATCAATAACAATACTGCTAATCCACCAAGTACTCAACATACTCCAAGTCTGAGTACACCACATACTCCAAGTAGATCTCACCTGATCTTGCTACTTATTGTGTTGCTGATCTCCCTAATCTTGCTGCCACCTATCGATCAACCTAGTTTTGCACACCTGCAAACTTAGATCTCACACACACACACATTTTCAGATCAATCGACCTTACTTACCATGTAGATCTAACCTGATCTTACTACACCACAGATCAACCTGGCCTTGCACACCTACAAACCTAGATCTTACAATCGAAAGTATCTTTTCCTTGTCCTTGATTACAATACAGTCACATGAGTCTATTATATAGATCCCATGAAAACAATATTTAGACTTCCTACTTACAATAATTAGACACACAGCTCTAAGACTAAAATTAGTCTTTTACATGCAAACAACCAATTCATTAAACTAACTATTTATCAACTAGCAGTTTTGGAACCACATAGGCGACTGACATCGGTCCCTATCTGTCTAGAGATGACCAACGTTGGCTGATCTCTGACTGATGCTGATTGCTCTATACACTATATATGACCGATGTCGGTTGGTCTACCGATGTTGGTTGCTTTGCAACTCAGTAACCTCCTCTATTTGCATACCTGTGAAGCTTTTAGCTCCACAACCTAAAAATAACCTTACTATTTAAGCATCCCTAACCAATTCAGTAGTTGGATATCTTGAAGCTAAATTAGATTTCTCATTCCAACCTAAGTTAAATCCTGAAGATGATGCTAATCTCTTCACTGAGGAATAAGAAGAATTAGCTAGCGACTCCAACATTGGTTTCCTAAATTATAAAGATAAACCCAAAAGTGAAGGTAAAGTAGCTAAGGGATTATACATTGTATTCACATAGTATAAGAACTAGTCAGCCCAACAAGCTGATAAGGACAAAATAGGAGAGAAATCTTAGCCTACAATTTCAATTGCTAAGTGGGGAACCACTCTACCTTTCCAGCCCAAGGACCAGGTGATTGTTAAGAAAGTAAATGATCTAAACTTGCCTTCACCTTTAACTTTAAATTCATAGATCAATCTTCCTCTTCCCAAAAATCTAAAGGATGAACTACCATCCTCTATTCTGAGTCCATTTCATACATTTGACATTATTGATCATATAAAGAAAACTAAAATTCAAATGTTTGAATTTGAATTCATGTAGTCTAACCCTGAGCAATTAGATAAGTTGGTTCAATGTGTAAAGCACCAAACCATCCCTATAAGACAAGAGGCTAAGAAGCTGACTCATGATCCCCTAAGGAACATGTCTATCCTAAATAACCTTGCCGTTACTCCTCTTGCTACCCCTAGGAAAATAGAGCCTTTCTATGTTTCCTTATTGATAAATGGTCACAAGTTGAGCAATTACATCATTGATTCTAGAGCTTCAGACAATGTCATGCCTACTAAAGTGGTAGAATCCCTTGGTCTCACATTGATCAAGACATTTGGGAGATGTTTCTCCATGGAGAATAAATAAGTATCTCTATTAAGACAAATCAAGGTCACTTAATTTTCATTTGCAGTGTTCCTAGATAAGAGAATTAAGATGACTGTCCTAGTGGCTGATGTGCCAGCATCATATGGCATCCTTCTTGGGTGGAATTTTTGCAAATACTTTAGAGGTGAATTGAGAATGGACCTATCCAAAGCAAGGATTCCAGTCAAAGGCATTATGAAAATATTACTCCCTAAAAAAGGAGCAAAATATGTGGTCACCCAATCATCAGCACCTGAAGCTTAAATTTTGTTTGAGTCTTCAGGCATGTGTAACTACTTTTTATCCATGAAAGAAGTTCATGAAGCACCTATTGAAGCTCTTAAAGGTGTCAACCTAGAAATACATTCAACTGGAGCAACAAAAAGGATGGTAAAATGTATTACATGTGTTGAGGAATATTCCCCTCCAAATGAAGAAGAATCTAAGGAAAAATCAGTGTCTGAGGAGGTATGGATTCTAGAACTTGATGGTAGTTACTCTTCTACTGGTTCAAGAGTTGGGATTGTGTTAATATCTCATTAAGGAGATATTTTTCCTTCATCATACAAGTTGCAATTTAGGAACACCAACAACACAACTAAGTATGAATCTCTCTTATTGGGATTGAATGTTGCTCAAGATAAAGGCATTAAACTTCTTCATGCTAAAGGAGATGTTGAACTAGTGGTTTGTCAGGTGAGAAACCTGTACCAAACCAAAAATGAGAGATTACACCACTACCACAATCTAGTCTAGGATTAGATTGAAAGCTTTAATGCTTTCATCATCTCTACCATGCCAAGGGAATTTAATGATTGGGCTGATGCACTGGCTATTTTAGCAACTCTATTAGTTTCTCACCTGAACTTCAAAGGAGATAGGTACACTATTGAATTGGTCTTTCAACCTAGTGTAATTGATAATGCTAATCATTGGTAGGTGTTTAACAATGACAAAGAAATCATTGCCTTCTTAGACCAAAAAGATAGCTTTGAACAACTGCATTTTGAAGGTAGTGAACCTTAAAAACATGAACCAGCTCTTGAATCAAGTTCAAATATAGACGAGGAATTCCTATAGCTGAAAGGAAATAAAATTCTCAAAGGCTTGGTTTCCCTTGAGAAGCTATTTGACAAACATGATAGATTCATCAAATAGTAGCAAATGAATTCAAGCTCCTCTCAGGAGTTTGATCAGATAAATTTGGGTACCATGGAAGATCCCAAGATGGTGAACATTGGAAAGTGTTGCACTCCTGAGGAGAGATCCAAGTTCACTGCTCTACTTTTCCAGTACATGGATGTCCTAGCATACTCCTATGATGATCTGAAGTCACTCAGGCTTGAAGAAATCCACCATGACATTCCTCTCAAAAGTGATTTATTGCCTTATAAGCAAAAATCTAGACAATATAATCCAAGGATATCAGGTACTATTCTATTTGAAATATAGAAAATGTTGAATGCTAGGATAATTTTCCTAATCCATCATTCCACATGGATTGCAAACATAGTCCCTGTGATGAAAAAGAATGGCAAAATTCACCTTTGTGTGGACTTCAAGAATTTGAATCAGTCATCCTTAAAAGATAGCTATCCTTTACCCATCATGGAACAAGTGCTTTAAATAGTGACTAGTTTAGAGATGTTATCAATGCTAGATGGCTTCTCAAGATATAATCAAGTTGAAGTTGGTGAAGCAGACCAGCACAAGACTACCTTCACCACACCTTGGGGCACCTTTACATATCAAAGAATGCCTTTTGGCCTAATAAATGCTGGTACCACTTTCCAAAGAGCAATGGACCTTCCCTTCAAAAATGAAATGAGTAAGTTCATTGTGGTATACCTTGATGACTTGACCATTTTTTCCAAGCACTGCCCTGATCATGTGCGTCATTTGCAACAAGTGCTAGAACACTGCCACTAGAATGGCATTTCTTTGAACCCCAAGAAGTCTATCTTTGGGTTAACTGAAAAGAAGCTTTTTAGACACATTGTATCTAGAGAAGGCATAAAGATTGACTCAGAAAGAGTCAAGTCCATTTAGGAGCTTACTCTACCCACGAGTAAGACTGCCATTCACTCTTTCTTCAAAAAAGTGAATTTCTTATGAAGGTTCATTCTCAAGTTTACTAAGAAGACTCATCATATTGTAGGTATGATGAAATGAAAGGCCACTTTCAGCTAGACTGAAGAAAGCAAAATAGCATTCTGGGACATCAAGACAGCCATTGCTCATGCCCTAATTTTGGTTTGTCTAGATTATACCAAGGGTTTCATCATGTATAGTTATGCTTCTAAACACACACTTTCAACAATTCTAGTTTAGCAGAACAAAGAAGGTATGGAATCTCCCATATCCTTCATGATTTTTCCTCTCAAAGCTCATGAGATGAAATACTCAAACTTGGAGAAGCATACTTATGTGGTGGTCAAGGCAGTGAAGCATTTTCACTTTTACATTCTAAATTCCCATACTACTACCCTAGTTCCTGACACCACAGTCAAATCCATATTAACTCAGCAAGAGTTTAAAACCAAAAGGAGGAATTGGATTGCTAAAATCTAAGAGTTTGATCTAGTTATCAAATTAATGAAGCTAGTGTGAGGAAAGGGCCTTTGTCAATTAATTTCTGACAACAGACCAGAAGGAACAAAGCATGAAGAAGAAGAAATTGAAGACATGCCAATAATCTTCTTTGTCTCCACTACAAATGAGTGGTATTTAGATATTGCTCATTTACTTACTTATGGTGAGTGTCTTATGCACCTATATTATAAAGAAAGAAGGACTATCAAGTTGAAAGCTACCAATTTTGTCCTCTAGGACAATGGCCTGTACAAGAGGAGCCTTGATGGAGTGTTCCTTTGCTACATAGATAAAGAGTAAAAAAACCAAATTTTGAGGTCTTACCACAATCTAGCCTGTAGAGGACATTTTTTTCTCTTTTAAATACCCACAAGATTCTTAGAGCTAGGTATTACTAACCTATTTTATTTCAGGATGCATACAAATGGGTACAAAGGTGTGAATTGTGCCAACAATTTGTTGGAAGACCCAAATTAGCTACCCTATCTATTAAGCCAGTGGTGATAAAAGAGCCATTTAAGTAATGGAGAATCGATTTCATTAGTTCTATAAACCCATCTTCAAGTGTTGGACATGATTATGTTCTCACAATGATAGGTTACTTCACCAAATGGGTGGAAGTAATTCTAACCAAGCATGTTACTTCAGAAGTAGTATGTGATTTCCTCAAGGAGAACATCATTTCTAGGTTTAGGGTCCCAACTAAGATTATGATAGACAATGCTCCCTATTTCTCTTCTCATGAGATCACTCAATTTTGTTTTTACTATGGTATTACCCTCTCCCACTCCTCTGATTATTTACCACAAGGGAATGGCCAAGCCAAATCAAGAAACAAGAACCTGGTGACCATCATGAGGAAGTTAGTAGATGACAACTAATGGACATGGCATAAATCATTGGCTGATGCTTTATGAGAATACAAGATTATACCCAAAAGGGTGATAGGTATGTCACCTTTCCAACTTCTATATGGTCTCAATGTAGAGATATCGATCACCCTAGAATTTCTAGCACTGAAATTGGCAAAGGCAGTCAAAGATCAGACATATGAAAGCTCCATTGACAAAAGGATCATGTGCTTAACTGAGATGGATGAGTAGTGAACTATGGTGGTGGACCTAATTGCTACACACCAAAGTTTGGTGAAGAAGCTCTTTGACCAAAAAGTAAAAACTTGGGATTTTTAGATTAGAGATCAAGTCCTGTTGTGGGACAAGAGGAGAGAACCAAAGGGAATGCATGGGAAGTTTGATTCCCTATGGAGAGGCCCATTCACTATCCATGATCTCAATGGTGAAAATAGTTTCTTGTTGAAGTATCAAGATGGCATGCCCTTTTCTCTGCCTCATAATGGGCAACATTTGAAGCACTTCAACTCTTGAAGTATCAAATAAGATCATCTGTACATGTGTATATTTGTATAGTCTTTAGTTTTGTTTTGTGCTTTTCCTTTTCATTTTAATTTTTGGCACTTTACTTTCTTGTTGGTTAGCATGAATCCATAGCCCAATGGCACACTTAAAGGCACTAAAGATTCTAATTTCTGTTCCCCTCAGTTGTTCTAAAATTTCAACTGAAGGAAGTTCCCCAATTAGAGCCAGCTATTGTTCCAAAAATCTATCACTCATTATTGGGACAACACATGAACTATTGTTGGTCCTACAAGCCAAAAAACCCTTTGTAGAGTAAAATACTCTACATTTTTATTTTGAGTTTTAGTTGTGCACTCCAATTTTTGTCCCTATGCATTTCAGTTTCGAGGTAGTAAGGGTTATGACACAGGGTGCAAGTTTTTCATTTTGCACGAGTTTTTATTTTTGCCTAAAGTTTTGTCTAAGTCTCAAAGTCAAGTGGAAGTTTCCAAGTGTCATCTACTAAGATGCATTATAATTTGTTGCTAAAAGTAGCAGAATGTGCCATGTGTATCATTATAACTTAGCAGAGCGTGACAAGTGTTTGCATCTGCATTTCAAGTTTCTTATAAGTTTTAAAGCTTCTTTCAATAAGCTTCTCTCAGATTTCCATGAAGGGTGCCAAGTGGCAACTATGGAAGGTTTTAATATGTTTTTCTAAATGAAGCTAAATTCACTGTGTCCCTTGCAAAGCTTAATGGAAGTTGCTAAGTGTCAACATCCACAGTTTATTTCTTTTGTTTCGTTATTAAGGACTATGGTGGTCCCCAAGTGAGTTGCTAAAGTAAGCAGAGCATGCCAAGTGTCATCATCTGTGTGAATCCAAATAAGTCCCAAATGTTTCTTTAGTGTTTCTAAAGCTTAGAAAAAGCCACCATGTGTCATATTTCATAGGACTCTCAAAAGGTATCTAAAGTTTCTATAAATTAAGTGGATGCTGCCAAGTGTCCTCATCTATTTCTCAATAGAAAGTACCACCTGTCCCCATTCCCATTTTGAAGCTACTCATGCAAGAAGTGTTGTGGGTCCCATTTTCTATAAGTTGATAAAGTTTCAAAGAAATAGACTATGATAGATGTCAAATATGGAGCACTCCCAATACAAAGCTGAAGGAATCACCAAAGAGGATGATGGGCCTGCAAATGTCAAATTTGAGCATCGTGAACTAATCATTGGCTTTCAAATGATGACAGACCCAAAGCCATTAAATTTGCAGAAATAAAGTATCCATTGATCTTTGTAGGCTTAAACACAGACCTGAAGGAATTCAAAGACCTTGAGGCTGAAAGGAAGAACTGTCGAGAGGAAGAACCAAAAAAACTAGAAAGGGGAAAAGATAGCATGAGGGCTCAAATCATAGTAGAAAGAGGGAAAGGCCAAAATATCTATGTAGTAGTTATTCTAGTAGGTGGAATAGTTTGTAAGGTAGATTTTTGAGCCCTTAAACATTGAAGACATGGCTTGTTTGGCTCCTTTGGAATAAAGACAAAATGGATAGCTATGTAAACACCAGATAATCCAAACCCAAGAGAAGACATTTGAGATGAAATGACATGCCATAGTTAAGGTAGCCACCTTGTTCTAGCATGGTCCCCTGACAAAACTAAAAATGCATTAAAGGCATTGAATGCAAAACATGGACCATTCCATGAAACAAAGTGCCAAATCTTTCTTGGCTACTATATATTGTAATCTCTTTTATTGTTTTAGGCAGATCTTTTTGATAAAGGAAGCAAAAAATCTGCCCAAATTGAAAGGTGAATACTGAGACTTTGAGCTCAGATTGTTGTTAATATTATTTTATTTGAATGAGAAAGTAAGTTACTTGTATACTTTGTGCTATTATAGCTTGTGCCATTTTAGGAGAATGTTCTTATGTCTATCTTTTAGATGCATTCTTGTTTATTTAATCTAATAGGTAGAGCTAGTGGAGATAATCAATAAGGTGCCCTGAAGCTAACTGTGGGAAGACTTTATGTTGCCTATAATTGCCTTTAGTATGTTTCTTTATTTTCTATTTCTATGTAAAAGACCTTGGGATGAATTTTTGCTCCCATTGTCTTTCATATTTCACTCTTTTGGTAGTTGAAGTGGAGACTTTGTGCTACACTTCATTCTGCTGGTTACTGCATCCTGTTACCAGTTACTTGTCACTATCTAAAAGAACTCCTACTATTTGTTGCAAGACCACTTATGAAATAAGAAAAGTGCCTTCATTATCTTCACCAAGATTTATCCTTTGTTTGTGAGCATCATCTATGAAAAAAGAGAGATGGATCATGTTTTCATACCCCTAAGTGTTATTTTCTACATATATTTATAGTATATAACTCCTGATTTTAATAAGGAACCTCTCCTTGATGAGAGGAAAGATTTATGCCCTTTAGATGTGGTAAACCTATAACTTTGGATGACCAATCTCCCTTGCTATGGTTGATAAAACCTATTTTTCTCATCAATTAGCTGACTAACAAAATATTCACCCAACAAGGTTTATTATCACTATAGTTTTAGATTAAGGTAAAAGAAGGTTTTGAAGGGACCCTGAAACCCTTATATAGAATCAAGAAAGATAAAGCATTAACAACCACTAGGAAAAGCATCCCTGAAACCTACTGAAGAGTAGCATCAAAATTAGGTTTTACAGGGACTTGAAACCACAAACATATTCCAATAAAAGTACCCAAGTTTTACAAGGACCTAAAACCTCAAAGAACTTACAACATAGGGTAAAGAATGCTAAAATATATATATCTTTAGCATTCTTCCCTAGCCAACAATGCAAGTTGCCATTGCAATAATGACACACAAGCATTTATTGTGACATTAAAATTCTGCAAAATACCTTTGGTTTCTCTATCACATTGATTTAATAGAGACACTGTCAGATCTAACAATAATGACGGCCGTATCCATGTCGAGAAAAAGGACATGCTACACCATGCCCTCAAACCCTAAAATCACACTACCCATAGCCCTAACATCCTTAATTAGTGTCTCAAAATACCAAACTACTCGATTCAAACCCTAATTCAACAACAAGATGGAATCGGGTCTATCATCATCATGAATCCCAGTTCACCAATAGGACATGGAGCCCTATCTCCACTTATGATTTTGGGTGCCATAAATGCCATGATATTATGAATAACCCCATCTACAATCTTTAGCACTAAAAAACCCCTTCCGCATTCCCACAAAACTGATTAAAACCCCCAGTCATGGCAATAGTACTCCATCACCGCTCGTGGGGTCACGGGGTCGAAATCCACCACCTCCACCCCTCTCGATGCCAACCGTGCCTTCATTATCACTATAGTTACTACATGTTTCTATCAATATTTTGACTGAGTTGAAAACCCAATATACCATCCTCCTCTCTCAACCAAATAAACTCCTCTTTTATGAAGATGTGTCCCTTATGCCTAAGCTACAAGAAAAAAACCAATAGTATTACCTAGAACTCATAGCATTTCACCATAAAATGACATTATATAGAGCAAAGTATCTTTTACGAGAAGTTAAGGTAAGTCATCCCATTAAGAAACTTTGTAACTTTGTGAACATGGATTTAGGTCTTACTATATGCATTAAACTGGTTCTCAAAACCAATATATAATCCTTTTAATGATATATACCTACTATTGTTATCTTTAGAACCTTTTTAACATCTTGGAATTCCTTGCTTCATCAATATTATTGTTCAAGTACTCATACATAATCCTTTAGGTGACTATCTACTTGTATTTGAATTCAATATTTTTTTTCATGAGTTTCCAATTATTGAAGATTTTCATTGGTCCAATAAATATTTCTTAGACCATTACCATACTATAGGGGTTAAAAATAAGTGCATTATGTTTGATTTGAGGCCATTTACACAATGACAAACTCTACAACAATGAAAATAATGTTTTCAGGCCATTAGTGTTCACTCCTAGCATAAGAGAGTCATCTTTCCTATCTTTCCATGATAACACATGCCAAACTATTTGAATTAAACATGAAATGAGTGAACATTCTCTAAAATACTATATTCATGACTTAATTTACACAAACTAATGCAAACAAATGGGAAAATTGAAGTGTTAGGGTTTTATAGGCAGTTTAAAGGTGTTAAAAATATTAGTGAGTATTCATATAGTATACACTACCATTCCATAAACCATGACCATGAAATGGGATCTCCTAAGGGCTTATAACATACCCCAAGTGAACTCACTCCAATTCCTCTTCTCATGTTCATAACAATAGAAAACTATTGACCTATTTTAACCTATTTAAGAGAGTGATGGGAGAGAGAAACTAGTTTTGATCAATTTTGAACATATTAAAACCATCTGAGACTAGAATGACTTTTTTTGATGTCATGATATGTTATTGAAGCCTCCACACATGCCAGATGGGTTATATCAATTTGTACAACATCTAAAACTATCCTTTTTACAATTGATCTTTTTATTTTAATGTTGAACCTACAAATTTTAAGTTTTAAAACTATTACATGACATGAATTACATTAGCATTCTCTTTGAAAATTTTCCTTTTGATCATATTTATGTACAAATCCTCTATAATAACCAAAAGGTGGAAAAAATCACATAATAAAGAATTGATAAATATGACAAGGTTAAAACATATTGTATGACATCATTAATGACCATGTGACCACTTTAAAACCTAGAGGTCCCTATGAAAGTTTGAAAATATAGGAGGGTTAACCAAATTTGACATAGGTTTAAATTTATTCAACACTACCCATACGATCGACATAAGCAATGTGATTATTTGCACTAGAAATCTGATGCTCATCTAAGAGTTCTAATTGGGATAGTTGTGTCTCTTAATAATCTTCTTTATCAAGAAGGCCTTAGAGGGAAAAATTAAGGTTAGCTATTTATTCTTATAAGGATAGGATGGATTTTGATCTAAACATGAGTGAATATGGGGTTTCCCTCATGGGTCTTTTAATACTTGTTTTATAAGCCCATTATGTTGGATAGAGTTGTAGATGGTAATATCATTTATAATATCTAATATTTTTCAAAAAAAGTGACTTTAGGGTCTTGTTAGCACCTTTGGATTGATCATTAGATTATGGATAGTATAGGGAGGCTGAATGGTGCAATATAGATAATTTCTTACAATCATCATGAACTTTGGGGTTATTAAAAAGGGACCCATTATCAATAAATATTACCTATGGGACTCCAAATAAATATATGATTTAATTTAGGATAAACTTTGAGATGACCAATCTAGTGACAATTATTAATGACTTTGCTTCTTCCCACCTTGTGTAATATTTAGTTGCTATGATAATGAAGTTATAACCATCTGAAGAAGTAAGGGAGATCTTACCTACTAAATCCATACCATAAGTGGAAAAAAACCATGGAGGGATGATGGGATGTAACAACTTAGTGTGAATATGTGTCTTTTGTGAAAAACATTACCACTTATTGCATTTACATATGTATTTAAAATAATTTTGGTCTAGATTGGGCCAAAAGTATCCCGTGCTATGGTTATTTTTAGAAGTTACTTGTCTTCCAAAGTGTCCACCAAAAACACCACTATGACAATGAATGAGGACTCTTTATAACTCTTCTTAGTCAACACATCAGAATAAAATTCCATCAAAGTAATTATGTGAAAGGATTATATCTAAAATAACATATTTAGATATGATGATGTGAAGACATATTTTTTGATGTAATTTTCCATCTTTATAGTAAGTGTGGTCAATAAATTAATTGATGATATCTACATGCCAAGGAGAGGACCTAATATTAATATTTTATACATAGCATATCATCTCATCAGTGAAGTCAGTATCAATGAAGTCATTAAATTTCTAGGGTGAGTTAGCTAACCAATCATTAATGATCTATCCCTTAACAAAATTTTGGTTGACATAAGTTAAATTGAACTCACTTAGGAGTGTAATGAAGTACCTAACCTTCCTAGTGAGATAAGGCTATGTTAAGAATGCTTTTAGGGATTCAAATATCATGATAGATCTTGTGTTATTCCCTTAACCTATAGTGCATTTAGGTATATGTGTGGACAACTTGTAGCTTACATACATTCATATTATCTATTTTCATTTCTTGATGTTATTAGTATGGTCAAATTATGGAATATCCATGGCTAAGTATAATATATAGAGGAGGTATTGGTTAGCCTTTTAAGATAATATTTATAATTATGTTATTATTGCATTATTGTGAAAGTTTCCCCCTCAAAGTGGAATAGTCATAATATTCAAGTATTCTAATCTTACCAATTGTTATGAATCATATAGCTAATTTCAATACAAGTGGTATTAGATATTCAATTTGGGCAAGTTTATATGATGTAGTTTTTTATCTACTAGTGCTCAAGATGCCAGATCCAAAAAAACATAAGTTTTTATTTAGGAATAATTAAATTTTTTCATCACCATAGTTTTGTTCATAAATGCTTTTATAAAAGAGTAAAAAAATAAAAAAAGTTCATCATTTTTTTACCTTATGTAAATTACTAGTCATTAGATTCATCTCTATGAGATAATAATAATAATGGTATATTATACCAGTATAATTTTAAGGCCAAAAAGTTTCATCCTTATGTACACTACTAAATATTAGATGCATCTTCTAAAGGTGATCGTAATGGTATCATATGCTAATAAACTTTTTTATACGTTACAACCATATAAGGTTTGTGAATGGTTGGGGCTAACACTCATGCATGTGGGAAAGGGAAAGAAATGACTAAAAATACACATAATGATGACATGGAGTTTAGAAATTTTTATCCATGTATTTCAAAGTAGTTCAGAACCATAAGTTAAAGTTTTAGGGCATGGTGTAGAAAGATGATCTTGATGCAATTAAAGTGGGAATCATAGGGATAAGAAGGGACATGAATGGATTTTGAGATAAATTAAAATAAATAACTAGGAAATTGGTCAAATTTTTTGCTCAGTAATTTAAAATAAGCCTCCATCACTTTAGTTTGGTTCTCTTCCTCCAAACAATCACAACATTAATCTTGGTACAAAGTCATTATTTCCAAAAGTGGACTTGCACAAGTTTGATGGTAATGATACACTCATAAGGATTAAATAAAATTGAAATTTTATTTGTCGTACATTATAATACCTAATTAATAAAAGTGGTCATAGTGCCTATACATCTAAAACTTGAGAAGTACATATAGTATTACTAATTATGTGCTAAAACAAAAAGAAGGGTGTTTCAGTTCATGGTCAATATTTTTTGAATAATTTTAGCTCCATTATCACAAAAATGTATATAAAAACTACTTTATCCAACTATCCATGTTGTTCCAAACTGATATTATACAATATTACATTCATCAATTTTATAATCTCTCCTTATGTATGGTAGACATCATTGAGGAAAATCTAACTGACCTATTTTTGGGTGGCCTCAAAAAAATCATCCAATTAGATATTTTCATGTTTTAATATAATAATGCATTTGAATCCATACCAAGGGAATGCATGGATAATGATAATGACATTATCAAACAAATACCTTTCAATAATGTTCATGAACACAACTTCTAAGCACTATCATTTTCAAGGCATACCAGACTAACACCTCATCATATTGAATAAAAGTATGCAAAAGGTTTACTTTTTAGATATGATAAAAATGGATCAAATGACATTGATGTGTTGAAAATAATTCATTTTACATTCAATGTGCCAATGAGGAGGAAGATGATGATGAGGATTCAGGGGTAGGTTGGGAATAATCCAAGGATGAATCTAAAGATTCTCAACCTATTATTTCTTGTCATGCTCTTTCAATAATTAATAATCCTAAAAACATTAAGGTGGTGGGTTTCTTAAACAACCAAAATGTGAATATGTTAATTGACTCTAGGAGTACACATAACTTCATCAATAATAAGTTGGTTACTTATTTAATTTATTTAATTTACTTAACTCCAAAATTTTAAGTCATAATTGTAGATGGTAGTACCATCAACTATTATATAAAATGGCATAGCATTAATCTTTCTATGGTAGAATACTTTTTATATTGACTTATGTTTTATATTTCTATGGGAGGAGCTTTTATACAAGGTAAAATGTAGTTTATCTATAAATCAATCCTAGCTCAAAGAAGATAAATCACACTTACACTTTTGCTTATTGGTACATTTAGATAATTAGGGTAATGACCAAGATAGATCTGTTAAACCTAACCAAGGGGTTTCTTACCACAATAATGTCACTAGAGAGGGTTATAAATCCTATAGTCAAGTAACACCATGCAATTACCCTAGTTATGTCCTATGTTTTCTATATTCATAAAGTAAATACAAATTAAAGTAAAATATAACCTAGTGCTCACTAAATATTACAACACAAAATGGGGGTAATAAAAATGAAATTAAACATTCATAGAATAATTTTAATTAAGATATGTATAGATATAACCTTAATACATAGAAAGAAATGAATTAAAAATCCATTAGTTATGCTACTTCTATCTACTAAAATAGATGACTAAAGTTAGAGATACTTACCTTGAAGATGAACCCATCAAGACTCAATCTCTCCCTTAGATAAAAGTACATCATAAGAGGTTATTGTGGTCTATAAGTATCACTAAGATAGGCCAAAACATCCAAGACTTTTACATAATACAATAATATTATCCAAGTATAAATCTTAAATAAATACTTCTCAAGTATAATGGTGGAAGAGTAGATTATAAATAATCTACTTAAATGAATAATCAGCTCTATCTCTCTCTAATAAATGGTGAAAATATTTTTTAAATACAACTAGATCTAACCATAAACCTTTCCAAAAATTTAGCTGATGTTAGTCCAATTCAACCATGTATCATTAATTGATAAAATCAAGTTAGGTCTTGAGCTACTAAGTCAACCTAGGCTAACCTAAACCCATAACGTGCTAATATTAATTTGAATATAGGTTTGGCCTAGGCTAACATTATTTGGTAATGTCAAAAAGGGTTTTTGGTTTAGGTAGGGGATAATTAAGATGGTGAATCACTTGGAAGAGTGTGTAAGGGAGGTTTTAAATATTAGGTAACTATATAAGAGAAGGTTTCTATAGATTTCAAGTGGTGGTATAGTGGACAATAATCTTGCAAAGCACTAATGGTATAACCACCCCTTTCTTAGTGCACCCTTTAAGGCTTGTAATTAGAGAGATTGAGACTCAATAGGTTCTTGTAAGAGAGAGAGAATAAGTAATTGATAAAGTTTTAAAATATTATGTGTATACATATGCCCCAGTCGATGCTCATCACATTTTACTCAGGTGTAACATGGGTTGGTGCTTTGAGGAAATAACATAGCAACACATAACATTGAATCTAAATAAATTATATTATTTTAAAGTACAAAATAACTAAAAGTAAATGGTTGAAATGAAATAAATAAAATAATATTAATGTATGCTTACCTTGACTTACATTTGCCATTCGATGGTTGTCTACTATGTTTCTAGTTTTGATCTTGGATGGCATTGAGACTACTTTAGACAAACCCTAGGATAAAAAAATAAATAACAAAAACAAACCAATGTAGGAAAACAAATATAGCTAAAATTATGTAGGTATGATGTACATGTAAATTTGGTAAGTTGGGGTGATAAATGATAAGCTAAGACCAAATGACCAAGTAAAATTTAGAGTAAATCAGGTAATCAAAAAGCTAAGGCTATTAAATGATCGAAAACCTCAAAAAGGTAAACATTAAATAGGAAAGGTAAACAAACCAAGTCAAAATAAGGATACAAGTACAAATGACAATCAAACATCAATGTGAAATTAATAAAAATCCTTAATTAAATAAATATGGGCAAGCAATGGCAAAATAACATTGATGATTGAGCAATAACAATCCTTACTCAATCATCAACACAAAAATTACATAAAAAGGGAAAACAACATTCGTGAGTGAGAAGTAACAATACAAATTCACTCATAAATGGATAGAGTACTAAAAAATAGAAATGGACATAGGTCTATAAAATAAAATAAGTAGAACAAAAACATAGAAATGGATACAATTGTCCAAAAAAGGAAGTACAATTAAAAATTTAGAGAGACACAATTATATAAAAAAAGGAGTGAGAATGATTTAAAAAAAATATAAACTGAGGCAATTCTAGAAATGTAAAGTAATGGTATAAAGAATATAATCCATATTCACTCAAGCATATTGTTTTGTTCTAAGGATAGATAAAACTAAAACAAGGTATTGCTAACATGTTTTAAGATTGAAGAAGAGGGAATATAAAAGTGGGAAAATAGATTTAGAATCAAACTTACCTATCAAGGGTGGAATGAAATGTTTGGTGAGTTAAGTGGAAAGAAAAGAAATTTAGAGAAACTATTTATTGAAGACAAGACACTAAAATTAGTTTTGTGAAAATAAGAGGAATTTTGATATTAAGGACCCTAAAGAAATTTTCCTAACTATACAAATATTAGGATATCAATTAAATATGAATATCATCCCATGAAGGATATATTCATGAAAATGAAAATGGACCTACCTTCCAATAACATGTTCCTCATTCCTCAAGACCCTTTATAGAGTTTTCAGTCTACTACAAAGATTGGGTAATTAAATGATAAATTAGGTAAAACTATAGATTATTTTTTAATAATCTTATATCAATCTACTTACCTATCACACCACAATGGACCTTAGCTCTATCATGAGGCTAACTATAGAGTTTGAGCTTTTATTGGAGATAAGATATGTGTTATAAATCATGCCTTTTGGTGTGATGTTGACTTTTAGTTTTTTTATATTGAATTTTAATCATTGCCTATTGTTTCAAATGATTTGTCTTTTAAATTTCAATGGATTTTTATATTCCTCTATATGTATTTAGAGAACCAAACATGGGTGTTAAAAATGACTATCATTTGAAAACTTTGGACTTGGTTACTAAGAAAGAGAACTTAGAGAGAATGGTGTGTAAGAGTCTTGTTAATTAATCTAAAATAAAGGTGTTATCTTGACTTTGACCTTGTTTTATAAAATGATGAATGAAAGGAAGGGAAATTAAGAGGAAAAATGAACATGAAATAATTTGAATTACTTCAAATCATAAAAAATGTCATAAAGTGAAAAGGGATACAATGACATGTAAGTATATTTACTTATCGTAAGAATATATGTAATTTTAGGTAAACATGCTAAAATAGTTTTTTGTGCAATTTTTAACCATAAAAGAAACAAAAACTAAAGATAAGAATATGTGATCATAAAATTGAAACCAGTTATGAACATTCAAGAAAAGGAATAGATGGTTGAATAAAGGTGTTCAGAAATAAAATGGTAATTTTATGAGGAAAGCCTGGCCCTATGCATGGTATTATACTACAAATAATAAAAGAGAAACCCAAGTGGGTATAATAAAGGAAAAAATTGAATTTTTGAAGAGGGCCTAGTCCTATCCATGTTCTTATACTATAAATCACAAAAGAGAAACCTAAAAGGGTGTAAAAAGCATGAAAAAAAAATGTGAAAGTGTTAGTAAGAAAACATGTATAAAGATGACAAGAGGGTAAATATATAATCAAAAATTTCACATTAGTGGGTTCTTCAAAAACATGTCTTTCATTAGTTTGGAAATGATAGGTGCTAGGATCAAAAATGTCTTTCACTAAATAAGGGCACTACTATTTTCAAGAATTTTTTCCTTATTTATCATGGGTATAATATAATTTAAGGACTAGATCACTAACATTAAAAGTGCATAATTTAACCTTTTTATTATGTTTCTTGGTGATACAAGCCTTATATTAGCATTTAAGTTAAAGAGTGGTTAGATTATGCTCATCAAATAGATAGAGAACATGAAGACAAGATTCACATAGTTATTCATTGAGAATGATACCATTAAGAGATATGTGTAAGGATGGAAGTTAAAATTATAATGGTAATATAGACTCAAGACCATATATTAGTGAGAATGGTGATGCCTTAGTGATAGTAAAAATGCTAGTACGATAGGCCCAAAGTATGAGACATAAATGAATATGTCAATCAGTTCAAGTTTTTAGGATGGTATTTTAGAGGAATACTTGAAATACTTAGGCAAGAATTTATAAGACTAAAATAGCTTAAGAAAACTTTATTAAAAGTTAAAACAAGATGTCAAACTAGTAGGGCTTCACTATATCAATTATATATAGATTACAATGCCAAAATGGATTCAGTATATAGAGAATAGGAGAAGAGAGAGAAAGAATGATATTAAAGATTTAGCATTCCAAGTGTCAAGTATTAAAAATTATTTACAATGTAAGAGGAGCTATAAAATAGGTCAAAAATCTTCCTTTAACAAGAGTCAATTATAAACATGACATCTCCTTGAAGTTGGCATATGGACACTTTATTATCCTTCTTGAAATTGCTCTTTGGATGAGGAGTCCACTTAATTGATTAAAACTATATTGGAAATCATTGACACATATGTCTTAACCTAATAAGTTGGAAACATGATTTGAGATATTCATTATACACCCCTCATTTGATGACCTTTTCTTTGCCAATTATAATTCACTTCCTTGCATTCACTAATTATCCCTTTAGGCCTCAATGCTCATACTTATCACTATAGTGAGTTACACACACTCAAGGAGATTTATGATATATATATATATATATATATATATACATATATATATATATATGTATATATATGTGTGTGTATATATATATACACACACACACATATATATATGTGTTTGTGTGTGTGTGTATATATATATATATACACACAGACATACATACATACATACATACATATATATATATATATATACTATATGTATGTATGTATGTATGGATATATATATATATATATATATATACATACATACATACATACATATATATATCTGTGTGTCTGTGTTAAAAACATCATCAATACTATATATATATATATATATATATATATATATTTACACACACACACACACATATATACATACATATATATATATATATATATATATATATATATATGTATATATATATGTGTTTGTGTGTGTGTGTATATACACACACATACACACATACATACATATGTCTATATATATATACATACATACATACATACATATATATATCTGTGTGTGTGTGTGTGTGTTAAAAACATCATCAATACTTATTTTTACTATATTTCATCATGTAGACCTCAATAAGATTCAATGTCACACTTATCATCTTCAACTTAGGTAGTCACCTTCTTTCTCACTATTCAACTCGAGACTACCTATAACAACCAACTTATTAGAGGGGGTTTAAAGAATTAATAATATAATAATGAGGTATAAAGTGTTATAACACATCACACACCTTCCACAATGAATTACCTATCTATTCCCTTTTACACATTTAAATCACCATAATTCTTTTAGAAAACACATAATTTGCCTAATCTATACAAGTTATGGTATATAAAAACTAAGTGGTATGGATCCTATAAGAGTTTTAAGTAGATCCAAATCACTTTATAGGTAAATTTACCCCTTTTTAATTCATTATTATTCATATCTTTCTCATCAGGCTCTTATGAGGGTTTTAGGAGGGTCTTAGCTCATTTAGGTTCTTAATAATGATTGGTAAAGGTTAATCCATTAACCTTGAAAATAATATCACTAAGTTAAATTATAGGACCACCATAAACTATAATTAATTTTTTGATACACCATGCACATTGTCTATATAGATATGAGTGAAATAAATTGGCTCTCAAGTTCTTACTATGCATTCTAGACACCTCTGAGATAAATTGAGGGAAAAAATGGCCAATTTGAGTTGCTCTATAAAAACCAATGATTCTCATCAATGTTACACTCTCCAATGAAATATATAAAATTTATTTAAAATATCATATGTTGATATTAATGACATTAGACACGTGATGGTTCATTCTTAGTTCTTACCCCTAGTAGGCATAGACTATGTTTTTGAGTATGTGACCACATATAAGTGGTAACACTAAATTTATGACCTTATTTTCACCTATTAATATTAAATTAAACCTTATACATAATCTAAAATTGCCTTAGAACTCTCCCTTTCATACTTTTACCATCCATGTACTAGGTCTGCAAGTTGTATTGCCTGTGGAGTACTTCATGTCTGAGCCAAAATAGAGAACACTTACCCTATTATTATGACCCAAATGAGACCATGGAGGTCTATTAAAACTCATTATGACACTCTATATCAATTTCCAATCCTTTACCATGATTCTAGATCCTTGAACATCTCAAAATACTAAAACTAGCTTTTATGCCTATAACTGTGTGTAGGATTTGATTGATTGAGAATGAGGTTTGAAACCTAGATTGGATAAACCTATGTTATATTTCCCTTCACTCTAAAAATCACATGAATTTTTATTTTATCACTCTTGTACTAATTTATTACATGGACATCCACTTTACACCTATGTCTACTAACGAAACTTGCATCCTTTGTTGGCTTAGGCTAGTCTGAGCATGAGTCAAATTATAGGTATTAATTTCTGGAATAAAGGGATTTACTATATATGGTGATACATTATTATACACCATAATTCATTCCCTTTTATTCCTCCTAAGATCACTATATCCATCTCACACCTATATGTATCCATTTTTTCCTTGAGACCATGCATCATCCCACTATCATCAATACATTATAGGTTACTTTCAAGTTCCAAGTTCATTTAGCTTCTTAACACTATAGTTATCTAAGTGTTTTTATAGAAAAATTCATTGATTTGAAACCTCACTCAACCATAATTCTCTCTTGCCTTGATAAGCTCCTCTTGTGTCAAGATGTGACCTCTAGGCTTATGCTATAAGAATGGAACCATTAGAATTTCATAAACCTCATAAACCTCCATCATGAGATGAAATTGTATGGGTTAGGATATTTTTTGTAGGATAAGTTAAGGTAAATACCCATTTTGTAACTTTTATTAAACTATGCACCTCTCCATCTAAGTTTGACTATATGTAATGGCCTCACCAATCACACTGTGTTCCTATCTTGATCCATGAATTTGTTTTGAGATTCTAAAATGAGCTCAAATGTTTCCAAATATGTTTTGGTCTCTATTTTAGGTCTGAACATGATTGGGTTTCTAGTAACAACCGATAAATGCATGTTTCAATGCTACTTGATTGTATCAAGTGTCATGCACTTTACCTTCCATAAATGATCCTATTGAGTACAAATATTAAATGGATAAAATAATCACCATTATCTAAGGATTTAAACACAAGTATGTTATTCTTGTCGTTAAGCTACTCATAAAAAGATGAAACTCTACAATTATGAAAACATTGTTCATAGCTCTAAATAGTGTTCACTTCTAGCATAGGGATAATTTTGCCTATCCTTTCATGTTCACACATACCACACTTGGTTTGAATTATCATGGAATGAGTGTATATGCTCTACAAGTCCACCTATACTACTTGGTTCATGTAGACCAATGCAATCAAATGAGAAAACCTAGCCATTGGGATTACATATATAGTTTAGAGTGCTAACAATCTTAATTATGTTAATATATAATATACCACCAATATTAAAACCATGACCATGAAATATAAGATCATAAGGAAAACTAAATTCCACCAAGTGCACTCACTCCAACTCCTCTTCTCCTGTCTCTATCAAATGAAAAGCATTAACCCTTCTTAACTTGTCCATGGGAACAATAGGAGAGAAAAACTAGTGTTTGACAATTTTGGATCTATATAAGCCACATAATATTGTAAATTACCTTTATATATCTAAATACACCTTCATTAATCCTTGACACATGCCAAATGAGTCATCTTAGTCTGTACACATCTGAAATTACCCTTTTTACAAGTGATCTTCTTGTTTCTCCATTGAAACTATAACATTTTAGTTTAAAATTTTTTATCTAACATTCCTTAACATGAAGTACATTATATTTCTTCTTGACACATTTGTCTTTTTGTGTAAAATTGTACAATTCCCTAGCATAACCCAAAAGGTGGCATAAAAGGACATTAAGAAAATGAACAATGTGACAAAGGTTTAAAACATATTTTATGACCCTCAAAATATAGCTTTACCTAATTTAGGACCATGGTGACCATTTTAAAACCTATGGGACCTTATGAAAAGTCTGAACATGCAAGGGGGTTGACCCAATTTTACCTAGGGTGAAATTTGATCAATATTTTAGTAGTTTTTATGGGGTAGCATGCCTATTATGCTAATGACTAGTTGGCTTCTCCTATCCTTGGGAAATGGATTCACCCATATACTATAATTGACATTGAAATTCCTCTAAAAGGGCATAAAACTCACACCAAAAAAAATAATAAACAAACACACAAGACAAAACACCAAGACACAAACTTGTGCTCTTGAAGCACTTAGGGAAACCACACTAACAACTCAAAGGAAAACACACACCTATCCTAATATGTATAATACCTCAAAAAAATTGAGGTGAAATACAAATTATTAATTACTTCAACTAGGGTTAAAGACAATTCTTCTATAATCACTACTACTCCATAAAAATAAACCATCATAAAATGAATGTTTGTTAATTAATACTTATGGAGAATCAAATGGTTTACCATTATTGGAGCTTATGCTAACTATAGATGTATCACTTTGACATCTAATGAAAACTCCATATAGATTTAATATAGGCATGTTTGACTTTGCATCTTTCTTATCCTTTATCATGTCCACTTGGCACTCTTTAATATGATCATTAGGAATCATGAAACTTTTCCCAATGATAAATGTGTTTGAGTCATGATATGTCTAATGTTGGGAGTCATAAAGGCTACCTTATGATATACCAAACACTTCCTATCCTACCAAAAGTGTTCTCTACTTGGTGGACATATCATGATCTTCCTTCTTCTCATTAAGTACATGGTTGACCTCATCATTAGGTCTATATTCCTTTTAAAAAGTTGTAAACATGATTACTTCCTCAAATTCCTTCACTATGGCATTGAATTATTACCACATATAATTTGATTCTTATTGATGTTCACACTCATGAACATATTCCTCTTTGGAAAGCAGAACTAAATGCTTAAGAGGACTATCATGATTTTTTACAATAAGGATATGAACTTCATCATCCATGTGTAAAAGGTAGCTATTTCATGCAACATATTATAGAGTGTCATCATATTTTACCTCAAGAGATCCATCACATTATTCATGGAGGATGTATGTATTAAGAATAGTTTCTTCAAATCCATATTTCTTATCTCCCCATTCATCAAGATACAAGTCATCTATACCATCAAGAAGTGTTATAGATTATTGATCACTAGGATGATATTTGTCATCACCAATATTATAATTCATGTTATATGTATAAGTAACATATGGATCTACATGAAACTAGATACATGTTTAGATTTGATTGACACATTAACCCATACCTATTCATAAATTCCATATAGGACCAATCTAAATTAAATTATCTTCCAATGTTAGCAATAAAATATCTTATGAAACAAAGTGTAAAGTGGGGTGGTACATCCACAACCACAAAATATTTAGGAATAGTGAAAGTAAGATAAGCATGAAGAACAAGTTACAAACCTTTTATTATGCCAATTATCTTGGTAGCTAACTCATCTAGATGTATTACTCCTTTGGAATGAGGCTCATACTTTAAAATCAACTTATTAGATACTTGGTTAGGTATGACACAATTATTCTATCCTTTATCAATCAAATAATTATGAACCAAAGCATACCCAATGATGATGGAGAGATAGAATGGAGGAGGTTTGTATACTTTATCAACTTTGTTTGGTTGTCCCTCACTAGACCTAAATGTGTTTATCAAGGCTGCATCTTTCCCACTAAGTTAATTGGTTGCCAAACTGAGCTTCGACAATTATTCTTAGACCTTTTCTACTTGTCTAGGTATTATAAATGTATCCCACACTGATACATTCACAAAATCCTTATTTATTAGCTCTAAAATGTTAGTGAAAGAGCCACTAACATTAGCTTTTCTAGTAGTGAGAATAATACTACTTATACCTCTAGAATTTTGAGGTGTGAAAGAGTTCTTATCATTTTTAATTCTTTGATCAACTTGTGCATTTGGGATTACATTATAAATACTTTCACTTTGGTATGTTTGTACACTAATTTATGAACCATTACCATCCCTTTGAACATCTCCGATTTCCTTTCTCTTTTCCCTTGTGTTTGTAACTATAGGACTTGAATCTTCTATTGATTTCCTTTGGTAATTCATATCACATGAGTCATATTTTTTCTAATTGAATAAAGTAGACCATACTTGAGAACTCTTTCCATTCTTATCTCCTCCATTATGTACCTCAGCTTGAGTCATGGATATCATTATTCCTAAATTTGTAATGAAATCTTGATTAAAGGACTCACTGACATAGGTAGATGGATCATGAGGTTGATCTCATGAAGGCTGACCATCAAGCTCTTGAGCAAGGTTGATTTTCGTAGGCAAAAATTATCTTGAGGTAGAGGGAGCATTGGGATTATATCCATTATATGACTTTGCTTGAACTAGTTTCCCTTGAATTTGAGGATGACCTTGGAAGGGTGATCTATTGCTTTGATATTTTATATAGGACCGATTATGTTGGTAGTGGATTTGTAAAGGCTTCACTTGATACTATTTAATGATCCTTTTGAGACATAACATATCTTATTAAAGAGCCCTCATTATTTCTACATCATTATATTTACTTAACTAAATAGGGGCAATAGGTTTATGTTTTGGTGTAGGAATAGGAGCAAAAATAGGTGTAGGGGTTTATAAATTAGGGAATAGATGCATAAGAGGTCTTGGGGAAATCTTACCAACCTAAATCTTATAATTCTCAGCCCTAATTTTGACTTCATAGGTATTAGGTAATGTTTTACCTCCCATAAATTGTACCATCATAGAAATATCACTATCAAAAGCCTTAAGATAATAAAGTAAAACATGATGAGAATTAGGTCTTACCAATATTGGGATCTTATCCCATGTCTTATGAAACCTTATATTGAATTATTGAATAAATTATTAAGGTGTTATTCTTGTGTTTTTTATCTACTCAATCAATGACATGTTGTCACTCTTGTCTTCAAACCTTCTCCTCAAAGCATCACCCAACTCATCCCATATGGTGATATATTAAAGGGCTAATTTAACATACCAATCAAGATATTTCCCCTTGAAAGAGATAGACAAAAACCTAATTTATATGTTTTCCTCAATGATAAGATGTATATTGCATAATTTAGCAATGATTCTAATATGCTCAATAAGGGCAATGATAGTCTTGCTGATGTATGAAGGGACACTATTGAGGGAAGATATGGGAATTTCATCATAATGGGAAAATCTTAGAGGGATATATCCATTGAATGAAATAAAAGGTAGTTTCCTTTCCATAGTAGAATTATCACTTTTCAATAATGGGCTAATAAAAAACTTTCTTATAGGTTTATGAGCAAGGTATGATCTCTTTAGGTAAGGATGTGTGTTAGCAAATCTATATGTTTTAACTAAATAGTAAGGAAGATCTTGGAATTCAAAAGGAATGCCTTTAGTAAGAGATCTTGTGTTTACCTTAGGCATGAAATAGTGCACTAGTTTTCCAGTAAGAGTCAATGTTGGAGTTGTCAAATATTATATGAAGTAGGCTATTATAGCCTCTTGTTGTCAAGACTAGCATCCACCTTGAACAACCTTCTTAGAATTTAGGTCCTACCTAGTGTGACAAAACTGTTATAGCCCAAATTTTCACCCTAGATAATCCAAATAGGTGTTATCAAATTTGGGATAACATGGAACTATCTTTACATATAGGCAATTTTTGACAAGAGATAAATATTTAGATTATGGGCTAGCTCTTTTGATTTAACTATTTATGCTCATACACTACACTAGACCAATCACTTGTTTGGGGTGAAAAGGGAAAAAGGAAAAATAAAAATAACATAAAATAATGGAGGTGATACACCAAAGATATCTCCACAAACATAATTTAATTTTCACTAAGAAAGGTAGACTTCTAAAACTATTCTCAACTCAAAGGTTCTTCTAGAATAAGTATTTCTATATGAAGGTAGATTACCATAAAATTCCAAAGATGGGTATCTAGGATGTCTAATTTTATACATTGCTAATATCCTTCACACTTCAAAATAAACCTAAAAAACATATACACCTCATGATACCTATTATAAGAAATGTTACTCACATAATGCATACAATAGAAAAATGGAAGTAAAGATAAACAATAATCACTTGTCATCCAAATAGACTACTTGAAATACTTAGGAAAGAATGTAGAGAGTAAACCATCTTGAGAAAAAAATTATTCAAAGGAAAAAAATATGTCAAAGTAGTAAGGCTTTTCCATACCAAATGTGAATATATTACAATGCCAAAATGGCTTCAATATATAAATCATAGGAGAGGAAAGAGACAGATTAATGTTGAAGAGTCACCATGCCAAGTGTCAAGGCTTAAAAACTAGCTTTAATATAAGATAAAGAGTTATAAAATAGGTCATGAAGCTTCCTTGAACAAGTTTCAATAATAAAAATGACATCTCCTTAAAGTTGGCATATGGACACTTCATTATCCATCTTGAAACTACTTTCTTAATGAGAAGTCCACTTAATTACTAAGAACTATCTTGGAAGTAATTAACACATGTGGCCTAACCTGAGAAGGTGGAAACATTATTTTTGATAGTCATTACACACCCCTCAACTAATTACCTTCTCTTTGAAAATTTTAATTCACTTTCTTGTAGTCACTCATTATCCATCTAGGCCTCAATTCTCACACTTATATTGTAGTAACATACACACACTCAATTGGTTGTGATATCTGGTCTCGTTACCTAGTTTTTTGTATTCTCTTTACTACGGAGTTTCCAGGTCTCTATAAAACCTAGGGTCTATCTTTTGAATTTCTTTTTCGGTGGTTTCAGGTCCATGTAAAACCTGATTTTGATACTTCTTGAAGTAGGTTTTAGGTTTTGCCTGTGGACGATACTATTTTATCCTTCTCCCTTTGTTTCAGGGTTTTGGGATCCCTTCAAAACCTATTTTTACCTTAATCTAAAACATACACACACTCAAGGAGGTTATTTATAGAGATATGATAAACTTCATCAAGACTTATTTATAATTATTCCATCATGTAGACCTAAAGAATATTAAATATCACACTTAACATCTTCAACTTAGGTAGTCACCTTTTTTTTCACTATTCTACTCAAGACTTCTTGTAATAACAAGCTTAGTATAGGGGTTTCTAGGCATTATTGAGGTGATAATGAGGTATGAAGAGTTATAAAACATATCCACACAACTTATACAATGACTTTCACCTATTGATTCCCTTATGCACCTTCAAATCACCTCAATTCCTATAGAAAACATAGAATTTACCTCATCTATATAAGTGATGGTATGGAGCAACTGAGTGTTAGGGAGCCTAGAAGAGTGTAAATTAGGTCCAAATCACTTTGTACGTTAATTTACCCCTTCTAAATGCATTATTATTCATATATTTCTCATTGGGATCTTATGAGGGTTTTAGGTTATTTAGGTTCTTAATAATTATTCATAAAGGTTAAGCCCTTAGCCTTTAAACCAATGCCACTAAGTTTAATTATAGGAACCATATAAACTATCCCTAAGTTCTTGATATAACATGCACATTATTTTTATAAATATGAGTGAAATAAATTGGCTCTTGAGTTCTTACGATGTATTATAGACACCTATGAGACAAATCGAGGGCAAAATGGCCAATTTGAGTTACTCTTTACAAACTAATGATTCTCATCAATATTAAAATCTCCCATTAAATATCTCAAATTTATTGGGAATATCATATGGTCAGATGAATGAATTTAGACACCTGATGGTTCATTTTTAATTCTTAGGCCTAGTAGGCATAGACTATGTTTCTAAGTATGTGACCACCTATGAGTGGTAAAAGTGACTTTAATACTTTATTTACACCTATTAATATTAAATTCAACATTACAAATCATACAATGGTTCCTTATGACTCTCCATTTCATACTTTTACCATCTATGTACTAGGTCTACAATTTATATTGATTATGGAGTGCCTCAGGTCTGAGATAAAACAAAGAACACTTCCCCTATTAGTTTGACCCAAATGAGACCATGGAGGTTTAGTCCAACTTATTATGACACTCTATATCAAATTATAATCCTTAACCATGATTCTGTATCCCTCAAAATCTCAAAATATCAAGACTATCTTTCATTCCTATGATTGTGTGCAAGATTTGGTTGATTGAGAATGAGGTTTGAAACCCATCTTGGATTAACCTATGTTTTCTATTGCCTCTAAAAATAACATGAAATGTGATGTTATCACTCTTTTAGTTATTTATTAAGTGTTCATCCACTTTACACCTCTATCTACCAACCAAACTTGCATCCTTCATTGGATTAGGCTAGTTTAAGCGTGAGTCAAACTATAGGTGTTAATTTGTGAATCAAGGTATTTCCTATATATGGTGATACATGCTTGCATACTATACTTCATAGCCTTTAGTTAATCCTAAGATCACTAGAGAAATATCATACCTAGATGTATCCATTTATACCTTGAGACCATGTATCATCCTAGTATCATTAATACTCTATAGGTCACTTACAAGTTTTAGGTTCATTTAGATTCTTAACATTGTAGTTATCTAAGTGTTTTCATTGGAAACTTCATTGAGTTGGAACCTCACTCAACCATGATTGTCACTTGACTTGAAATGATCCTCTTGTGTTAAGATGTGACCTATATGCTTATGATGAAAAATTAAATCATTAGACTTACATAAAACTCATAAACCTCCATCATAATATGACACTATATGGGTCAGGATCCATTTTTCAGAGAAGTTTAGGTAAACACCCATTTTGAAACTTTTCTTCAACTCTGCACCTCTCAATATAAGTTTAGATGTATTTCATGGCCTCATCACTAAAAATATGATACTCTAATAATATATGAATTTATTTTTAGATACAAAAACAAGCTCAAATGTTTCCAAACATGTTTTGGTCTCTCTTTTAAGTCTGAGCATGACAAGGTTTCTAGTAACAACTTGTCGATGCATATTTTAGGGATACTTGACTGTATCAAGTGTCATCGACTTTACCTTCCATCAATTATCCTCTTAAGAACAAATATTAAATGTAAAAACAAATCACCATGATCTAAGGAGTTAAACACATGTTTTTTATTGTTGTCCTAAATCCACTCACAAAAATATGAAACTCTATAATTACCAAAACTCTATTCACAACTCTCAATAGTGTTCACTTCTAGTGAAAGGATAATTTTACCTATCCTTACATGTAAACACATGAAAAAATATGTTTTAATAATCATTAAATGAGTGTATATGATATAAATTCCACCTACACTACTTAGTTCATATAGACCAATGCAATTAGATGAGAAAACCTAGCCATTGGGATTGCATAGGTAGTTTGAAGGTGCTAACAATATTTATGATTGTTCATAAAACCTAGAAAACTAATGTTTAAACCATGAAAATTAAATTTAAGGTCATAATGACTAATAAAATACACCAAGTTCACTCACTCCAACTCCTCTTCTCTTGTCTGTATCAAATGAAAATTGTTGACCCTTCTTAGCTTGTCCAAGGGAGGGATAGAAGAGAGAAATCAATTTTTGACAATTTTGGATCTATTGAATCAAATTGAGATTTTAAAATAACTATGGGTATATAAATACACATTATTGAAGCCTTCACACATGCCATATTAGTCATCTTAGTTTGTACAATGTCTAAACTTGCCCTTTTTCCAAGTGATCTTCTTGTTCTGATGTTGAACATACAACATTTCAATTTTAAAACTATTATCTAACATTAATAGACGTGATTTACATTTTATTTATTATTAGAACATTTTTCCTTTTATGTAAAACTATACAATTCCCTAGTATGGCCCAGAGGGTCGCATAAAAGGACATTGAGAAAATGGGCAATGTAAAAAAGGTTCAAAACATATTTTATGACCATAAAGATATAAATTGACTTTATTTAGGACCATGGTTAAATTTTTAAAACCTATGGGGCCTTATTTAAAGTTTTAATATGTAGGGGGTTGACCTAATTTGACTTAAGGTGATATTTGGTCACTAGTAGTTTCTTTGAAAAGTTTCTCTTCAAGTGATGGTTTCTTTGTTTTTGTGATGGGATATTTATGGGTGGGTTTGTATCGATAATTTACTTTAAACACATTCATGTATTGAGAATTTTTATAGTATTTATTATATTTAGTTTCAATTTCACAAATATCCTTGTTTGGTTTCTGAGGGTTGAATGTAGATAAAGTTTTTGGATTGTTAGAGGAAGAAGATTTGAAAACATGTTTCTTTTGATAAGCATTAACCTAATCATGATGATGGATTATGATCATGGAATCATTATTGAATTTATCTCCTAACATAAAATAAATGGAAAATTTTATAATAACATAAAATATTTCATGGGTATGACCTATATAAGCATGAAACTAAATAAATCTATTAGGGTCATTTCATTGAGGGGGATTATTAGCATACGTGAATGGTTTAGAAGGTGCTAAAAGTTGTTTCATTTGTTGAAAAATTAGTAGTGTATGGGAAGGTTGGGTATTTTCCATTTTGGATACTCTTGGTTTAGGTTGAGTATAATTTCTATTGATTACATTAGTTAAGTGTTGGAAATATCCCTTGATGGTTTTAGTTTTAGTGTTAAATTATGTCATTAGAAAGTCTTACCACTTAGATTGATTGATATCATCATTTAAATTTTTTGAAGTAAAAGTTTGAACCTTATTTTAGATGGAAGGTGTTAAGGATGTTATGAAAAGTTTGAACAAGCTATCATCATTCATGTTGTGATCAAATTTGTGAGACAAATATTTCCATAGTTTGATAAAGTCATGAGCTGATTTAGTAGGGGATTGCTTAGCATTGATGAAAGGACTAAGATAATTTTCAAGAATATAATTATATTTAAATTCTTTAACTAAAGGATGACTAAGTCCTCAAGTTACCATATAGAATGTTGGAGGAATTGGTTATACCATTCCAATAGATCACCTATGAAGGTTTTAACTAAAATTTTGGTAGTGTTGAAGGTATTAGTTTGAATCCACTCTTTATAAAGGTTACTAAATGCTTTGAAAAAATATGTGGGGTCTTTAGTCCCATCATATTTAATATTTGGATATATATATATATATATATATATATTACCAATATTTATAGATATAATGAATGGAGTTAAAGGTTCATTTTGAATTTGTTGAAGCGTAATTTTGTACATAATAGGTTTGGGAATGAAATTTACCACAACATATTTAAGAGGTGAAGGGATGAAATTTTGGTTATTTTGGGGAAGAACGATAAGAGGCCGATTAGCCATGTTTTAAAAATGATGTTATATTTTCATAATTTGAGAGGTAATATATGTTTGCATTATGTTTATTTGTTACACTATTTGTGCTAAAATTTGAGTTGTAAAAATTTATTGGTTGGTGGCAAGAATAAGATTATTAAGATTGTTAAGAGGGGGTTCCTTAAATTGGTAATAGAAGGATGGCTTCTAGGTAATGTATTATTATTGTTGAGAAGGTTCCCTCTAGGGTTATATGTTTGGATTGTGTCAATTTCACACACATTATAATAAAGAGCCTTAAAGTGAGAATTATCTTAAGAAGTATAGATGATTTTATCCACCAATATCATATGTTGGAGTGATTTGAATCATATTGTAGTCCAAAGATGATGGATGAGAAAAGGTACTCTAAGAGTGAAGATCCTCTTAGGTAGCAAAGTTAGGAATAAAATAACATCCCATATAGCATCTAAATGGATTTAGGTTGTCCAAAAAGAGTTTGATAGGGGATTTTATGATGTTTGAAGTCAAAATCAAAAATCAAAAAGGAAAAATAGGGATAGAGTTTGTTAAACATAGAACAATATCAACCAATATATATGGATTCAACTGAGTTGATATAGTCTATAGGAAATATCAACAAAATAATATGCAAAAGCCATAGTTGAACTACTTGACTATGTTTTGTAAATGGTAAAATTGATGCAAGATAGCGATATACACAGTTATATAGGTTGACTATGTTTTCCATATGGAGAAATTGAAAAAGCTATAAAGATACATAGTCATATAGGGTGGATATGTACTGAAGGTAAGATAAAATAACATTCTTTAAGATATTGTGTTGACAAGGATGAATATGTTATGAAAATAAGGTAAATTTTTGGAATATAATAGCTAAGGAAATATAATGAAATGGAAAAAATCTAAGCCTAAACCTTTTCAAAATTCTAGCCAATAGTGTTGGCCTAATTTGAACCTATATCATTAATTGATTAAATAAAGTTAGGTCCTAATTTGACCCTATATCTAGGTCAACCTAGCTTAACCTTGACTCTTAACATGATAATATTAACATGAATAAAGGGTCAAACTAGGTTGACATTGTTTAGTAAATGTCAAATATGTTTTTGGCTTAGGTATGGGTTGATTAAGGTGGTTAATTTCTCAAAGGAGTGTGCAAGGGAGGTGTTAAAGCTTATGGAAGTGTATAATAAAAGGTCTATGTAGATTTCAAGTGGTGGCATATGGGACAAAAATATTGAGAAGCACCAATGGTCTACCCACCCCTTTTTTGATGCAACATTTAAGGTGTTAAATCAAAGAGGTTGAGACTCAATGGGTTCCTACAGGAGAGAAAAAATTAGGAATTGATAAATTTTTCAAATATTATGTGTATATAGAGCTAAAATCATTTTGGGAGTGTAGTGGCTCACCACTTTGGGTACTATTAAGATGAATTTATAAGAGTTATTCATGAGATTCCATTCAGAAGGTAGGACATTTAAAATACATGGATTATAAGCTAAATCTCCATAACATGTTAGTTCCCACCATATGAAAGATTCTTAGAAAATGTACCAAGGGATTTTCGGCATGCTTATTTTCCATAAAGGTTTAAACAACCAAGGATTCTACACATATTGATCTATAAATGTTGTTGGATGACCATTATATTATTTTTGGTGACATGTTAATAGGACCTACTCCAAGTCACATGCATGATCATGCCATCAGGATCATTTTGAGAAGTACACCACCCATCATTAAACCCTACATCTATCCCTATGAATATAATATTAAAATTGAAAATATGGTACATGAGATGTTGGAGGTAGGAATCATCTAACATAGTCAAAGCAAATATTCCTCCCCTATGGTCATGGTGTGGAATAAGGATGACACTTAGTGGATGTGAAAAAACTATAGATAACTCAAAAAGTACACCATCAATTCTTATTCTAGTAATTGATTATTTTATAGATGAATTACATGGATTTTTTTATTTTAATAAGTTAGGCCTCCACTTTGAGTATCATTAGATTTGAATTTACGATGAGGACATACCTAAAATAACTTTTAGAGCCCATGAAGGACATTATGAATTTATGGTCATGCCTTTTGATCTCACAAATATACCATATATTTTATAGTTTGATTAATAATATTTTAGGCCATTTTTGAGAAATTTTCTATTCTTTTTTTTTATGATATCCTCATCTACAAAAAAATTTGGGAAGAGCATTTGAAACATGTGAAAAAGGTACTTTCAATTATATAACAACATCTAATTTATGACAAACCTTAAAAATGTGATTTTGGTTTCTAAGAGATGGCATACTTGGGTTATATTATTTCACATTAAGGATTTAAATTTTATCCTAAAAAATATGAGTGATGATGGAGTGGAAGGTTCCAAATACCCTTAAGAACCTATAAGGATTTATGGGGCTAACTAGATATTATCATAGGTTTATCAAAAATTATGGTAGTATTACAACCCCACTCACCTCTTTATTCAATAAAGATTCATTATAGTGGATTTATTCAGTTATCAAGTCATTTTCATAGTTTAAAATGTATATATACATAACTCGAATTTTGGCTACACCTAATTTTTCAAAAACTTTTGTTGTGGAGTGTTATGTATCAGGATATGGCTTGGGGGATGTAATCATGTAATAAAGTAGACTATTAGCATTTGAAATTTTCAAAATTAATGGAAATAATGGGATCAAACCAATTTATGATAAATATATTATGTCTATTTTGCATGTAGTTAAGCAATGGAGACCATTTCTACTAAGTTGTCACTTTTAAGTAAAGAATAATCATGATAGCCTAAAACATTTTTTGGAACAATTATTATCATCTAAAGAACAAAAAAATGGGTTAATGAAATGATATGATATGATTTTTAAATATTATATAAGAAATGAAAATAAAATGTGGTGGTAGATGCACTATCCTAGAGGGATGAATCAATTGAGGCATTGTTATGTGCAATGATTATTTATAAGGCATATTCGCTAAAGGAATCAATATTAGAATGGGAAAATAGAAATGCCACCCATGATTTGATTCAAAATATTAAATAGGGTTTTGGGGGAGATAAAAAATTTCATGGAATGGAATGCATTATGGTATAACGATAGATTATACCTCTATAAGTATTCTCTCCTCAAACATAAAATCCTTCAAAAACTTCACGCATCTCTGCTGGGAGGTCACTAAGGATTTTTGAAAACATATCATATAATCAAGGGGATGTCCATAAATAAGTGGTTGAATGCATGATATGTCATCAGAATAAAGGTAAAACCATATTTTAAAACCTTTATCCATCCATAGCCAATATTAGGAGGAGGTTTCCATGGATTTCATTACTCAGTTACCATGGTTTGAGGGTAAAAATTTTATCACGATAATTGTGGATTGACTCACCAAGTATGCAATTTTTTGTTCCTTATTATAACCATTAATTTATAGTATAGTAGTTTCTACATTTCTTAATATAATTTAAAAATTACATGGTACTCTAAAGATCATTATAAGTGATCGAGATCCCATATTTACTAGTAATTTTTGGAAGAAAAATATTTTCATGTTTTGGCACCTAGCTAGATCATATATTGTCCTATCATATTCAATATGATGTTTGAGTAGAGGTAGTAAAAAAATTTATATAAGGGTATCTTCATTTTTTATTTTTGTTTTATAAATAGGACAAATGGGTTCATTGGCTACCATTTATTGAATGGTGGTATAACACTTCTCACACTTATTGAAAAATGTCTCCATTTATGGAACTATATGGGTATCACCCCACATCCATCACTTCCACCTTGATGTTACATCCCAAGGTTCAAGCTATTGAGGAACACATTCACCATCAAAATGAGGTACTAGTTAGTTTACAAGAGAATTTAACAATGGTAGAAAATAGAATGAAGCAACAAGAAAATCAACACTATAGTGAGTGGAATTTTTGCATAGGTGATTGAGCCTTTGTACATTTGAATCCATATAAGTATATATATTTGAAATAATATAAAAAATATAACAAGTTTTCACCTAAGTATTACACCCCTTATCAGATATTGCTAAAATTTAATAGTGTGGATACAAGCTAGAATTACCCTCATCCACTTGCATATGTATGATTTTCTATGTATCTTACCTTAAAAGGCAATTAGACATATATTTTAAACTCAGAATAAGTTATCTAAATTTGATGAAGAAGTTTGAGTCATTTTAGAGCTTGAAGAGATATTTCACACATGCACTAAGTAATTGTAGACTAGAGAGATTAATGAGTATTTAATCAAATGGAACAACTTAGCTTCTAAAGATGAAACGTAAGAGGATGAAGCATTCCTATAGAAACATCTCAGTTTTATTAATGTTGAAGAAAGTTTTGTTTTATTGGTATATGTGTGGTTGAATTGTGGCTTACATACCTTCATATTATCTCATTGCATTTCTCGATGTTCCTAATATGGTCAACCTATGGAATAACCATGACTAAGTAGAGTATATATAAGAAGTAGTGGTTAGTATTATAGTATCATATTGATAATTTTATTATTATTATATTTTTGTGGAGGTTTCCCCCTTGAATTGGTTCAGACATAATATTCAAGTATTTTTCTCTTTCACCAATTATTATTATGGATATACTTATTCTATTCTTAATTATGAAATATATTATTCTATTATTGTGAATCATCTAAGTAATTTCATTACATCTTGTCTCTTGATAGAGCATATAGTGACAAAATCATTTGGTCATAAAAACTATTGATAAGCATTACTTCTTTACTTGAGTATATCATGTCTCATAATCAACAAGGGTTCAACTTTTGAAATAAATGAAGCATTCTTTTCTGGTGTCAACTTCCTAGACCAATAGGTAGGAGACGGACACCTTAATTGATCTAATATAAAATATCAGTGGCTTATCTAGATTAGGTTCCATGAGCATTGGTGAAGACATAAGAAAGTGATTTATTACCTAAAATGCCTCCTAATAATCATTTGTCTAAGTTAGGCCACATGAATTTTTTAGTAGGTTGTTGATAGGATGAATGACATAGGAAATATAAGGAATAAATCATTGAATGGATCCTAACTTACCTAAAAATGTTTAGATGTCTGACTCATATGTCAAAGGGAGAATTTATAAGATTGCCCAAATTTTATCATGGTTAATATCAATCCCATATTGGGAGATAATACACCCTATTATTTTTATCTTGGTAAATCTAAACACACATTTATATAAGTTGAGAGTGATGTCATATTTGATTAAGCATGTCAAGATGGTGATCAAAACCTATAAATGGTCTACACATCATAATTTTTCTAAAATATCATCTACATAGACATTCATTATATTATGAATGAGATAATAAAATATGTGGGTCATGGCACTTTGATATGTTGCCCCCACATTTTTGAGACCGAAGGCATCACACCATAACAAAAGGTCCTCTAAGTTATAATAAATGAGGTCTTGCTTTGATCCTCATTAGAGATACAAATTTGGTTGTATCCTAAAAAACCATCGATGAGAAATATTAATTCATAGTATGCAATGGTGTTAAAAATGACATCAATGGTTGGGAGGCAAGTCATCCTTTGTACATGCCTTGTTAATGTCCCATAAGTCTATAAAGATTCTAATTTTATCATTATTTTTAAGGATGAGGAAAATGGTGGGTATCCACATAGAGTAGTTCATTGGATTAATAAATCTAAATTTTAAAATTTTGATGAATTACTCTTTTACCATCAATACAACATTAGACTTGATGAGCTTGAGCTTTTGCTTGATAGGTTTTGCATTAGGAATTATAACTAGGTTGTAGATGGCTTCATTGGGGTTGATGCCTACCATGTTGGTGTAGGATAAAGTGAATTTTTTTGAGAGATATGTAAATATCTACTTATGTCCTTCCACCTCATATTCAGAGAGGGAAGATGTAATCTTGAGAGAACTAGATTCTCTTCTTTTCCCATGTTAATGTAAATTATTTCCTTGATGAGGAAAGTGTTTCCATATTCAAATATGTTAGGATTTGGGGGAAGATCATGATCATCATAATATGTATTTAATACATAATATTCATCATTAGAGGATAATTAATCATAAACATGATAGTAAGAATTGTAATATTCAATTCCAAGGTCTAAATTTGGATAGTGGGTAGGTGAGAAGCCCCTCTTATGGTGGAATAATGGGAGGTCACCATAGGCTCTTAATAAATAACGAATAGCCTCATCAATCTCAACTAGATATAATATCAAGGATTTATCCTCACTTTTGATGTGGGTAATGGTTTGATCATTAGGAGTATTATGCATAAGAGCCTTTATCCTGACTGAGACTATAATCATATTCTAGTATTTCTAGATGGGGGTCAAATCATGAAGATGAGGCAACCATCAAATCAATAAGTTGGTTGATTTACCTAGGGACTAATTCTATATAAATGAATTAAAACCCCTTAGTGATCTCTCACACATAGGTATTATATATTTTAAGGTGTTTTAATTTGGTCTAATAGACTTTGGAAACTTGGTTAACAACTAATTATGAGTCACCTTGGATCATTAAGTTTTGAATGCCCAAACATTTTTAAATGAGAATTGCAAGAAATAGATCATATTAATTATGCCATTATTTGTACAATTTAAGTGTAAAATAAAATATAAATGAATCACCCCTAAGAGATATGAGAAAGATTCCTACCCCAACTCCTAAGTGACACTTGGCTCCACCATTGTAAAAGACTCATTGAATATGTGTAAAAGGGGAATATTCATTGGATGAAGTTATTTGGTCATATAATATCTCAAACATATGTGTATAAAATATGTTGGGTAATCCATCTTGGGGTCCCTAGTTGTAAGGCTTAGGAAGAAATGATCATGTCCGGTTTGTGAGGATAACATAAGGACTTTTGGAGGTGTGAATGGTTAAACCTTTTTTTATGGATGAGGGAAGGGGATAACTTTTACAAACACAAAATATTATTTTCTAAGCTCTGGGTTGAGGTAGCTAAGTACCTTTGTAAATTCATAAGGTTGTTTTCTTGAACTTTTATTTGAGGTAGTAAGTATGTTGGCATAGTTAGGGTTTTGTTTTGGCATAAGGAGTATGCTAACATAACTAGGATCTCACTTCAATGCAAGATGTACATGGTCATAGTTATGTAGTTTATAGTACTATTAGTAGGACATGGGTATCACTTTTTGTCTTGTTTTTATATATAAGAAAGCCTTAAAGAATCCAATGAGTGACTTTATAGATTCCTTTTCATTTATGAAGGGAAAAAGAATCCTTCCATTAGGAATCTATGGGTAATCATGGGATATGATGTTAATATCTGTCCTACCTACCATCATGGTATGAATCTTCTCCCTAAGTGATTTCATAACTCAAGAGGAAGGAATGGTCTATTTTCCCATTGGCAAAATTAGGATGTGATGAGAAACACAACCAGGTGTAAGGTGAAGTAGAATTATTGACATTTCTAGAGGGAATATACCCAATGTATTAAAGACTCTAAACAAATAATACAACCCTATCATATCATGATATTTTTTCATACTATAAAGTGGTTTAAAAGTGATTAGGGTGGATTATGAAGTGTGGTTTACCTCTATATGGCTGAATGTTGGGTGGTAGTGTTGAAAGTCATTAATATGACTATTACAAAGGGGGAATTCCTCATTCCTAGGTTTATATCATGCAAAGTTCTAGTAGGCTATCAAACCCCTCTTGGGGTTATTATACTTATAGTCTATAAATATTATAGGTCTCTACCCCTCATGGGTTAAATGGGAGGATGAGGGGAGTGTCTTTCTCTAAGAGGATGATAATATAAATTGTAGACATAATGAATATTACTAAATTAGTGGCTAGTTCTAGGTTATGATGTCTTTTCATTCTAATTTATCTTGTGATAAAACCTAGGTTATTTATACCCTGTTCTTGAGGATGACCACTTTAGATTTTGTGGATCTAGTAACATTGACTAATTATGGGGGTTTCATGACCCCATTGGTAGGTGGATGGTAATCGATGTGTAACTAGGGTTACTTATGCATTATTTATTATAACATGTCAAAGGGTTTACAATCTCTCTAATTTATAGAGACTTTTCTTAGATGAAAGAAGAAAATTTATTAGAACAAGGTTGAATGAAAAACCTTGATCTTACATATCCAAAGCCTTACTAATATCATATTGTAATTTATGTCTTTATCTATGAAATATAAATTGGTTAGCATTGGCCCAAGGCATAAAGTGACATTGAAAACAATGGTCCCTATGGAAGTAGATTTAAGGATATCATAGTCTCATAGGGTGTTACACATTGTAGATTAATTAGTTTATCAATAACCAATTTTTTTTAGGAAGGACAAGAGGACGATGTTGACTATCACTCCATCATCAAACATCTCTCTTCACATTATATATATATATATATATATATATATGTAGTTGGATCTCCCTTTCTTGTCATATCAGAGTTAGGAGGAAGGCATCATAAATTGAATAAATAACCAACATCCCATGATTCCTAACTAGGAAAAAACATGTCTAGATAAATATGGTTGATCTAAACTTGCATAGGAGTAACAAGGGATAAATTCCCCAGTACTCATGCATTGATCATGGAAAAATGATGAGTGAGGGATTTCTTGAGAAAGTCAAGGAATGCAATGTGGAGGATTTTTTTGGTTAAATCAAATATCAAATCATAATTCCATAGGGTTTGGGAGAAGACTCTATTTCTAAAATGTTTTAGGGATGGAAGGCCATAAGATAATACTCTCTAGTGTGAGTTATAGTGTTTTCCTCCTCTTTTAATTATATTTATACTACCCATATCAATATATTTTTGCCTTACACTCCAAACTAAGGAGCTAAATATATGTTTATAGTCCTAGATGTGGAAGCTTTGGCATCATGAGTACATGCCATCATGGATTGGTTATCTTGAATAGGGTAATTTTTTAGGACACCCTAATATTGAATGTAGGTAATGTGAATTTGGTGTTTAGGGAAGGGGATTTGGTATATTTAGAGATTTTAGTTTTAAGGGGTGACAAGACCATTTTAAAAGGCCCAATATTTTGTGTTATCATTCCCTAGGAACATGTCTACAAATGTTTGATTTTTATCTTCTAAGAGTCTTTGTATAAAATTGTTATATTCTATCTAAATCTAAGTTTTATAACCAATAAATCAATGTAATAATAAATAAACATTGGGATCATAGTCCCTAGGTCTCATTTTCTACCATTATTACATCAATATTTATTCATTATTTTTTTGGTAGTAGGTTTGGCTATGAAACATGGGGTATTATTCAACTAGTTGGTATTGATTTTGAATATAATTTTTAGTGTTTCACATTACATGGTGATGGTTGATTTAATTCAACCAAATTGATGGTAGGAGGTTATTTTATTTTTTATCACTCATGTTGTTGATGTTGGTGTTGTTTATATGTTGATATTGGTTGTTATTTATAAGGTTTGGATTTTTGCTCTAATTTGTGATCCCATTGGTAATGGTGTTCTTATTTTGATTTATGACCTTGGGACCTTGGTTTTTGGTATTATTTGTACTTTTTATTTGAAATCCCCCACCATTTTGGCTTGGGGTGAGAATGTACCCATTGGTCTTATAAGTCTGTCAACTATCAATATCCACCTAGTCAATTTATAAGTCACTCTCAAGAGCTTCTTCATAGGATTGATATGGGAAATTATTAGACATCCTCCCTCATCTCCTTATTAAGGGATTGGAGGAAGAGAACACATAATTCTTATTGATCCACATTGGGTGCAATGGTAGAGGAATATAAGACTTGTCACCATCTCATGATGAAATGGGTATCAAAATCATTGTGTTCTTACTTGATGTGAAAGAATTATTATTTGCAAATATTAAATATTTTTTTAATATCAAAATATTTGGAAAAATTGGCCATGAGTTGGTAGAAAAAATTTATATACTTTTTCGGGAGTTGATAATAACAATCAAGTGTTATACCTTCTAGGGTTTTGGGGAAGATTTTTTCAACAACCCCATTTAAAGGGATGAGTTCCATATATTTAACATAAGATTTGATGTGTGTATTTGGATCCCCATACCCATTTAATTTGGAAATTTCTAGATGTGTATGTGGCATAAAAACCCCCCATTTAATGGAATCAAGATGTTTCTTGAGGTACTCAACATAAGTTCCCATGTTGTTAGAGTTTTTATGGTTGTAGTGGAGCTAGAATGAAAAGATGGGGTCATATAGGGGTTGGTTTGGTAACTAGTATCACTCAATATTGCACCCTAGAGATGTTTTTCAATACTTATCTAGATTTAGTGAAACATTAGATTACCTCTAGACCTATGGGTTACCTATAATAGAGGTAAACCTCTAAGTTTAAGGGATAGCTCCCTAGATTATTATTTGATAGATTATCACTTACACTACTTGTTTACTTAGATTAAAAGAGATAGGAATAAACATTAAAATAACCTATTCTAATAAGGTGATACACAAAATTGATATTTAGTAGACTACCATAACTTGAACTATAAAATATTGTTCACAAGACTAGATTCAAACTTCTAGATCAATTTAACATAAGTATTTCAAACATGAAGGCGATATATATTTTACTTCTCTAGGTGAATGGACAAAAAGCCTAGTCATAGACACTAATGATACTCCTTACAATTATATATAGACAAGGACAATGACTACACTCCATGTGACCTATTAGATAATGAATTACTTACACATAACATGAGAGAGTAAGATCAATACAAGGATAGGTGATCGTCATTTATCATTCAATTTTTCACTAATATACACACTTAGACAAGGAATTATATAATAAAAACTAGCTTTAAATGTTTATTCAAAGGAAAACATCAATATTCAAACCATCAAGGATTTCCCATACTAGACATGGATTAGATACAAATTCTAAAAAGTTTTACATATATAGAGTATAAGAGAGGAGATAGAATAAGAGAAGATTAGGATTCACAAGGCCAAGTGTCAAGACTTGAAAACTAGTTACAAATCAATATAATGAAGTGGAAAACATATCAATAAGGTGTCATGGATAATTTTACATTATAAATGCATCATTCTTCCTTAGATTGGCATAAAGACTCTTCATTTTCCTCTTTGAAACTACCTTTTGGTGATGAGTTCACTTGAATATTATAAACCACCTTAATAATCCTTAACACATATTCATTATCTTAGGAAGGTGTAAACCTAATTGTGATTGTCATCAAATAATCTTAAACTAATTAACTCCTCATGGACATTTGTTATTCACTCTCTAGTAGTTACTCACTAACCCTTATACGTCTATCTTCACATTTGTCACTCAATTGACTGATATTTACTCAAATAAAGTTCATTGAAAATGTGTTAGGTATCTCATAATATCCTATTTACCCTATAGTATATTATATGGAATTCAATTAATCTCAATACAACACTTATCATCTTTCTCATATACAGTCACTATGTCTTCTCACTATGCTAACTTAGACTACCTATAATGAATGGTCCATTAGAGATGTTTTCATGCACAATGATGGTGATATTTTTATATGAGGGGTTATATTAATCCACTACACACCTTCCATAGTGAATTTAATATATACATTCATTTCTACACCTATGAATCACATTAAATCTTGTAAAATAGACTAAATTAGGAATGTCAATACAAGTGATCATATAAAAAAATGGATGGTGAGGAGACTAAGAGAGTACCATAGAGGTCCAAAACATTTTTAAGGCCATTTTAATCCTTCTTGGTGCATATAATTTCATGTTTTATCCATTGGGTTCAAGTAAGGGTTTTAGGTCTTTTATTTTCTTAGTGATGATTCATAAATGTTAGACATCTAAATCTTGAACCAATTCCAAAAATATTTAGTTAATGAAACTACTCAAATACCCCTCTTTATTCTATAAGAACTATCAGTTTGTAAAGAAATAACTCAAATTGATCAATTTGGCCTAGTTTATTTTAAGGCCTACTTTGAATGCCCAAAAGGAGCTTGAGAGCGAGCCAATGAACCATATAGATAGATATGGGATATGGTGACCATATATCACACCATATTGATCTAATATTAAACCATTCACCCCCATCTCCCTCTCCCTCTCCCTATTTATAGATGGGTATGGGGGTCATGTCCCCTCTCTATCTCTCATCTCGTCTATATAGAGAGGGCATGGTCACATAAAGCTCAAATCAACTCAACTCAAATTATTGGGGGATTTAGGGCCCCATTAAACTCTATATGACTAAGATCTATAAGGAGGGGGGATACCAATGAAACTATATATTATGGGGGTGAGTGTAGCGAATACCCCCCTCCCCCCCTCAATTACTCATATCTATACAGATAGTTTTTATGGTGACTTAAATAATTAGGGGTATTTGAGGCTGGTAATTTATTACAAATATTTAAATATTCCAACCATCACTTAAATCTCTACCCTTCATCTCTTCTTCATTCACACATTAGGTCTACAGTTTGCATGGTTCTAAAGTACCCTCTATCTAAGATAAAATAGAGGATAATTCACTTATTAGTTTGACTAAACTGAGGGCAAGATGATCTTGTTTAGGTCATGAGGAAATTTTTTACCAAGTTTAAAATTTTGGTCAGACCTTTAGAGCCATTAAATGTCTCAAACTCTCAAGACCAGTTTCCTTAAATGGTGACTATGTGTAAGGTTTTTGAGTTGAGTTTAATAACTTTGAGTTATGGTTGTCTATGTTGTTCCTTGCCTTTCAGGATCACCTGGAAGTATTATGACATAAATATAAGGATGGAATATATGTGATAATATTAAACCTACATCTTAGTCTACCAACTAATCCTACATTTTCTATTAGCATGAGATTGGTTTGTGTATGGGCTAAACAATAGATGTCCATTAGGTGCATCAAGGGATGCTTATAGCTATGTATTAGTGTTTGAGATTTGAATTTACATGTTTTGGTTCCATCTCAAATCACTAAGACCATTTAATCTAAGCTTAATTTCATTAGCTAGAGTGCATTATCTATTGGTTTAGACGACTCTGTGCTCTAAGTCTAAACAATAGGTATCCATACTTAGGGAAACTAAAGATTTATTATAGGTGTAGATTCATTCCATAAGAAATATGTTTCCATCCCTTTGATTCCTTTTGGGGTCATTAAGGTCACCTCAAAACTTGAAAAGACTCATCTAGGCCATTGAATTGTGCATCATTACTTGTCATCAACACCATAGGTGTTACTTACAAGTTATAGGTCAATTTGATCTCAATTGCACTGTATTTCACTATGTATCTTCAGTAGGATCTTGGATGGTTTGAAATTTCAATTACCATCAATATATTAACCGTACACCTTCTCTTTGTGTTTAATTTATACTACTAGTCTTGATAGACAAGGAGGAAAACATTAGGCCTATCTATACCTCATCTATATTCACCAAAAGATAACAATGTGTTGATAAAAGTCTCATTTTGGAGAAGTTAAGGTAACATCTCCACCAATCAAATTTTCTAACCCTATAACTCTGTGAGTGTCAATAAAGGGTCTAAGAGTTTATTTGAATATGTTTTAAAATTTATAGGCTTTCAAACCAACCTCCAACATTTCAAGGATCCAACATGAAGTTCACATTTTTTAACAACCACTATTTGAGAATTTTTACATAGTCTTATAGGTGACTATTTAAAGACTCCCTGACTGTGCTTGTATTTTAGGCCTAACACTTCACCAATGGCACTCTTGAATACAAAATTTCAATGGAGAAACCAATGACCATGCTTTAGGGGAAGAAAAATAGGGGAATTATCTTGATCTTGAATCTATTGATAGAAGAACAAAATACTACAATTAATGAAATAATGTTCTATAGACCAATGGTGTTCACTCTTAGCACAAGGATGATGGTATTGATAATAACTTTACATTAAAACATGCCAAACAAATTTATACTAACCCAAAAATAATGGAAATTCTTTGTCAAACCACATACACTAACTATTTCACATAAACTAATGCAAAATATGAGAAAAACTAAGGTATTGGGGTTATGCAAGTAGTTTGGAGTCACTAACATTATTAGTGATGGTTCATGAAGCACAAACCACCACTCCTACAACTATATCCATATAATGGAATATCAAAAGGACTAATACCACCCATCAAATTAAATTTATTAAACTCTTCTCCTCCTATCCATACTAACTAAAAATTGGTTGACCTTGTAGACCTACCCAAGAGAATGATGAGAGAGAAAAGTTAGTTTTTGGAAGTTTTGGACTTGTGGAATCTATTCAAGCCTAAAAATAGCTTTTGGGAATCTAAAATAACTCTATTGAAATATTTTCATGTGTCAAGTGTGTCACTCAGTCCATACATCTACATAAAATTACTTATTTCTTTAGTGATCTACTCCTTTCCATGTTAAACCTATCATATTTTTAGTTTCAAATAGATCCCATCTCAAAATCTATATTTTATGAAAATTACATACAACTCTATTAAATTACCAAAAAGATGGCCAAAGATGACATAAGATAAGGTGAACAAATATGACAAAGACTAAAAATATTATATGACCTTATTTAAGATCATGATGCACATTTTCTAACCTAGCAGACCCTATGAAAGTTTTAACTATATATGGGGTCGACCTAATTTGAATTGAGGTTATATTAGTCAACATTTTGGTGATTTCTTAGGGGTGGTAAACCAACTATGCCAAATACTAGTAGCCCTCTCCTATCCATTGGGCTATATATTCACCTATACACCGTATTGACACTAAAATGTCTTTGAACAAACTACAAACACACACCACTCACAACAAGGAAATAAACACATGAGGAAAAAAAAAAACTCACACTTTTTCTCTTTAAGCTCTTAGGTAAAACACACATAAATACATAAAGCAACACACACCTAATATACTATGTACATAACTAACCTTCATCTCATCAATAATACGGCTTTAAGTGAATCTTATTTATCGGCATAGGTAACTCCTTCCCATTCATTCTTGCCAATTGAAAGGAGTTGTTTTGCTTACACTTGATGATTATGTATGGCCCACTCTATAAAATATCAAACTTGGTATGTCTTCCTAGTTTTTCTCTATCTTCAACCCACTTTAGTACTATTTCACCCTCTTGGAACACTCTTGGAGTTGATTTCTTATCAAATGATCTCTTCATTAACACTTGATGATGCTTCATAGATTTATGAACATTGTCTCTAGTCTCTTGTAATTTCATCAACTTTATCAACCTCATCTACATTGGAGTATTTTCAAGCAATTCTAACTGATGTGCTAACTCTAAGGTAGGTAGTTCTTTAGATATGGGCATCCTAACTTCTCTCCCATAAACAAGAATAAAATGAGAGTTACCTATTAACCTTTTAGGAGTGATTCTATCATCCCATGAGGCTATCTTTAAATTATTATTCCTAGCTCTTTATTTGTTCTCCAAAGTTTTCTTCAAAATTTTGATTAGGTTCTTGTTAGTAGACTCAACCAACCCATTACCTTGAGGTTAATAGTTGGATGATGTACTCAAATATATACCATTATGATTTTCTCAATCAGTTAGTTTAACACCCATAAAATCAAATTCACTATCTAAAAAGATGTTAGAAGGAGTTATAAACCTTTTAGTAATGATTTCATAGAACTCTAATATAACACTCTCATTATCCTCCTTCAATGCAACTACTTGAACCCACCCTGTAAAGTAATTAGTTGCTATGAGGATCCACTTATGGCTAGCACTTGATGGAGGATTTATCATATCAATAAAGTCAATACCCCATTACATGAAGGGTTGATCTACTTGAATAGGCCTCAAAAGGAGAGCTACAATATTTTGTTTACCTATAAATAAATCACATTGTACACACCTTATTACCCAAGCATAATAGTCTTTGAAGAGGATATGCCAATAATATCCTTCCCTCTTGATCTTTGTAGTTATTTTTATTGGATATAAATGACCACCTTCTCTTCTATCATGAAAATTTTCAAGAAACACTCCAAACTTGTCATTGTCAATACATCTCAATAATACACCATTTGTATCTCTTATAAAAATTACACTATCTACAAGACAATAAGGAATAACTTTCAATCTTAAATATATTATTTTAGATATACTCAAGCCATTAGGACACTCACCACTTTGTAATAATCTGATGATGTCTTTTGTCCAACATTGTGGAAGTGTGAGATCAACTAGTTAAGGGCAATCTTGATTGACCATAGCTTCTTATTTTAGTTTATGGAGGTCTAAATCTAAGTGTTCACAAAGACCCTTACCTCTTACCAACTTAGACACCTTGATATCAACATCATACTCCATTACCTTTATAATCCACCCTACCCTATTTTCATTGAGGTCTTTTCTCAAAAGGAACTCCTTGGTGCTAGGATGAAAAACCGTAACGTTGATTTTATTGATTTAAACCATATGTCTAAATTTATTTAATCATATTAAAACAATGACTTATTTTTCCACAAATTTATACATGACTTCATAATCCTCCCATCCTTAACTAAAAAATGCAATTGGCTATTCAACACCCTCATCATTATTTTGCATAAGTATAGATGAGATAGTATCAAGGTTAGAAAATAAATATAACATGAAATATTTAGTAAAATCATGGTTTACAAGAGTGGGATCTTGTGAAATTAATTTCTTGATGGCTTCAAATTGATCTTACCATTTCTATTCTAAGTGAAGACTTGATTTTTCTTGAGCATAGTTGTGATAGACTTAACCAAAGATGCAAACCTAGGTGTGTAATTTATCACAAATTTTATATTGCCTAGGAAAATTTTGAGTCCTTTATTTTTTAAGGATAATGATAGGCTTATAATATCCTCTATCTTTTCAAGTTCAATGGCTAGATCATCCTTGAAAATAATGTGTCCTATAGGCTTACATTCATGGATAGAAAAAATACGCTTTTTAGGTTGAGAGATAACCCATACTACCTACACATTTCAAAAACTTGCCTTAGGTGTTTCATATGATCATTTTAATCCTTGAAGAACATGGTTATATAATCTAGATACACTAACAACATCTCATTAATTAGACCTTTGAAAGCCATGTCCATTGCCCTTTGGAAGGTGTCACCAACATTTGACAAGCCAAAAGGAATCTTCCTATAATCAAAGGTACCTTATTTTGTAGTCAATGTTGTATTTAATTTATCATCCTCATTCACCAAAATATGATTATAACTAGAATATCCACCTAGGAGTGACAAGCATTTGGAACCTAAAATAATTTGCAAATTTTGCTCAATAGGAGATAAGGGGTAAGGTATTTTAGTGACACCCTATCAAGATATCTAAAGTCCATTTAAAGTCTTATTTCCCCATTTTTATTCTTAAAAACACAAGGTTATATACCCAAGTTGAGTTGCTTTATAGGGAAGATTATCTTGGATTTAAGGAGCTTGGTGAGTTTCATTCTCATGAGTTGTTCAACCATGGGATTTCTAGGCCTATGTTTTTACCTAACTAATTTAAATCTAGGTTATAACTCAATGGTATGATTGGATATACTAGGATAAAACCCTTTTATATATTTATATTCTTAAGAATATATATCATGGAACTATCCACACAAATCAATGAATGCTTGTTTTTATGATGTGGAACATACCTTGCTAGTTTTAGGAAATTGTCTTATAAGATTAAGACTATTTCATAGTTATTATCCTTTTTATACATGCTCAAATTTTATTTATTCCTTTGGTAATATTCATTAAATATAATCTCCAAAGTTACCAATCCTTTAGGTATCTTTTTTGTCCTTAGGTGTACAATCTGATTCTCAAACTGATCATGGAGTCTTTTATTTTCTTGAAGAGAACTCAAATTCATTTTATGTATTTATTACTATAAAAAAATTTAAAATATACCTAATTATAAAGTATGTAAGGTATTATAATGACCTTGATATGTGATTTTTGTCCTTCCTCTTTTATGGTAGTAGGTGTATCAAATTATGCCCCTATAGAAGCTAACATGTAAGCATGCTTATTCTACTCTCTTGAGACTGATTATATGTTGAATGCATTTAATTATTAAATTAAATACCATAAAATATGATAATATGAATTAATAAAATGGTTATTATTATCACTCACATTCCTAATTTGATGCACAATCAGTTCGCTATCTCCATATACTTGTAGATTCTTTATCCCTTTCCTCTTTGCTCACATTATAGGTATAACTAAAATGAAAACTAGAAGAAGATTAATATTATTATTTACATGGATAAACCAACTTATCACCATCTCTTACACCAATATTTCTCTTTGAACCATCAAATAACATATTCCATCATTCTCACTTTCTTCCTTGGTGAGTGAAGGTATTGGTATTTATTCTTCATGTAGAAAGTATAATCCCAAACTAGTATCTTACATGAAGGCATAGGGTTCATTTTCATATGTTTTATTACAATATTAATCTAATAAAAGATAAAATATGACTTAAATTTTTGAGGATGATCAATCATCTATTACATGTTCTTTTTTATCACTGATGGTATAATTCAAATTAAAACTTACTTCTGTATATAGATAAATATGAAACTTAGCCAATAGTTATGTTATAAATGTTACCTTTGATCACTACCTTATTATAAAGGCCAATAAGGACCAATTAATTGAGATATATTTGTGTACCTTAGTGATGAAGTCCCTTGATAGTCAAATTGCAAAGTAAACAGGAAGATCAACCACCACTATATCCAACCTTAAAAAATCATGCAAGAAAAATATCCAACCTTTCATGAGCCCCATTTACTTAATTGGTTTCCCATCAAGTTATAACACTCCCTTGATATATGTATCATATTTGAATCCCAAATTGTCTACCAAAATCTTGGGAATAATTGAAGTACTTGCCCCACTATCCACAATGCAAGTGTGAACCAGCTTATCTCCCATAATGAGAGTGAGGTAAAAGGATGGGGGATTTTAATATTTAGTAGAGGGTTGAAAAATGTGAGTAGGATAATTGGTGAGGGATACACCATCATGTCTTAATGGTTGAGCACTGATATGGATTTGGTACAGAAGCTCTTGAAGTAATTCTTTTTGAACGAACATGTGGAACACTTTCCAAAGAGATATACTAGTCTTAACATTCTTCCAGAAATAAATGATGTTAAAATAATGAACATTTACCTCTTATTGTATACTTTAAGGTAAATAAGTGCCTTGAAATTGAGGTAATGGATCACTTTTATTTACCCTTTCCACATTTTTTATTTTGTATAGGTGCATAAATTTTAAGGGCTACCACACTTGCACTCGGAGCTTTCTAACTTGTAGGAGGGTTTTTTAGACTTATTTAATCACCATGAACATATCATAAATATTTAATATTAAATATTTTATTAGATGAAATTGGTGTACCTTGGTTTAGGACAAATTTTTCTTCCACTAGAAGTTTTATCAATTTTACTCCTTGGGGATGCCATCCTTCATTCATTTTTGCATGCATGAAGTTCTCATCTTTGTCTATCAATTTAGCTAAGATTAGGTCCTCCTTAAAATAATAAGGCTTAAAATTTTCATTAATTAGCCTCCATGTATTGTAATTGAGGGTTCCATTCTTCTCCTTTAACTAAATTACTATGGATTGGAACCATAATTGTTGTGTTGGGAGTATAAGTTGGATTATAAGCATTGGGTGGCCTATTGAAGTTAGATTGACATTGACCTTGACCTCTCCCTTGAACATATTACTAAGATGGGAAACTATTTTATTTTTGGATAGGAATAGAAATTTTGGTTAACTCTATATTTTATATGTATCTACTCAAATTGAGCCTCTAAGGCCTTGCATCTTGTATCCAAATCAATTCCATCTTATAATTTCTTTAGGTCAGCTTTAAACTTGTTGTTTAAACTTGGGATTAGAGAAACACTTGGATTACCAACATACATGTTGGAAATAATAAGAATATACATTTTTTGAGGGAATCTACTAGCTTATATTAAGCCATTCTCAACTCTAATGGCTATGTCATAAGATTTATGAAAAGTATAACCATCCATGGACTGTAACATAATAGATATGTCAGTCCGAATATCTCTTAGGTATTTTGGGAAGACAAAACTTGTAAGGGGTCTCATGGGAGGTGGCAACCTATACCATCTTCTTTAAAACCTCTCTTTGAAATCATGCATAGTTTCTTTAGGACCTCTTCAAATCACATTCAACTAATGAATGAGTGATGTGTGATCACTTTTGTCTTAAAATATTTAAGTTAAAAACTCCCCAAACTCATCCCTAGTGGTGATACATCCTAATGGAAATGTCTTATACCAGTCAAGGGCTTTTTCCCTAAGAGGCATGGAAAGTAGTTTGAGTTCAATATTAACTTTAGTGACATTATGAAAGTTTCAAAAGTTAGAAATGTCCCTAATATGCTCACTTTGGGTGATTAGACCTTCCCCATTAAAAGTGGTAACACTCTTCATGGAATTAGGAGGTATATCATCATATGTATTAAGGTGTATAGTATTTTTAGTGTTAAAGGATAGAAAAACATGTTGCCTATCCATGATCTTCTTGGCTTGAAAAGTATTTTTGCTCTTTAAATTTCAAGATAGGTTGAGGGTGTTAAACTTAAATAAGAATTTCAAGTTGAGGGAGTGGATCTATATGATAGTTTCCTATACTAGTAGTTAACCTAGTAAGGACCATGAAGTATGAAAAAAAGGAATGACTAAACTTGGTAAACAATCAAGTATTACCTTTAGTGGAGTTTATAAATGATTAATAAAACACATGTATGTAGCTATGATGTTTTTAAGACTGACATTCACCTCGACAAGATGTACTTGAGACAATTATCCCACTGGGCATGCCATAATTATTGTCACTCAATATTGCACCCTAAAGATGTTGTTCAAGCCTTCTCTAGAGTGAATTAAACATTATATTACCTCTATTCCTATGGGTTACCTATAATAGACGTAAACCTTTAGGTTTAAGGGAGACTCCATAAATTAGTATTCGATAGCTTATCACTTACACTACTTGTTTTATTGGATGAAAAGAGATATGGAGTAACATGAAAATAACCTATTATAATAAGGTGATATACCAAATTTATATCCATGAGACTACCATGACTTTCACTATGAAATATTGTTCATAAGACTGGTTTAAAACTTCTAGATTACTCTAACATAAGTATTTCAAGTATGAAGGTGATATGTACTTCACTTATCAAGATGAATGGAAAAAAATCCTAATCATAGATACTAATGATAATATTTACACTTATAGATACACAAGGACACTAATTACACTCCATATGAATTGTTAGAGAGTGAAATACTTGCACACAACATGAGAGAGTAAGATGAATGCAAGGATAGGTGATTATCACTTATAATTCAGCTTTGCACTACTCAAAACACTTAGAAAAGGATTCATAGATTCAAAAATAGATTAAAATATTTATTCAAATAAATATATCATTATTCAAACCACCATGGCTTTGCTATACTAGACATGGATTGAATGAAAATGCTAAAAAGGCTTGCATATATAGAGTATATGAGAGGAGAGATAAGAAGAGAAAATCAAGAGTCACAAGGCCAAGTGTCAGGACTTGGAAAGTAGTTAAAAAGAAATAGAATGAAGTGGAAAATATATCAATAAGGTGTCATGGACAAGTGTCCATCATAAATTCATCATTCTTCCTCAAATTTGCATATAAAATCTTCATGTTCCTATTTGAAACTGCCTTTTAGTGATGAGTTCACTTGACTATTCTAACCCACCTTAGGAATCCTTGACACATATGCACTATATTAGAAATTTGGAAACGTAATTATGATAATCATTAAATAATCCTTAATTTATGAACTCCTTGTGGACATTTGTTATTCACTCTCTAGTAACTACTCATTGGCCCTTATAAGCCTACCATCACATTTATCACTATATTAACTTTCAATTGATAAAATAAATTTCATTGAAAAGGTGTTATTAATATCATTAGATCCTCTTTTCCCTATATTCTATCATAAATACTTCAATGAATCTCAATACAACACTCATCATCTTTATCATATATAGTCATTATGTCTTTTCACTATGTTAACTCAGACTTCTTGCAATGAATGGTCTAGAAAAAATGGTTTCATGCACAACCATAGTGATATTTGAGTATGAGTGGTTATATTAAGCATCTTAACACCTTCCATAGTGACTTTTATCTATCCATTCCTTTTTTAACCAATGAAACACATAAAATCCTACAAAATAGACTAAATTAGGCGTGATCATACAAGTGATGGTACAAAAAAAAATGGATGGTGAGGAACCTAAGAGAGTGAAAAAAAATTTAAAAAAAATTAAGGAAATTTCACCCCTTCTTGGTGCATATCCTTTCAATTTTTATCCATCAGGTTCAAGAAAGGGTTTTATGAGGGTTTTAGGTCTCTTAGTTTCTTAGCAATGATTCATAAAGGTTAGACATCCAAACCCTAAACCAATTCCAAAAATATTTATTTCATGAAAATAATAAACTACCCCTAAGTTATTTAGGTACCCTGCATATTTTTTGTATAGATATGAGTAATTGAAGATGGTTCTTTAGTTCCTTCTAGGCATTCTGAGTAGGCTTGAGACCAACTAGGCCAAATTGATCAATTTGAGTTATTTATATACAAAATGATAGTTATTTTAGACTATCCATTCTCACCTAAATGTCATAAAATGGTTTTTAAGGATCATGTGGTCATGTGATACAAGTAAAGTACCTTGAGGGTTTAGGACTAGTTTAAAGCCTAATAGACCTAGACTGTGTGCTTATGTATATGACCACATATAGGTGTTATCATTAAAAGTGAGAGATGATATACCATTTTTAATCTTAATTAAAACTCTTCAATTCTTCCAACCTTCACTTAAATCTTTACCCTTCATCTTTTCTTCATTCACACATTAGGTCTATAGACTACATCGTTCTAAAGTACCCTCTATTTGAGACAAAAAAAGGATACTTCACCTATTAATTTGGATAAAATTATGTAATGATGATCTTATTTATGTCATTAAGATATTATGTAACAAGTTTTAATGTTTATTAATATATGTGGAGCCTTTAAATGTCTCAAACTCTCAATGCTAATTTTCTAAAATGGTGATTGCGTGCATGCTTTTTGGGTTGAGTCAAAGAACTTTGAGTTATGGTTGTATTTGATCTTCCTTGACTTTGAGGATAACCTTGAAATATTATTAAATAAATATAAGTATGGAATATATGTGATCATATTTAACCTATGTCTTAGTCTACCAGCTAAACCTACATTTTCCATTATCATGAGATTGGTTGGTGTATGGGCTATACTGTAGATATCCATTTGGTCAATCAAGGGATGCATGTAGGTATGTATTAGTTTCTGAGCATTGTGTTTTCATGTTTGATTTCCATCTCATATCACTAATACCATTTCATCCAAATTTGTTTTCATCAACTTAAGTACATCCTCTATTGGCTTAGACTAATTTATGATTTAAGTCTCAACTATAGGTATCCATACTTAAGGATACCAAATATTTCCTATAAGTGTATATTATTACCTTGAGAAATATGTTTCCATCTTTTTGATTAATCTTGGGGTTATTAAGGTCATATCATAACTTTAATAGACTCATCCAGGGCTTGTAACCATGCATCATTCCTTTTCACCAACACCATAGGTGTTACTTACAAGTTATAGGTCCATTTGGTCTCAATTAAACTATATTTCGTTGCATATCTTTAGTAAAATCTTAGATGGTTTGAAAGTTCATTTAAAATGACTTTCTCTTGAGTAACCATCTTATCTTTATGTTCAAGTGATAGTAATAGGCTTGATAGATAAGAAGGAAAACATTAATCCTATCTATACCTCATATATCTTCACCAAAAGATAGCATTGTGTTGAGCAAAGTCTCATTTCAAATAAGTTAATGTAACATCTCCACCAAACAAATTTTCCAACACTAGAAATTTATGAGTGTCAATAAAAGGTCCAAGTGTGGATTTGATTGTGTATTAATGTTTCTAGGATTTCAAACCAACCTAAAACATTGCAAGGCTCCAACATGAAGTTCACATCTTTTAATAATCACTATTTGAACATTTTCAAAAAGTCTTATAAATGACTATTTCAATACTTCTTGAATATGTTTATGTTTTAAGCCTAACACTCCACCAAATTTAATATTGAATACAAACTTCTAATGGATAAACCAATAACCATGCTTGAGGGGAGAAACATAAGGGTAATATCTTTATCTATAAGCCACTAATAGAAGAACAAAACACTATAATTGATGAAATAATGTTCTATAGACCAATGGGGTTCACTCTTAGCACAAGGATGATGTTATTTCTAATAATTTTACATTAACACATTTGAAACCAATTGATACCAACTTAAAAATAATGTAAATTCTCTACCAAACTACATACACCAACTATTCATAGAAACCAATGCAAAAGATGAGAAAACTTAAAGTGTTGGGGTTATACAAGTAGTTTGGAGTCACTAAAATTATTAGTGATGGTTCATGAATCATATAACACTAATCATAAAATTATGTCCATGGAATGGAATATCAAATGTATTAATGCAATCCACTAAGTGCACTTTGTTGAACTCTACTCCTATCTATATTGATTGAAAATTGGTCGACCTTGTAAAACTACCCAAGAGAGTGATGAGAGAGAAAAGTTGGTTTTTGGAATTTTTAGATCTATAGAATATTATAAAGCCTAAAAATAAATTTTGGAGATCTTAATTAACTCTCTTTAAGTCTTTCCATGTTCCAAGTGTGTCATTCAAGTTGTAGATCTACATAAATCTACCTATTTTATAGTGATATCCTCCTTTCCACATTAAACCTATCACATTTTCAATTTCAAATAGATACATGACCTTATATGGCATGTTTTACATTATTATACATATTTAAACCTTTATTTTTTATTAAAATTATGTAAAAATCTATTAAATGACCAAAAATATGGCCTAAGATGATGTAAGACAAGGTGAATAAATACGACAAAGACTAAACATATTATATGAACTTATTTAAAACCATGGCACACATTTTACAACCTAAGAGACCATATGAAATTTTTAACTATATATAGGGTTGACCTAATTTTACTTGGGGTAAAATTAGTTAATAGTAACCACTAGAAGGAATGAAGGAGGCTTGATAAGGTGAATGGTGTGATCTATAAAATAGTTATTTGAGTGGATTTTGAATGCATATGAAATTAAGGGGGAAGATTATTAGATGTTAGAGGTATGGTATTTTTTTATGGTGGGGTATATGTGTTTTGTACATAACTTAATGCTATGTGATGTGGGACATAGCTTATCTATGGATGAAGAGTGTATGTGGGAGGCAAGTAACTCATAGGCATAAAGAACAATATATTATTAGGTACCACATCATTTTTCAAAGGTAGAGCATAAGTGTATACACTTCCCATTGGGGTTTTAATGGGTTATTGATAATATAAATGGGATTTATAGGTGTTATGGTTGGGGATATTGTGATTGAGGATATACCCAAGGGATTGGTGAGAGACATAGTCTTGTAGGGGTATACGAATGTGTTATGGTGGGAACATATATAATTGTTGTTATGATTCCAAATGAGTCATTACATAGATGATATAAGGAGAGGGTTGAATTTGTAGGATAATTTGTCCCTATCCCCCAACCTTAAGTTTTGTGGTTCTTCTCAAGGTCATGAGTGCAACTCACCAGAGTGATGATGATTTGGTTTGGAACCATGTTGGTTCTAGGCCTAAGGACCTCCTATATAGGAAGGGTGGATGTGTGAAATGGGGTATTGAGAAGATGTTGGTTTGGGGAGGGAACCTTATGGGTAGTGCTTAAAATTTATACTAGTGGTTCAAGTGCATCTTGACTCATACTAATAGATACATGGTTATTTTCATATAGTTAACCTCATCCTCTAAGTGGTAGATCCTTCCTAGTTAATGATCATATTTATCCATAATTTGTACATCTAAAATTTTTAAACTAATTTATGACTTAGTGTCCATGTGAGGAGTGGATGTACCTCCCCTACTAAGGTTCATATCATTGGAGTTAGAGTGATTACTCATAGTTTTAGATATGTATCATATATATTGAATGGAGACCCTAATCCTAGTCTGAGTGTTGGGATGAGAGTAATCATAGAGTTGGTAATCTATATGGGTGTCCAAGGTTAGGTTATTCCAAAACATAAATGAAGTCTCACTAGAATTAAATAACTTTTCCTATAGTCTTATAGGCCAAGATATTTGCCTATGTATTATCTAGACATATTCTAGGGCCAATCATATAATAAATGGAATGATGAAGGAAGATGGACAAGGGAGAGGAGAAGAATAAGAAAAGTCAATATGAAAAGGATTAAGTCTTTCACATTAGGTTAACCAATTTATGTATATGTGAATAACACATGCTAAAATATGCACTTGATTCTCATGGTCAGGCTAAGGTATCCAACATAATAGATGGGCTTGTTATGACACCTCCTTTTGATAATTTTATAAGGATACTTAAACATTAATATTATCACTTATATAGCTAACTTTTATATTTATTTTATCTATATGGATTTTATTATTTGATTTCAATGTGATGATACTTTGACTATAGGTTTATGGACATATTTTGTTTTAATTTCTACACTTGATGATATATGGACTACTTGATGTAATTAATATTTTATTTTAGTTTTGAATCAGATTATTATTATTTATAAGGTACTTTCGATGTATATTAGGTGCTTTCAAGTACTGATATATGATCTAGGATAGATGAGGGCATAGGTATTTGGGTATGAAAGTGATTCTTGAGTAGTCAAATGAGTTTTGATAGGTATACATGTGTTTTTGGTTTTGTCTCTTTCCATTGGATAGTCTTATCATTTTGTTTGTGATTTCACAATTTGTCTTCATGCCTTTATCATGTCTTGTATTTTATACCTTATCAACCTATTGTTTTATTGTTGTGTGTTCATCATGATGTTGGTTAGTTCTATTGTTCTCATCTGAACTTCCCACTTTAGACCTATCTCTCTCTCCTCCATGAAATCATCAACACCTCAAATTTTCTTGGACTAACCCTTGCTAGGACTTAGACACCCTAAAGGGACTTACCTAGACCTCTCCCCATTCCCCCCTCATGGACTATTAACTTTGTGTATTTTGGTTTCTTGGTTGATTCTAACCTTATGGCATTAATAAAATTTAATTTATTATTTTATTATTGAATGGTTTTTAGACTCTCTAGACTAGGTCATTTATAACCATTGCATTTATGCTTTTAAAACATTAGGTATCTTGGGAGTTAGTTGATAACATTAGAGGGAGGTTTCTCTCTCTTCTCATTTAATTCCAAATTAAAAGGGATTATGGGTGAGTTGGATGGAAGGAAAAGTTAGATGGGGTGGGTGGAGAGGATGTGGGTAGGGAGAAGAATGGGGAGAAAATGGAGAAAATATGCAGTTGGTTTTTTAGCTTTTGATTTTGGCTTTGGTTGGATAGTCAAATATGTTATGAGGAAAAATAAAGTTATGTTGCAGACTTGGATATAAACCCTACTTACATTAATCAAGTTTTTCTCCACCTAAATTGATTTAGGTAAGTAATTTTATGACTATTGGTTTTGGTTATTTTTCTATTAAGTGAAATTATAAAACAATATTGGACATTGCATATGTATCTATGAGTTCATAAGACTTTAGGATGGGTATCTAACACTAATGGGTTGAATTTAAATTTCCATTTATAATATAAACTCAAAAAATAAATTTAGTTCTACTATCTAGATTTTTATACATACATTCATTTATATTTTGACTTAGGTGAATGTTGTTATTTGAGGGTTCTTTATAAATTTTGGTATGGGATTATGTGTTTTGATTACCTAGTTTAAATGTTACATTTAGGAATGTTGAACCTACTATTGTGTCTTAAATATAATATGTATAATTTGGGTCATTTACCCTACTCATTTTGAGGAAATGTCATGGGTTTTGATTAAGCTGTGACTATGTACATTTTGTTGATATTAAAATGGATGAGTTTGGTTTTTATAAAACATTGTGCTTATTGTTATTGTGTTACACTACTATGTTTCATATTTGGTTTGTTTGACTTATGCATATTTTATAATGGGTTTAATTTAAAAGTTTCAATTTGTGTTTTGGAATTTGGAAATTGACTTAGGCTATCTTCAATTTTGAAGGCATAATTTTCTATTGTTAATAGGTTTTTTGAATCATATATTTGACTGGATTTTTATGTTGAAACTAGTTATGCATGTTTATTTTGAAATTCATGATTCTATTATATAGATGTTTGTGGTTTTTTGGAATAACTCCTATGTGTTTTATATACTATCAAACCCCATTGGGATATGGGTGAAGCCCAGTTGGAATCATTACTTTATAAAAAGGGTTTTGAATTTTAAAATAAGACCATTATGGAGGTATGTTGTTTTTGTTAAAAATGTTAAAATTGATTTAGATTTAAGGATCATATGAGGTTGTGAGACCATATTATGATCCCAAAAATCCATTCTATTGATTAATGAATTTAAATCAATTTATAGTTATGAATGATTTTTTGAATAAATGTTTGTCACTTTGGGAAAAAAAATATATGGTAGTAAGTCATGTGGAAAGTGTTGATTGGTCTATATTGTTTATTATTTTTAAATTATTTATTTATTGGACCATGGCTTTGGGCTAAGTATAACTTGTTTTGAGTTAAAAAATTTCAATTATTATCTTATTAATTGATTGTTTATTATGTTGCTAATGTATAATCATTCCAAAATGAGGCTTAAATAGCTAAGCTATATTGTGTGCTTATGAGAATGGGATATGGATTGGTAGATGGGATGTTTAAGGCTAGCCATATGTTTGTAGGTTTTCCATGTTTGATATTACTGAATGTTATGGACATGAATTTAGTTTATAAATCCATATCTATGACCTTCAAACAACCTACAGTGGATCATATCCACTTTCAATTTATAATAATGTCATTACTTGGTTATTTCTATCTCATCTTGGGATGGTTTTTTTAATAGTCACTTTCTTGTTTTACATTTCCTATTTTTTTGATTTGTCTAATGGCTTGAGAACCTCCACTTTCTTAGAATCCCTTCCTAACCCTAGTTACCAAAACCACCATCCAGTTGATGGATGGGGTGATAAGGGCCACTGATGGTTGGACTTATAGGGCTATTGGTAGGGTTTTTCTAATATGGTTACATGATTCTCACACTCTTTGATGATTTTTTGGATAGGAGTGATGTATTTGGTAACATTTTTTTAGTATGTTATTTGTATACCCTATAACTTAGTTTTATTATCATTTTCATGTAGTATGATTAGTGAAGGCAATTATAATTTAAATTCATTTATTTTATTAGATCATTTATACTTGGAATTTATCATATGTTAAACCTATATTACAATGGATCATGTTGGAAAAAGAGGAGAAAGGCTTATAATGTTGATATGTGGTAAGATGCTAAAGTTACACTTATGTTTTCTAGATTAAATCTTTTATATATACTCTAGGTTTTACCTTGGATGTTTAGATGCTTATCATTACTATGTTATATTAGTACATTACATTGTTATAAATATTATGGTACTAATCTATAACTGATCTTATACACAATTTAGTGTAGCATTAATTATTTATGAATATTTATAGAACATTTATTTAGTTTCTTGACATGAGTTTTTCATGGTAAACTTGAGTAGAGATTTACTTATGAAAATATATTGTGTATCCTTGGTATTTTAATCATACATAAGTATGATGGTTTAGATTTTTAAAAAGTTGTAATCTTAACTTGAAGGGATATCCATTGAGAAATTATCTAACTATTTCCTTTTTGTATATATACATATACTTATGATTTTTTTATATATATTGGTTTAACTCTTGAGGTAGTATGAGTATATAGAGATCTTATTTTAGATGATTTTAACTTGCATATGAGATATAGAAATAAGTTTGATTAACTCTTATTGCTAGCATATGAGGGAAGCATGAATGGAATTCTTCTTGCATATATTGGACTTATAATGATATGTATAAAGTGTGTATGTTTATTGTTAAGAAATCTATTTTTGTTTGATTTACTTTCTTAGTTTCATTCTTAGTTACATTTCTGGAATGAATATAATTATGAGTTAATAAATATACTAAGGACTGCCTAGTAAATGAAAAGTTTAATTAATTTTTGTAATGAATTGTCAACTTATAGATGAAGAAAGTGATTTTAAATTACTTGTATTATGGAATATAATCTATTGGTTTTTTATTCTTCCATACGTAAGTTTATAAAAATGAAATGATGATTGAATATATATGTTGAACTTCATTCTTATGGGTTAATTATATGTATAGTCTTTTTTTTTTGTTGGTTGGAAGTGAGCATATGATATTGTGTCATGGCATGTTCAATCATTATGTTGGAAAAGTTTCTTAAATGAAAAGTTTTATTTGGGTTCCACTCATTTGAAACATGGCTAGAAATTCTCATTTGAGTAAGACACCTACTGATAACATGCATATTGTATAATTTTTCATGTTGAAAACATGTTACTTAACCATGTTTTATCATTCGTTGGAAAGATGTTACATGAAGTTGGGTTGTTCCTTTAATGAAATTATTATTTTAGGAAAGGGTAATGAACTAGATATTTATTGTTCTTAATAGTTTTAATAAGTAAATGTATGAATCAAAACTAATTAAGAAGAGTGAATGTGGTATAAGCTAAGTATGTTCTCTTACTTAAATATAATGGTTTGTTTGGATAATTAATACTAGAGGACTATGCAATTGGATGAAATATACTTATATTCACTTAATTCCTTCCTCTTATTAAACATAAATACTTTAGATATTTGTCAATATAATATCATTTCATAGTTTCAATTATAGGCTATCATTATATCTTATCTAATAAATAATGAAGTTGATCAAAAATCATATCATTCCTCATTTATTCAGATAGCAAAATTCCTACTTAACAATTGGATAGCTTGTGAACTTAAAAAAATATGTTACTAATGATGTAGTGACCCCAAGCCATGAAGAAGTTGACAAACTCAAATTTTAGGACTTGATCAAATACCTATGATGCTTCAGTTTCATTTCTTTTATGATTGTAATATCTTTTAGGTAATGACAAACTCTATTGTATGCTTATGGGAATTTAGTATATTTGCATGTGTTTAAATTAATTATTGGCTGCTAATTATGATTATAATTTTATATATTATAGCTATCTTATTCCCATTTCATAGACCTATTATAACCAAATGATAACATAGGGTGTATAAATTTATCATTTATGGTTATTCTAAAAGTAACCATTTAACCATCCTCGAGTATAACTAAAAACCACTAAGGAGATTGAGATATTTAACTAGGATTAAGGACCTATAAATGGTCATATTAAAAATAACTAGTGCCACATATGGTGATCAATAACTATTTATGTATTCATACATCGATATGCCTTGAACCCCATAAACCACCATTTAAGTAACCTGCTTCCACATAGCATCCTCTATGAGTAATTACCCCTAGCTAATTATCTTAGACTACCTCTTTTGGTTCCAGTTGCATGTACATGAGTATGGTGAATGAGTATTGCTTAATTTAGCAATCAAGATATTAGGTATGGCACGTATTCCTAAAACACAATATGATATGAAATTCTAATTTTTTTGGAGGTTATTTCATCTAGTATCAAAGTAGTGTTATACTCTAGGGAACTTTTGGAATGAACATTTTATGTCTAAAGTTTCTAAGTTATTACTTTATAACTTATCAGGATGGTTAGAAAAAAGTTGAGTGGTGGAAACATCCATTATAATTGGTTCAATGTTAATTTAGTTAGAGGTATAGGTAGAGGTAGGGGTCATCGTGCCTATAACCCCATTCAAAATCAAGAGGAACTACTCATAAATAATGCTGATAGTAACAATGAGGTTTTGAATGCTTATGTAGTTGATGTGAATACAATTGACAATCATTATGAAATCCTTAGTGGAATATAGATAGCCTTAAATAATCTATAAGGAAAGATTGAGAGCCAAGAACAAAGGTTGAACAATCTTGAAAGTGTATCATAATAGGAAGTAACTAGATTAGAAATGAGTCAGGTAGAAGGACTAATAATCTAAGAGATACCTTTGAATATGGTTGAACCAATCATAATAAATTAAATAAAATTCCACCACATCCTTTTTTAGTAAGGAATCTAGTGATGTAACTGATGCATGGATAGTTCACTTGCAAAAATACTATAACCTACATAATATACCATCAAATGTGAAAGCAAGGGTGGTAGATTATCAATTGGTTAGACCCACAACCTTATGGTAGAATCACCTATGTGTTATAAATGGATATAAACCAATAGATATGACTCAGTATACCTTTGAAATGTAGTTTTAGAAAATTTATATGAATTCTAATTATAAGGAGACAAAAATAATTGATTTTTAGTTGTTGAAATAGGAAAACATGTCTGTTGCTAAATATGAAAACAAGTTTTTAAATTTGTTACATCATGTGAATTACATGCATGATTAGGAAACCAAGATCACCAAATTTAAACTTGGGCTTACATAAATATTGATGCATGACATCAATATGACAAATCTGAGAACCTTGGTAGTTGTTATTGAGTCAGCTTATCAGGTTGAAGAGAAAGAGAAGTCTCATCAGAAGGCAAGGTAGGAATTAAAATCAAATAGGCAATAATCTAAGACCAAAAGTATTTCTCCCATGTCTAAGAACTTTATAAAATCTCTACCAAAATCATAGATTTTCTAGAAATAACAAGAATTTTAACAATTTTTCCAATCATACCATAAATTTTAAGTCTTAAGGTTTAACCAAATTAGGTTCCTTTAAGAAGGAACAACCTCAAAATAAATAGCCATGGGTACATATACTATTATAGTAGCTCCATCTAGACCTATTATATGCTATTAATGTGGTGATAAAAAACTATAAAAAAGATTCTCCCAAGTTAAAATGAGGTTAATTAGCTAAATATAGGGTATACACTATTTTAGACAATCAAAATGTTGACTTGTAGGCTACCCCAATAGAAACCATATGTACTATTAATGGGTTTTCTTTAACTATTATAATTGGCCTAGGTATAATTGATAGTTTTATATCTCATAATGATACTAAATAATGTAAAATTGAACTTGTAATGATAAGAGAAGGTTGGGAGGTTAAGTTTGGTACTGATAAAAGGGTACTTATTCTTGAATGCTTAGAATGAGTTAAAATTGATCTTTGAATCTTCAATACCAAGGTAAATATATTTCTATCACCTTTTGGGTCATATTATCTCATTCTTAGAATGTATTGGCTATAAGAACACCAAACCATGCTTGGTTACATTGGTAAAAGAGTGTAGTTCATTGATGACCTTCGACAACTTGTATAAATGCAAGGTATTTAAGGGCTTGAAAGGTGAAAGACACTTACAACCTTACAAATGAAAAAGGTTACTATAAAGGGTTATAATCTTTATGTAGTCTAGTTACAAGAAATACCTACAGACAAGGAACTATTTCACATAAACTTTCCTATCTTGAACATAATTATGGATGTTTTCCCCCAAAATGTTGCCTAGATTACCACCTAAGCATGAATTTAACTTTTCAATTGATAATATGATAGGATCTAGCCCTACATATAAGGCTCCCTATCAAATGAACATGGATAACCTACAAGAATTAAAGGTACAACTATAAAAAAAAATTGGATAACAGAAGCATCTAATTAAGTGTGTCCCCTAGGGTTGCTCTGATTATCTTTATCAAAAAGAAATATGGAACATTAAGACTATGCATTGATTATCATGTGCTTAATAAGGTAACAATAAAAAATCAATATCCCTTTCCAAAGATAGATGATTTGTTTGATCAAATAAAAGATGGAATAGTCTTCTCAAAGATTTATTTAAGATCAAGATACATCAGTTGAGGATCAAAGAAGAAGGCATTCATAAAAGAGCATTTTGAACTTGGTATGGACATTACAAGTTCACGATACTACCTTATAGCTTAACTAATGTTGTAGTAGAATTTATGAACCTTATGAATATAATGTTTAGAAAATTTTTGGATAAATTTTTGTTGATGTTCCTTGATGATATTCTTATTTACTCCAAGAATGAAGTTGAACATAATCAACACCTTCATCTAGTCTTGTAAAGATAGACAACATAAGTTGTATGGAAAACTCTCCAAATGTGCATTTTATGAATTTTAAATTCATTAATTTTTCCACATTATTTAAAAGGATGGAATTATTATAGATATAGCAAAGATAAGGTCATTCAATATTGGCCTACTCCTACTGATGTTCATGAAGTGTGTAGTTTCATAGGCCTGACTAGTTATTATCAATGATTTATGGAATTTTTTTATAGCATATCCCATCCTATCACTTCTTTACAACACAAAGGGAAGAAGTTTGTGTTGATTCCTCAATGTGAAGAGGATTTTACAAATCTAAAAGTGTTGTTAACAACACCTATACTTATCATTCCTGACATGAATTGTAATTTTGAGGTGTGGGTTGATGATTCTAAGGAAGGTTATGGAGCCATCTTGACTCAAGATGGTAAATTTGTGGCTTATGAGTCACAAAATATCAGGGAACATGAAAATAACTATCCCATGCATGACATAGAGCTTATTACCATTGTCCATGATCTAAAATAATATAAACATCATCTATTAGGAAAAACTTTTAAGGTGAAGTTTGATCACCATAGGATTGAATAATTATTCTCTCAATACAATTTAAATGCATTCCAATGTAAATGGTTGGAATTTTTAATCAATTTTTACGTGGACATATATTATGTCAAGGGCAAGTAAAATCATGTGGCTGATGCACTTAACAAACACACATACCTTGCTACCTTGTCTATATTGCAGGGAAATTTTAGAAGTGTTATGTTAGAACAATATTTTGATGATGAATTACGCCATGAAGTAAGACCCGGTTTAGATGATGATCCTATAGAAAATAAGTTTACTATTTTTTCTATTAAAATAAATGTCTTCGTAAGGCACAAAAATAGAATTTATGTACTTGGGTTAGGCAACTTAAGAAATTATATGTTAAAATAAGTGCATACATCATCTCATTATGCTCATCTAGGTGTCACAAAGATGATACATGAGCTAAAAAGACTTTATTTTTAGATTAGAATGAACCACAATGTCACTAATTTTATGGCAAGATGTTTAGAATGCCAGTGGGTTAAGGCTGAGAATTATCATCATAAAGGGTTGTTGTACCCTTATGATAATCTAAGAGGAAAGTGGGTTGTAATATCACTTAATTTTATTATAGGGCTACCTCAATAATTTAGTAAACATGACACCATACTTGTGGTGATTGATAAGGCTACCAAAGTTGGCCACTTCATTGTTATAAATCTAATAAATGATGCTTCTATGTTTCCATAATATTTTTTAAAAGAAGTGGTTAGATTGTATGGCATAAGTGAAGTAATTATTTTAGATCATGATAAATTGTTTACATCAAGGTTTTGGAAAACTTTGACCATAGCCTTTGGAACATAGTTAATTTTATTTCTTCATATCATCTAGAAATGAATGGTCAAATTGAAAGGATCAATTAGGTGGTTGAGGACATGCTGTGAATGTATGTCATAGACTAGTAAATGAAATTGAAATATTAACTCCATTTGGTTAAGTTTACATATAATAATTACTATCATTTTATATAAAAAATGACACCTTTTAAATCTCTATACTGGTGAAAGTGAAGAACCCCACTTGGATGGGATAGCTTGGAAAACAAGGATGTTACTATCCATGATATATTATTTGAATATGACAAATAAATGGAATTAATAGATCAAAATTTGAAAGTAGCATCTGATTAGCAAGAGATTATGCTGACTAGAAGAGGACTCCACATGAATTTAACATAGGTGACAATTTTTTTTTGCATATTAGACCATGGAAAACTTTAATAAAATTTGGTAAAACTTCCAAGCTAGGTTCCCATTTTATTTGACCCTTTGACATTATGGATAAGATTATTCCTTTTACCTATTGACTGGTTATTCCTCCTTCTCTATAAAGGATTCATGATTTATTTCATGTTGCTTTATTAATAAAATACATGCTTGATCCCTCTCATGTTTTGGATTGTAAACATCTATAGTTCATGGAAGAGGAAAGGATCCAATTAGAACCAGTGAGAGTCCTGAACCATCACATCATCAAGCTATGAAATAGGGACATATAATAAATTTTGGTTTAATGGGACCCACTAAGTGAAATAAATGCTACTTAGGAAGATTTCTTTTCAGGCAGAATTATGCTTGGTTATTTGATTAGTCACCAAGATGGTTCCATTTTAAGGGGGGATGATGTTATGTCCCCACCTTTTGAACTTTATATGGCTTTTTAAACATTATTTATGTCACTTGTATAGTTGATTGATAAATTTATTTTATCTAGCTACACTGTATTATTAGATTTTGATGTGATGATATTTTGACTAGAAGTTGATGGACATATTATGTTTTAATTTTTCACTTGATGATATATGGACTACATGATGTAATTAACATTTTATTTCAATTTTGTATTATTTTATTATTATTATTATTATTATTATTATTATTATTATTATTATTATTATTATTATTATTATTATTATTATTATTATTATCATCAATCAAGTAGTATTAATGTATATTTGATGGTTGTCGATACTAATATATGAGTTATGATAGATGAGGGCATTGGTACTTAGAGTATACAAGTGATTCCTAAGTAGTTGGATGAGTTCTGATAGGTATCATGCATTTTCAATGTGGTCTCTTCCCATTAGACAGTCTTATCATTTCATTTGTGATGTCACAATTTGTCTTTATACCTTTTTTTCATCTTAGTTTTTATACCTGGTTGTACTATTATTTCATTGTTACATGCTTATCATGATTTTGGTCATTTATGTTGTTCTCATTTGAATTTATCACTTTAAAATTCCCCCCCCCTCTTTCTCTCTCTCTAGGAACTCATTACCACTCCAACTTTGCTTGGACTAACCCTTGCTAGGACTTGGACACCCTAAAGGGACTTACCTAGACATATCCCCATGACCCACCTCTTGGATTATTAACTTGGTGTATGTTGGTTGCTTGGTTGATTCAAATCTTATGGCATTAAAATATTTAAATTTATTATTTTATTATTGAATGGTTTTATGAATTTCTAGATTAGGTCATTTATGACCATTGCATTTATGATTTTGGTGCATTGAGTGTCTTGGTAGTTGGTTGATGGCATTAGATAGAGATTTGTCTCTCCTCACATTCAATGCTAAATTAATTAGAGGTATGGGCAAGTTGGATGGAAGGAAAATTAAGATGGGGTGGGTGGAGAGGACACATGTAGGAAGAATAATGGGGAGAAAATGGATAAAATATGCATTTGTGTTTTTATCTTTGGTTGGATAGTCAACTACACTATCAAGAAAGTAAGATTATATGAGACCTATATATATACCCTACTTGAATTACTCAACTTTTTCTCCACATGTGTTTATTTGGGTAAGTCATTTTATGACTATTAGTTTTGATTATTTTTATTTTAAGTGAAATTATAAAACAAATATTGGATGTTGCATATGCAACTGTGAATTCGTGAGACTTCAGGCTAGGTATCTAATGCCCAATGAGTTGAATCAATATTACCCTTTTCAATATAAACTTGAAAAAGGAATTTGATTCTACTATATGTATTTTTATACATACATTAATTTATATTTTAACTTGGGTGAATTATGTTGTTTGAGTGTTCTCTATAAATTTTTGTATGGGATTGTGTGTTTTGATTACCTAGTTTAAATGTTATGACTAGGAATGTTGAACCTGATGTTGTGTCTTAAATATACTATGTATATTTTGGGTCATTGACCCTACTATTTTTGAGGAAATGTCATTGGTTTTAAACAAGCTATGACTTTGTACAGTTTTTTAATATTAAAATGGATGAGTTTAATTTTTATAAAACCTTGCACTTAATTTTATCGTGTTACACTACTTATTTCATTTTTGGTTTGTTCAACCTATGAATATTTTAAAAATGGGTTTCCATGCCCTGCTATATGAGCTACATACTTTGAAGGTTTTGATTTGTGTCTTGGAATTTGGAAATTGACCTAGGTTATCATCAATTTTAAAGGCATAATTTTATATTATTAAAGGGTTCTTTTGAATCATATATTTGATTGGGTTTTTATTTTGAAACTGGTTATGCATGTTTATTTTGAATAGCATGATTATGTTATGTAGATGTATTTTGGTTTTATTGAATAACTCCTATGTATTTTATAAACTATCAAACCCCATTAGGATATAGGCAAAGCCTTGTTGGAATCATTACTTTATAATAAGGATTTTGAATTTTAAAATAAGACCATTATGGAGGTCTGTTGTTTTTGTTAAATATGTTAAAACTAATTTTAGATTCAAAGATCATATGAGGTCATGAGACCTAATGATGATCCCATGAATCCCTTCTATTGATTATTGATTTTAAATCATTTTACAATTATGAATGATTATTGGAATCATTGTTTGTCACTTTGGGAAATTATTTGTATGGCTATAAGTCATGTGGAAAGCATTGACTAGTCTATATGTGTTGATTATTTTTAAATTGTTCATTTATTAGACCATATAATTAGGCTAAGTATAACTTGTTTTGAGTTATATATTTTCAATTTTTATCTTATTAACTGATTGTTTGATTTTGTTGATATTGTATAATCATTCCTAGACGAGGTTTAAATAACTAACTTTTATTTGTGTGCTTATGAGTATGGGACATGGATTGGAATCTAGGATGTTTAAGGTTGACCATATGCTTGGAGGTTTTCCAAGTTTGGTATTATTGAATGTTATGGACATGGATTTGGTTTATAAATGCATATCTATGACCTTCAAATAGATTGTACTGGATCATCCCCATTTCTAATTTATAACAATGTCATTACTTAGTTATTTATATTTCATTTTGGGATGGTGTTTTTGATAGTCACTCACCTATTTTACATTTTGTATTGTGTTGAGTTGTCTAATGGCTCAAGAACCTCAAATTTCTCAAAATCCCTTCCTAACCCTAGTTGTCAAAACCACTATCTAGTTGATGGATGAGGTGGTAAGGACCATCGATGGTTCGGCTCATAGGAATGTTTAGAGGTTTTGTCTGATATGGATACATGTTGTTTACACTCCTAGATGATCTCACAAACAATCATGATGTATTTGATAACATTTTATTATATGTTATTTGTATACTCTATACCTTAGTTGTATTATGATTTTCATGTAGTATGATTAGAAAATGTAGTTATAAGTTAAATTCATTTCTTTTATTAGATCATTTATACTTGGTAGTTATCATATGATAACCTTATATTGAAATTGGATCCTACTAGAAAAAGAGAAAAAAGGATTATAATGTTGATATGTGGTAAGATGCTAAAGTTACACTTATGTTTTATAAATTTAATCTTTAATATGTACTATATGCTTTACCTTGGATATTTAGATAATTATCATTACTTTGTTATTTTAGTACATTAAATTATTATCATTATTATGGTAATAACCTATAACTGATCTTATACATGATTTAGTGTAGCATTAATTATTTATGAATATTTATAGAGTATTATTTTAGTTTCTTGACATGAGTATTTCATGGTAAATTTGAGTAGAAATTTACTTATTCAAATATATTGATTATCCTTGGTGTTTTAAGCATACATAAGTATGTTGGTTTAAATTGTTAAAAAGTTATAATCTTAACTTTAAGGGATATCCGTTGAGGAATTATCTAACTATTTCCTTTTTGTATATATACATATACTTATGATTCTTTTATATATGTTGGTCTAACTCTTGAGGTAGTATGAGATATAAAAACAAGTTAGGTTAACTCTTGTTACTAACATATGAGGGAAACATGAATGGAATTATTCTTGCATACCTTGGACTTATAAGGCTGCATATAAACTTACATATGTTTATTTTTTGTGTAATCTATTGTTTTTTGATTTATTTTCTTAGTTTCATTTTTATTTACATTGCTGGAATGAATAAAATTCTGAGCTAAATAAATATACTAAGGAATACCTAATAAATGAATAAGATAAATTATTTTTTGGAATGAAATATCAACCTATAGATGAAGAAAGTGATTTTAAATTACTTGTATTATGAAATATAATATGTTGGTGTTTTATTCTTACATGCTTAATTTTATAAAACTGAAATGATGGTTGATTATATATACATTAGATTTCATTCTTATGGGTTGGGTATGTGTATAGTATACTTTCTTGTTGGATACAAGTGAGTGTATGCTACCATGTCATGACATGTTTAATCATTATGTTAGAAAAGTTTCTTAAATGAAATGTTTTATTTGGGTTCCAATAATTTGAAACATGGATAGAAATTCTTGTTTGAGTAAGATACACACTGATAGCATGCATATTATAAACTTTTTCATGTAGGAAACATACTACTCAACCATGTTTGATCATGCTTTGGAAATATGTTGCATGAATTTGGGTTGTTTCTTTAATGAACGGTCTATTTATTATTCTTAATATTTTTACTAAGTACATGTATGGCTCGAAACTAATTAAGAGTGAAGGTGGTATAGGCTGAATATGTTACCTTACTTAAATACAATGATGTTTTTGGATAATTAATGTTAGAGGAATATGCACTTGGATGTATTCCACTTCTCTATACTTAATTCCTTCCTCTTATTGATCATAAATACATTGGCTATTTTTTAATATAATATCACTACATAGATTCAATTATAGGCTACGATTATATCTTATCTGATAAATAATGAAGTTGATAACAAATTGTATCATTACTCATTTATTCAGATATCAACATTCCTTTTTATTAAGTGAATAATTTATGAGCTTAAAATAACATGTTGGCAATGGTGCAATGAACCTAAGCCATGAGTAAGTTGACAACCTTGACTAGTAGCACTCAATAAATTACCTATGATGCTTCAATTTATTTTGTATGATTTTACTCTCTTTTAAGAAATGATAAACTATGTTGTATGTTTATGGGAATTTAATATAATTTGCATGTGTTTAAATTAATTTTTGGTTTCTAATTATGATTAACATTTTAAATACCATGCCTAATTATCAAATTAGTAAAAAATTATATCTTATTCTCATTTTATAGACCTATTATAACCAAAAGATAACATAGGCTGTATATAGTTATCCTTTCTTGTTAGTCTGAAAGTAACCATTTAACCATCCTCAAGTGGAACCAAAACCACTGAGGAGAGTGAGACATTTAATGAGGGTTAAGGACATATAAATGGTCTTATGAAAAAGAGTGAGTGCCACATATGATGCTTAGGACCTATCTATGTATTTATACATTGGTATGCCCTAAACCCCATAAACCACCCTTTAGGCAACCTACTTCCCCATAACAATATTTTTGACTAATTAACCCTAGGTAATTATCTTAAATCACTTCCTTTGGTTCTATTTGTGCATACACGATCATGTTGAATGAGTATCATTTGCTTTAATAAGTGAGGTATTGGGTTTGACATGCAATCCTAAAACATACTTTGATATGTAATTCTAATTTTTTGGGATTATTTCAAGGCTATGGATTTATTTGGTTTTTAGGTATAATGGGATTGAGAATGGGTTTTGGCAATGGGTTGTAATGATTAAGAGAAAATACCTTAGCATTGTCATGATTATTATTAAGAGCATCAAACTATGCCAAAATATAACTCCAAGTTCCTTCAATTTTTGATATCATAAGAAGGCAAATGGGGAATATCAAGTTGAATTACTCATGATAAAATATCTACTCTATTAGTTTGACTATGCCTAGTCAATGTCATCCACAAAATGTGAATGATATAATATGAGGTTAGTCCTGAAAAGGAGGTATGAGTGGGTAAATAGCCCTAAATAACATTATAGTGATATCAATTTTTTAAAAGAAAAAAAAATTATGGGTGGATCAATAATTCTTTCCTATTTGTACAAGGTAATCAAGGAGTCAACAATAAGATGAGGAATCGATGTGGGACATAAAACCTGATGTCTCAACTTGGTATTAATATTGAATTTTATGGAAACTATAGGACTGAGTGATCTAACCCTAGGGAATAAACCATGGTGGACAAGACTTAATGTCTTAAAAAGGGTCATCTAAAGGAAGTTAGGCAAAATCCAAGGTAGAAGTATATGATCTTGTTTAGGAAATGTCTTGTTGTGTATGCTTGATATAATGCTAAATCAAGGATTTGTGTAGATTTATTACATGAATAGTAAAGGCTTGGATTTAGTGTGGATTATTTCATGTGTTTTCAAGGATTATAATGAAATATAGGTACTTGTGTGTATTTTCAAGGCTTCTTGACACTACTTTTGTTTTGATTTTTTGTTCTTTTTGGTTTCTTTTTTGGGTTTTCATGATTTTATGGAAATAAATGTTTAATTGATTAAATTTAAATTTTGAAACCAAAAAAATAACAAAATTAAAAGTAAATTAAAACCAAACTTTTTTTATCCCTTTCCTAATAACTCACAATGCATACAAAGAAGATAGGTAGAAACCTATTCTATTATGCAAGATGATGATTTTTCTCTATTTTTATTTAGATGTAAACTAGGTGGTGATTTTTATATAGTTTTTTTTTGTTTATGTGACATGGGTCAAGTATGAAAATTATGTCTTCTAAATATTCAAGTAATGCAAAAATAAATCTAGTCTAAAACAATAATGTCACAATACTTTTTTTCCTTTATCTATAAACAATATTTTCAAATGATTTTCTAAAGAGATACAAGGAATAAAAACGTTGATTTTATATATTTTTAAAAGGTAATAATCACATTTTATTTCACCAAAATAAATAAAATTATAAATATAATAGCACTATTTGTGTGTTTAATATTGTCTAAGCTCTTGTGGTTGTCTAGTTGGCTATTTTGAATGCAAGATAACTTGGTTTTAGATTTGAAAATTAAATGATATTTTGGATGGAAATGTTTTTAAAATTACACTAATATCTACTTATGTATTTTTTTGGAATAATTTTAATAATGGAGATAAAATAAATCTATTTGAATGAAAGCACAATCAAACTAACTACATTTTATTTTTTGTAGCAAAGATAATGGAAAGAAATAAATATATTTGCCTATCAAATTTAATCTTTTATGAATAATAAAACTAATTTAATACAAAAAAAACTACATTAATATAATTTAACAAATAAACAATATTGAAATCAAAGAGACTCTAACTTGACCAAGGCATAGATGAATTGGAATGTACATATTATGTTGATGAACGAATCCTTAGTATGATAGCTCCTTTTATCCTTATGATAATTATGGGAACAATCTAACTAGAGGATTAATGAGATATTAAAAAAGTAGGGAAGAGAAGAGATACAACCAATAATGCAGAGTAATTGAATTGAGGCTGACCAATGCTCTAGTTTTCAAAGAATGAGTTTCTAGACCAATAAAACTACTTCACTTGTGGTAATGTAGTCAAAACAAAAACTATAGAGATTGGAGCTTCAAAAAACTTGTAATAGGACTATGGCTACAAAATATTTAAAATAGCAATATCTAATGACAATTTTTGGATCTAAATTTAGGTCAAAATTGGCCTTTTTTAGAAAGAGTTGGCAACTTGTATGAGGGAGTTTAAAAGAGTCCAATAGGAATTAAACATGGGAGGAAATAAAAATGATTTAAAATAGAAGAGGGAGTGAGATGGGCTTGATTATATGGGGTAAAAAAGAGACATGAAAAAATCATGTAAAATGTATCAAGCAATGATTCTCAAGAAGTAATTTTGGAAACAATTATGAGGGAAGATAATTATTGCTTTATACAGGGGCATTTGTGAAATTTCCACTTTGGGTGTTAGAACTACCACCTAAATTTCTAAAACTACCCTTATTTTAATATGAAACCACCTCATAAATATAGAACCACTACCTATATTACAAAACTACCATGGTGGTTATGTAATTGGTGGAGAAATTCTATAATGGAGGGGCCGAATTTGTCATCTAGAGTGATGGTTTCATCCTACATGGGAAGTTTTAAAACAAGCTGACAAAGGCTATGGAAGTCAAACAAATTTGACTAAAAGGGGTCAAGGAAGGATTAGGGAATTAAAATGATGGAAAGGATATAGAGAGTTGCTTATGGAACACAAAATAAGGGATCATTACATCATCATCATATATGTGTCGAGAGTGTCACACCATGTAAAATTTGGGTGCATATAGAAACCCAACTACAAATATGTAACACCCTAAAAATTTATTAAATTTTTTTTAGTATTTTGAAGTAAAACATGGAATAAGATTCATATAGGAAACTTGACTCAAAATATGTAACATTACAAATATTTTTGGATTTTTTATTGGTGTTATGAATTTTGATTTGCAATAACATTGGTATGGGAAACACAACTCAAAATATAGAACACCCAAATATTTAATTTTTTATACCATTGTGAATTATGTTATGCAATGATATTGGTAAAGGAAAATTGACACAATATGCAAGGCCATAAACATTTCAAAAATTTGTCCCAATGTTATAAATTATGCTACATAAAGACATTAGTAAGGGAAACCTAACTTAAAATGTACAACAACCCAAACATTTTTAAAATTTATCCTAGTGTTACAAATTGTGCTACATAATGACATTGGTATGGGAAACATGACTCAAAATATGCAATAGTTCAAATATTTATAAAACATTTTCCCAATGTTTTGAATTACACTATATAATGACATTGGTATGAGAAAGCTAACTCAAAATATGCAACACCCCAAATATTTTTGAAAATTGTCTAAGTGTTGTGAATTACACCACATAATGACATTGGTATAAGAAACCTAATTCAAAATATGCAACACCCAAATTTTTTCCTAGTGTTATGAATTACACCACATTTGATAAGGTAATTCGACTCAAAATATGTAACACACCAAATATTTTTGAAAGTTGTTCTAGTTTTGACATAACAACATTAGTAGGGGAAACTTGACTAAAAATATGAAACACCCCAAATATTTATAAAATTTATCTCAATGTTTCAAAGTGTGCCATGCAATGAAATTAGTATGGGATACCTAAATCAAAATATTAAACATTCAAAATATTTATGAATTTTGTGTAGGTGTTATGAATTGTGCTACATAATGACACTAATATCAATAAATTGACTTAAAATATGCAACATCTCAAATATTTATGAATTTTGTCCCAATGTTGTGAATTGCACCACATAATGGCATTGGTATGAGAAACTTGACTCAAAATATGCAACATCCCAAATATTTATAAAAATTATCCAAGTGTTGTGATTTATGTTATACAATGACATTGGTACAAGTAACCTAACTCAAAATATATAACACCCCACATATTTATAAAATCTATGATAGTTTTATGAATTGGGTAATGAAACAATATTGGTATGACAAACCCAACTCAAAATATGTAACACCAAAAATATTTATAAAATTTATCCCAATGTTTAAAACTACATGATGTAATAAAAATGTTATAGGAAACCCAACTAAAAATATGACACACCTCAAATATTTATATAATTTGGGCCAATGCTGAAAATTATGTTATGCAATGAAATTGGTACATGAAACTTAACTAAAAATATTCAACACCAAAAATATTTATAAAATTTGTCCTAGTATTACATATTATGTCATACAATGACATTCATATGAGAAACCTGACTCAAAATATGCAACACCCTAAATATTTCCAAAATTTATCACATTGTTATGAACTATGCTACATAATGACATTGTTATAAGAAACATGACTAAAAATATGCAACACACCAAATATTTAAAAAAATTATCCTAGTGTTTCAAATTTTATCACCAATGACATTGGTAGGGAAAACTTGATGCAAAATATACAACACCCAAAATATTTACAAAATTTGTCATAGTGTTATGAATTTCTTGATCTAACAATGGTATGGAAAACTTGTCTCAAAATATGAAACACCTCAAATATTTCTAAAATTTGTTCTCATGCTGGGAATTGTATCATTCAATGATATCAATATGAGAAACCTAACTAAAAGTATGTAACACCCAAAATATTACTAAAATTTATACTAGTGTTTTGAATTGTGCTATGTAATAACATATGCATGAGAAATCCAACTCAAAATATGTAACACCCAAATAATTTTAAAATTTATCCCATTGTTTTGAATTCTATCATGAAATGACATTAGTATGGGAAACTTGAATCAAAATATGCAACACCCCAAATTTTATGAAATTTGTCTAAGTGTTACAAATTGCACTACATAATGACATTGGTAGGGGAAATCTAACTTAAAATATGCAACTCTCTAAATATTGAAATAATTTTTCCAAATTTTGTGAATTTCACCATGAAATGATATTGGTAGGGGAAAAGTAACTCAAAATATGCAACTCCCCAAATATTTATAAAGTTTGTCCTAGTTTTGTGAATTGCATAGTGTAATTACATTGGTACAAGAAACTTAAATTAAAATATGTAACACCCAAAATATTTCTTAAATGTGTCTTAGTGTTATGAATTATGTCACAGTAAAATATTGGTATGAGAAACTTGAATCAAAATATGAAACTCCCAAAATATTTTTGAATATTTTCCCAATGTTATGAATTACAATAGTTAATGGCATTGCTACATGAACCTAAATTAAATTACACAACACCCTAAATATTTATTAAATTTGTCCTAGTGTTGAAAATTATGAGGTTCAATGACATTGGTATGAGAAACCTAACTCAAAATATGTAAAACCCTAAATATTTATTAAAATTGTCAAAGTTTAGTTGTGTTAGGTAACAACATTGGTATATGAAACCCAACTCAAAATATGTAACACCTTAAATATTTTATAAATTTTCCTTAGTGTTATGAATTACATAGTGAAACAACATTAGTATGGGAAACTTGACTCAAAATATGAAACACCTATAATATTTTCAAAAAATTTCCCAGTGTTGCAAATTTCACCACACAATGACATTTATATGGGAAACCCAACTTTAAATATGAAACACCCCAAATATTTGTTTTGAATTAGGTAAACCCATCTTTGGCTAGTGTGGAATCCAACTTGGGGCACATTAAAATTCCTAGGTCTTCGATAGGATATAGTAGGAAAAAATAGAGGTAAATTCAACCTAGTCAAAAAAGAAACCAAAAAGAGACAACAAGAAAAAAGAAAAAGAAGACAACACAATGAACCAAAAAAATACTAAAACAGAAAAAATAGTGCACAAACTAAAAATCCCCCATAAACCTAATAGGAACTATTGACCATTTTTTGGTCTAACGGGCCAAAAATCGGTCCCCTTCTTCCTCTGTTGTTTTAGGCCAATTCATTTTTTGATTTTGCATAAGTCTAAGAATTTTCTATAGGCTCTATAGGTCTATTTCTATGGAATCTATAGGGCTTGAGTTTATATGGACTCTGCAAGTCTATTTATATAGAGTCTATAGGGCTTAATTTTCTATGGACTCTGTAGGTCTATTTCTATAGGCTCTGTAGGGCTTGGGTTTTTATGGACTCAGCAGTGAGTTTTTCTACGAACTCTACAGGGGTAATATTTTGGCAGATGAAGAACTATTTCAGAGAGTGCAAGGTTTTACAAAGCTTCTTTGGACTCTTTTCTAAACAAATTCATAAGGAAAAAGAGCTAAAATGGTTCAAAGACACTTTTCCTTAAAGGTTGGAAGAATTGTTCAATGACATAATATTTCCAAGAGTTAGCACCTTTGAACCATTGAACTAGTTCAATGCCTTGGTTCAACACTTCAATTCATCACTTTGGTTTAATAGCCGAGTTAAATGCTTTAGTTCAATGCTTCGGTTCAAAGCTCAAGTTCATCAACTTTGGTTCATCACTTGGTTCAATCACTTGGTTCAATGCCTTGGTTCATCGCAGAAGGTTCAAAGGGGCTTGGTTTTAAGTGGAAAAGTTCAACAAATGGTGCAAAGCATTGAACCAGTTCAACACCTTGGTTCAACATTTTAGTTCAACGTGTTTGGCTCAAGCAGAAGGTTTGAAGGCTCGGTTCAACGAATGAGTGGCGTGTAGTGTTGAACTGTTAAACCATTTTTGGTTCAATCAGTCAGTTTAATGGCTTGGTTCAAGGGAGCATCCTAAAGCTAAAGGACAAGTGCCCTTGTAGAGGGCAGTTCTAGGTTCAAGAGCCCTTACAGAGGGCATGAAACACTTTAAAGGAAAAGAACAACAAAGGTAAAGATTTTCTTGGACTTAGCGTTGAAACAAATTATTTTAGACTTTTGTCTAAAGGAATTCTTTCAAACTTTTGTCTGAAGGAATTCCTTCAGACAAAAAGTCTGAAGGAATTTGGAGGAAGGTCACCATCATGAAGAAAAAAGCTTGGGAAATGAACAAAGAAATTCTCACAGACTTTTTGTTTGCGAGAAAACTGTCCACAGTAAAAATCTCGTGAGAAAAGCTCGAAGTAAGAAACCCACCTGAAGGGTATGTGCCCTTGTAGAGGACTCTCATTGAGGAAAAGGACTTTTCTCAAGAAGCAGAAGGGTCACTTCCCCTTTGGGAAGGATCATTAAAGGAAGTTCATAGAAAAAGGCCAAAGAAAGAAAGCTGAAGGAAAAGTCTAAGTGATGATGTGTGCACAGACGTCAAATTTAAAGTGGTTAAATAGCCATTGGTTTTTAAAATTCTTGCACGCCAAACATGGAAAGAGCCCAAGGAATGTAGTGACCCACCAGAAGATCACCCCTGAGGGCTGAAGGAGTAGAAGGAGACAAAGTAGGAAGAAGACAAAGAGCCCAAAGAACAAAGAGAGAAAAGTGCCAAGTGTAGGAATAGGCAGATAGTCTAGGTGGCAAAGGGAGGCACTAATTCAAGAATTTACTCTAGTAGGTGATACAGTGTCTACAAATTGATCATTAAGAGGTGCAAATAGCTAACGGTGTGACCTATTTTTCTTCATTTCACATTAATGAGCAGACAAGCCACATAATTTCCTTGAAGGAGTGGTCTTGCAAGTAGACAAATGGTGTGGCTCATAATTTCTCATTGATGTTTAAGCAGCTTGATCATCCTAATGATTAGGGTGCACATGGGTCATTTGTAAAAAGGGAACCAAAAGGCCTCCTTTCTTCCTATATGTATTATAGACTTGTCATTTGAAAAGGGATCTTTCACATTTGTAAGGCAAAGCCCTGGCAAATTTTCCCCTGAAATCAATAAACACATTTTTACCTCTATTCTGGTTAGATATATTTGTGTGTGTCTGAGTGTTAGTTCTATGTTTAGTAATTGCTTCTAAATGCTTCCATAGGTTTAACACCAACACACCTAGTGTCTATAAGGTGCCATTCCTGCAAGTGACAAGGAGAGTTGTATTTAGAACCACAAATATAGAAGAAGCTACTATATAGTGTGCCCTTTCCATAGCACCTATGGTGAGTCCATGTTTTCTATGTATTCCATTAAAGCCTCCCTATTAAGCTCCTTGTAGCCTGGTCCTTCTACCAGTTTGAAGTGTACGTGTGTGTTTGTCTGGCTTCAAGCGTGAGTGTGAGTAGGTCGAATCATTTGGTGCATCACCTCTTTTATAGTAGTTTTTTTCTTATAATCCTTCTCCTTGTTTACCCCCCCTTTATATATCTATATACATGTATTATCACTTATTAGAACAACTTAGATGCATCAAAGGGAGCTAACCTTTACCTAGAGACTCTCCCCTCTAGCTTCATCAGTCCCACAGGTGAGAGGGGAGTTTCCATTTTGACGTGTGGAAGGTGGGAGCTCGACCTCCTACCCCGAGTGCAATCCACTATGTCAATAATTTTTGGCATGCCCAGTGGGACTCCATTTTTACACTCAGTAAAGTTTCAAGATTGATGTTGGTCTTGTTACAAAAAATCAACTATTTTTAGCATTTGGCGACTCCACTAGTATGAACTTCATTTTCTAATCAAAGACTAGTCTGACTTCCTATGCCTAAAGTCACCACACAGACTACTTATAAGGGTGTCCCTTTCAAATTTATTGAATTGCCTTTGAACTTAGTAAAGTGACTGAGATTTGAGAGGACCCATCCTTATTTAGCAAACCACTTGCCCAAACCTAGTGTAAAGGACACATACACAACAAGGCCACAGTGACATCCCGTCATAGCTATGGCACTTCCCTTTATGACTTTTTGTGGTCAGAGCCCCTTGAATCTCCAATGTTATGACCCAATTCTAGGAGCAGCCCTCAAAAGTGTGCCTTCATTTTATGGAGAGGGGCCCATTAGTCATTGAACACATCAAAAATATTGCTAACCTTTGCAATATCCACAATGTCACTGAGGAAAATATTACAATCAGATTACTGGCATTGTCTCTCAAGGGCAAAGCTCTTGACTGGTATGGGACCTTGACTATAAATTCAATTAGTTTATGGAATGAATTGGGCACTCACTTGATGGACTATTTTGGGGAAAAGAGCGATCACCTCTTGCTTGCTGAGCAGCTGACTACCATGAAAAGAGCCCCACATGAATACATGCAGGATTTCAATGCTCAATTTTAGAAGACATGGGATAGAATCCCCATTCTGGTAAAACCTACTCCTAGCTATGTTTTCCTATACTATTTAAGAGCATTAAACAGTGATATCACTATTATGAGACAATCCATGGGAGGACATGTGTTGCCTACCACCTATGACATAGTTATAGTAGCTGAAAATTGCTTAGTGCAGGCTGGGAAGATAGCTCTTAGACCCCATATGCCACTTTTCCCTAAAATGCTACCTCTAATTCAAATTGCTACTCCCACATTAGCTCTTTTACCCAGCATAGAAAAGCCAACTGCTACTCCATCCAATGAAATTCATGAAGTTAAGAGTCTGTTGCAAAGTATGTCAAATGAACTTGTGGCTTTTAAAAGGTAGCAAGCTCAAAGCAACCTACCAAACCAAGGATACCAGTAGTATGGTCAAGCTCCTAGACCCCCTTTCCAAAATTACAATCAAGGATAGGGTCAGCTTACTTAGACCAAAACTTTTCAAGGCTATAACCCAGGTTCCCCTTCATCATCTAAGGTTTTGGTGCCCGTTCAAAATAATCTGGTGCAAAAACAACCAAGTTGTTCAACCATGGGATATGGTCAGGAGTAGGCTATTTATACAAATGAAATGATGGGTTATTACCCAAATGTACAAGACAATCAAGTAGCTACCCATTCTCAAGTCTTTGAGGCTCTAATGCAACCCAACATGAGTAGCAGTCAGGCCCAACCTGATTCTACCCTCATGAATCATCTGGAAGGAGAATTCTATTTAGTCAATTATGTGGGTGCTATAGGCAATCAGGTTGACTATGTTGTAGCCAACACAAGATTCAAAAGAAGGGCAATGGAAGAAGCTCAGGCTACTACCTAAACTTTAGCAACACGTTCTTCATCACACACAAATCAAAAAGTGCCAAGCTTTAGATTGCCAGTTGTACCTCTAGCTTCTCAGCTTACGCCTCAGGTTGTAAATAATTCTAAAGAAATTTTGAAGGAGGAAACCCTCGATTCAACATGGTTGACTAGATGAAGAAGCTACACATGAACATCTCCTTGTGGGATTCACTATCAATACTAGGGCAAAAAGACATGCTACAAAAGGAATTGCATGAGCTAGATGAACAGGCTATCCTAGCAAAAGCTGATAATGTTTTGTTGATGAATGGATAGCCTTCCACCTTAGGTCAGATCCAGAAGGAAGAGAAGGTTCCTCCTTTTTATGTGTCCTTAGTCATAGGAGAGTTCTTGGTGCACAATTACATCATTGATAGCAGAGCAAGCACCTCGGTGATGCCCAAATGCATAGCCAACAAGCTGGGCTTGAAATATGAAGAAATGACCAAGGGAGTCATGTAACTAGATGGAACCCCAACAAAGACAATTGGGGTGGTAAGAGGTTTGAGCTTGATGCTACATGATTGCCTAACTTTCTCAGTTTCTCATGATGTGGTAGATGTCCCTCCCTACTTTGCCATCTGCCTATCTAGGGATTTTACATCCAAGATAGGTAGTTACTTAGTAGCAAATTGGTCTTATCTAGTTTTTAGATCCAAGTATGGGACTAAAGTCAAGATTAAACTGAGCGACTCCACAGAGATCATCTGGAACCTTACTCACTAAAGGAAGCAAATGTTAGCTATGCCATCCCATCATTGACTAGGAAGACTTCCAAGTAGACCAATCTCCATCCTCTACCCTTGAAGGAGTTGCAGACCTACTCTTAGATGAATGGGGAAGTGACAAATTTGAGCATGATCCTGACAAATTCATAGAGGAGGTGGGCCTTGGAATTTATTTCTTGCATGAAGAGGGTACTTTTGTACCAAATTTGATGAAAGCTAGCTAGGAAAGTTGAGGTCTATGGTAGTTGTTCTTTGATAGTTCAAAAAGTAAGTTGGGAGCTAGTGGTGGAGTGATGTTGGTCTCTCCTTTAAAAGAGGTATTTTTTAGCCTTCTAGTTCCAATTTTCCTTCACATGCAATATTATAGAATATGAATCCCTCATCCATGGTTTGGAGTGGGTGAGGAAAAGAGGAATTAAAGAGCTACAAGTGTTTGGTGATAGTGAGATGATTGTCAACCAGGGAAGAGTCTAGAATTTGATGAAGAATTCTCTACTGAAGTCCTAAAAACATAGGGTATGGGACTTAGTGGAAAATTTCTTTTCTTTCAATATTACCTCCATCCCTAGAGAATAGAACAAGCAAGTAGATAAGCTGATAGCAGTCGGTGCCTAATTTGATATTCCTCAAGAAATACGCTGAGACCACAACTCACATCACTTGAAAGTAGTGATCCAGCCCTTTGTACCTAACAACATCACCAAGTAGCAGGTTTTCAATAGTGATCAACAAATATAACTCTTCCTACAAGAAGTGGAATTTGCTACAAAAAACTAGGCAAAGCTACAACAGCAATATGGTAGCCAAATTGTTCAGCTGAAGAACAATAAGCTCCCCAAAGGTTTGGTCACTCTAGAGAGTATCTTCAATGGAGATGACCAATTGAGAAGTGACAAAGTGTGCATTGTAACAAAGGAAGAGCACCATGAGAAGGTGGAAATATTCAAGGACAAGCTACTTGCACTTGGGAAAGTGTGCACAAGCCATGAAAGGTGCCTCCTTCATCTTGTTGTGCCAAGAATTTGCTGATATCTTCACTTGGGAGTATAGTGATTTGAAGGGTTTTAACCCAAGCTTGGCCTAGCATACCATTGAGCTAGAAGAAGGTGCCAAACCAATCAAATAGAAGCAGAGGATTGTCAACCCAATGATCGAGCCTCTCATATGCAAGGAGCTCACCAAATTGATTGAGTCTAGGATAATATTTCCAATCAAACACTCTTCTTGGCTGACCAATCCTATTCTTATCTAGAAAAAGAATGGGGAGATTAGACTGTGCATCAATTTTATAGACCTCAATAGAGTCTCTTTGAAAGACCATTATCCTCTCCCAAGCATGGAGTAGATCCTTCAAATGGTGACAGGCAGTGAGCATTTCTTCCTCTTAAATGGGTATTCAGGATACAACCAGATTTTGGTGCAAGACTGTGACCAGCACAAGATAGCCTTCACAACCAAGTGGGGAATGTTTTCTTACAATAAAATTCCTTTCAAACTATCTAATGTTGGTGCCACTTACTAACAAGCTATGGACATGGCCTTTCAAGGCCTGATAAATAAGACTATGCTAGTATATCTTGATGATGTGACAATTTTCTCCAAGGAAGTGAGCCAACACATGAAACACCTAAGGCAAATCTTTGATAGGTGTAGGGAGTTTGGTATCTCTCTCAATCCTAAGAAATTTGTGTTCATTGTCCATGAGGGGAAGCTCCTTGGTCACATTGTTTCCTTAGAGGGTTTGGTTATTGATGTAGAGAGAGTTCACTCCATCCTAGAGCTGTCTTTACCTAAGCACAAGAAAGTCCTACAAAGATTCTTCAATAAGATAAATTTCATATGAAGATTTATCCCAAATTTTGTAGAGATGGTCAAACCATTAACCTCTATGCTGAGGAAGGGTGAGGAGTTCACATGGACAGCACAGAGAAAATATAATTTTGAAGAAATCAAGTAGGCCATAACCCAGGCTCCTACTTTGATCAGCCCTGACTTCACCAAAGATTTCAACCTCTACACCTTTGAAAATGAAGAGGTAATCTCTATCATGCTTACTCAATCAAGTGATGATAACCTTGAGTAGCCAATTGCATTTTTTAGCCAAGGCCTAGAAGGTTTTGAAGTTAGATACACATATGTGGAAAAACAAGTCTTGGCAGTCATACGGAGTCTAAAGAAATTTAGACACATGATGTCCAATAGCAGAATCCACCTCATGGTTCCACATCCTAGCATCAAAGATTTATTGATCAATTGAGACCTAAATGAGAAGAGAGTAGGGTGGATCACTAAGGTGATGGAATATGATGTAGATATCAAGATCACCAAACTAGTAAGAGGGAAAGGCCTATGTGAACACCTCACTGTAGACTTTAAACAACAAAATGAGGATAGTCTACTAATACATGATGTAGGTATAGTAGAAGAACCAGCTATCATGAAGGATTGGACATTAGATGTGAGGCATTTCCTTTTCATTGGTGAGTGCCTGCACTCACTTGACAAGACCAAGAGAAGGTATTTCATACTCTAGTGTCTCCCTTATGCCCTGATTGATGGAGTGTTGTTCAGAAGGGATCTCTCAAAATTATTTTTAAGATGCTTGGACTCAAGTCAAGCCAAAAGGGTATTGTCTGAGTTCCATGATGGACCAGTCAGTGGTCATTTTGCTCCTAGGGCTACTATAACAAGAATAATGAGAGTTGGCTATTTCTGGCCTACTCTTTTTAGGGACACCCATGCCTAGACACAAAAGTGACAAAAGTGCATGCTTTTTTATGGGAAGCAATAGTTGGCTACCATGCCTTTACAACCTATTTAGGTGGAGCAACCATTCATGCAATGGGGCCTGGACTTCATAGGGATGATTAATCCTCCCTCCAATGCTAGACACAAGTGGGTCCTTACCACCATAGATTATTTCACAAGATGGGTAGAGGTTGTTCCTCTGAAGGAGGCCAACAAAAGTGCAATCTCAAATTTTTATGAGGACCTGGTGGCAAGGTTCGGGGTTCCAACAACCATAATCTCATATATGCATTAGATTTTTTGGGAACCAAAACAAGTGAATGGGCATTGAGATATGGTATATATCTTAGCACTTCACCCAATTACTACCCATAGGGGAATGGACTGGCTAAGTCTACAAATAAGAATCTAATCAAGATCATCAAGAAAACCATAGAGGAAAATTAGAGGACTTGGCATGCCAAGTTAAAATAGCACTGTGGGCAGATAAGGTCACCCCAAAAAGGGCAATTGGCAACTTGCCATACATGCTCGTCTATGGAAGGGAAGCTAGGCTCCCCATTTCACTCGAGTTGCTAGCCTTGGACCTTACTTGTCATCTACAATTAGAAGAAGGAAATAGCATGGAGGTTAGGATATGCAAGTTGATGGAACTCCAAGAGGCAAGGGACTAGGCTATGGCTTCTATGACCAGCTGCAAACAACAAGTGAAGAGACACTTCGACAAGAAATATTCATCAAAAGGTTTCTCTAAAGGAGACATTGTCTTGAAATGGGATGAATACTGAACTAAGCTTGAAAAGCATGTGAGGTTTGATGCCTTATGGAGTGGCCTATATGTAATCACTCAGTGCAAGTAGCATAATGTATTCCAACTCTCCAAGTTGGATGGTGAAGAACTGTATATCCCAGTTAATGGGATACATCTTAAGCATTACCACTGAGCCCCTTCTCCATCATGTATATATTTCCCTTGATTTTCTCTTATTTTCCCTTGATTTTCTCCTATTTTCCCTAAGTATCTTCTACACATGTTAGTATTTTTCTTAGCTTTGTGTGTGTTTTCATTTCCTTTTGGGGTAAATCTTTGTGATTGGTTCTAGATTTATCAGAGTTATTGTTGATCTTTAAGTTACAATCTGACCCCGTGCCTAATGGATTTTGAGGCAACTGGCTTCTAAGCATAGCAGGCATGCTTTCCCTAGGAGTCACCAATTTGTTGACTATTTTTTGGTTTAACAGGCCAAAAATTGGTCCCCTTCATCCTCTACTATTTTAGGCCAATTCATTTTTTGATTTTGCACAAGTCCAAGAATTTTCTATGGACTCTACAGGTCTATTTCTATGAACTCTGTAGGGCTTGAGTTTCTACAGACTCTACAAGTCTATTTCTATAGAATCTGTAGGGCTTGATTTTCTATGGACTCTATAGATCTATTTCTATAGACTCTATAGGGCTTGGGTTTCTATGTACTCAGTAGTGAGTTTTTCTATGAACTCTGTAGGTGTAATCTTTTGGTAGATGAAGAACCAGTTTAGAGAGCGCAAGGTTTTACAAAGCTTCTTCAGACTCTTGTCTAAATAAATTCATAAGGAAAGAGAGCTAAAATGGTTCAAAGACACTTTTCCTTAAGGTTGGAAGAGTGGTTCAATGACATAATCTTTCCAAGAGTTAGCACCTTTGAACCATTGAACCAGTTCAATGCCTTGGTTCAACACTTCAGTTCATCACTTTGGTTCAAAGATCAAGTTCATCACTTAGTTCATCACTTTGGTTTAATAGCTGAGTTCAACACTTCAGTTCAATGCTTTGGTTCAAAGCTCAAGTTCATCAACTTTGGTTCATCGCTTGGTTCAATGCCTTGGTTCATCTCAAAAATTTAAAAGGGGCTTGGTTTTAATTGGCAAAGTTCAACAAATGGCATGAAGCATTAAACCATTGAACTAGTTTAGCACCTTGGTTCAACATTTTAGTTCAACATGTTTGGTTCAAGCGGTAGGTTCAAAGGATTGATTCAACAAATGAGCGGTGCACAGTGTTGAACCATTGAACCATTGAAACATTTTTGGTTCAATTGGTCAGTTCAAAGGTTTGGTTCAAGGGAGCATCCTAAAGCCAAAGGACAAGTGTCCTTACAGAGGGAAGTTCCAGGTTCAAGAGCCCTTGTGGAGGGCAGGAAGCACTTCAAAGGAAAGGAGTTGCAAAGGTAAATATTTTTTTGGACTTAACATTGAAATGAATTCTTTTGAACTTTTGTCTGAAGGAATTCCGTCAAACAAAAAGTCTGAAGGAAATCAGAGGAAGGCCACCAGCATGAAGAAAAAAGCTTGGGAAATGAACAAAGCAATTCTCATAGACTTTTTGTCTATGGTAAAATTGTCTGTAGTAAAAAGCCCATAGGAAAAGCCCAAAGTAAGAAACCCACCCGAAGGGTATGTGCCCTTGCAGAGGGCTCTCACTAAGGAAAAGGACTTTTCTCAAGAAGCTAAAGGGTCACTTCCCCTTTGGGAAGTATCGATAAAGGAAGTCCATAGAAAAAGGCCAAAGCAAGAAAGCTGAAGGAAAAGTCCAAGCGATGATGGGTGCGTAGACGCCAAATTTAAAGCAATGAAATAGCCATTGGTTTTTAAAATGCTTTCACACCAACCATGGAAAGAGCCCAAGGAATGCAGTGGCCCACTAGAAGATCACCCCCAAGGGCTAAAGGAGCAAAAGGAGACAAATCAAGAAGAAGACAAAGAGCCCTGAGAACAAAGAGAGAAAAGTGCCAAGTGTAGGAATAGGCAGATAGTCCAAGTGGTAAAGGGAGGCACCAATTCAAGAAGTTACTCTAGCAAGTGATACAATGTCTACAACTTGATCATTAGGAAGTGCAAATGGCTAACAGTGTGACCCATTTTTATTCATTTCACATTAATGAGTAGACAAGCCACATAATCTCATTGAAGGAGTGGTCTTGTAAGCAGACAAATGGTGTGGCTCATAATTTCTCATTGATGTTTAAGCGGTTTTCTCATCCCAATGATCAGGGCGCACATGGGTCATTTGTAAAAAGGGCACCAAAAGGCCTCCTTCCTTCTTATATATATTTTAGACTTGTCATTTGAAAAAGGATCTTTCACATTTCTAAGGTGAAGCCCTGACAAATTTTCACTTGAAATCAATAAATGCATTTTTACCTCTATTCTAGTTAGATATCTCTATGTGTGTTTGAGTGTTAGTTCTATGTTTAGTCATTATTTCTTAATGCTTCCATAGGTTTAACACCAACACACCTAGTGTCTATAAGGTGCCATTCCTACAGGTGACAAGGAGAGTTTTATTTAGAAGTGCAGAGATAGAAGAAGCTACTATAAAGTGTACCCTTTCCACAACACCTATGGTGAGTCCATGTTTTCTATGTATTACATTAGAGCCTCCCTATTAAGCTTCCTAGAGCCTGGTCCTTTTACCAGTTTGAAGTGTATGTATGTGTTTTTCAAGCTTCAAGTGTGAGTGTGAGTAGGTCGAATCTTTGGTGCATCACCTCTTTTAGAGTAGTTTTGTTTTCCTGTAATCCTTCTCCCTTTCCACCCCCATTTATATATCTATATACATGTATTAGCACTTATTGGAATAACTCAGATGCATCAAAGGGAGCTATCCCTTACCTAGAGACTCTCCCTTCCAGCTTCACTAGTCCCATAGGTGAGAGGGGAGTTTCCATTTTGATGTGTGGAAGGTGAGAGCTTGTCCTCCTGCCCCGAGTGCAATCCACTACGTCAACAAGAACCTTTACTAGATTTTCCCTAGGTCTAAAACCTAAGTCCATATTTTCAAGCAAATTTGATCCCCCACCATCATAAGGGGAGGTATTTATTTTAATATTCAAGGGGTGAGAGGTAGGAGAATCCAATGCACCCCCAGGGAGAGCCAATGCCTATGAGTCAACTAGGCCTTCCGGTTTTTTGCTGGGAGGAGTGTCTAAAATATAAATTCAGCCTTACTTGACCACCAAATTAAATTTATGGAAAATATCCCATGAAATTTATTTTATTTCTTTCATTATAAAATGGATCTCCATAGCTTTGTTTATGAGGCTCAATTTAATTGAGCATAGTCTATCCTTACATGAGTTACCCTTGATCTGAGTAGAATCCATTTGAGAAGCCTCAAAAAAGATATAAATAACCTGACATGGAGCCTATAGAGAGCTTAGATCAGAGAAAATGATTAGAGGATCATCCTTATTTAAGGACCTAGCTAGTTCTTCTGTCAGTTCCACCAAAACTTATAGTTCTAAAATAAAAAAATTTGGGCTTACCCATCTTAGATTTTTTAGTCCTAGAAGAAATAACTTTCACATATAACCCTTTGGTCCTTTTCTTCCCTTTATTTTCCATTATTCACAAGACTAGGGTTAGCTGCAACTCTTTGTTCATATCTATAGGAACAAATTTAAATGGTAGAAAAATTAGAGATTGGCATGCCACAAAAACTTTTCTATTCCATTTTAAATCTTCCATAGTGTCCTCAAGTGAGCACAATACACAAAATGGAATACTAGCCTTATAATTTTCCTTAAAGTGATTTAGGATCAATAAATAATGCGATCTACCTAGATTGAACTTGGAATCAAGAGTGAGATATAACATAAACCACCTGCAAACTTTTAGACATTCCTCAGGGAGATCAAGTCATCTATAACTTTTAGTTACTTCCTTTGATTTATGCATGGAACAAAAAAACTTAGAGACCCATTCATCTTTAATATTCTTATCCTTGTAATAATTTAGTTCATACATGAACATCCCCATAACTTTGGTAATGGATTATTTAGTAACCTCAATACTCATTCCCATTATCACCATAATCCTTTATTTATAATCATTTGTAAAATATTTAGACAAATTGGAGTCATGTCCAACAATTCTTAGCATAAATTATATGAGCCCACTCATCTGTATTTTCATATATAGTGGGGTTATAATTTTTTATAGTAGAGCTAGACATTGATTCCACCCTAACTATCCCTAATTTAAGAATTTAATGTCAAGGGATTCATATTGATAACCCATCTCTTTTTCTTTCTATGTTAATGATTCTTCAATGAAATCCATTAAATCCAAAGTGGAATAACTAAACCTCTTACAATATTAACCAAGTGTGAGAACTTTAATGAAGAATTGTGAGGTTGAGTTAAACACTTAAACTGAGAAAGAAGTAAATATAATAAGTGGGCATTAAATTGAATAATGATGGCATGAGATACTTGGGAAATTATGACCCAAAAAAATATATTTGTGATTACTAAAGGGATAATGGAAAACCAAGAGATGAAAAGCCTCATTATGAGAAAACATGGGGAGGTGAGATTGAAAATACTTTGCCATGAGGGAAATAATTAATGATAGGGAGAGGAAAATCTAAGATAAAATAAAAATAGAACCAACTCATCTAAAAGAGATTTGAATCATACTTCCAACTCAATATTTTTACAATAATGATGATGTTGATGCTAAAAAATGGATGAGTCAAAAATTTGGCAACCACATAATTTAAAAGATAGGAGACTCAAATAAAAGGAAAATTCCAAAAAAAGTCTATAAGTGTATGGTGATTTGGGGGTGATACACCACCCTTCAAAGATTAAGATCTCAAAAATACCATAGTACCAACAACCAGTGACCCAACCTACCAAAAAACCAATAGAACTTAAAAGAATCATCATTTAGAACCAATCAATTTTACCCCATAATGTTGCTTTGGGTTCCTTTGGAAATTCTTTCCTCCATTTCCATTTCAAGTTTCCTTCAAAATTATGGTCTTCCCCTTTTACTCTTTTGAATAATTCAATTGATCTCCCCTTTTCCATAGTTTATTTTTTGTGATGGAGCCAGGAGCCTAAATTAGGGGAATAATGTCCCCATTCATTTTCTTGATCTAGCCCTATTTTTTTAGGGCTTGAGAGTCACTAAGGACATTTATAGTAAGTAATTTTATCTTAAAGCATCAATTTAAGATCAATGAATAGATCAACCTTATCCCTAGGAGAAGGAATAGGCTGAGAATTAGAATGCTCCTTAAGAAGGGGATGTTCACCCATAAGAGAGGGTTGGGAGGAGTCAATAGCCACTATGCAAAGGCTTGATGAAGATAGAGGGCTAGAATTGAATTTAGACTCAATGATAATATGATGAACATAATTATGAGAAATAGTATTGACATTGGTTAATCCATATGGGTATTTAATTGTATCCATGTTAGATTTCAACCCAAAATGATCCTAAAGCATTGAATAAAGATTAAGAAACACTTTGGAATTTGAAAATTTATAGATTATACTTTTTTTGGCACAATTAGAATCCTTTAAAGGTAAAGGATTATAGCTATAATGAAGGGGATACAAATAAATGGGGTAGGAGATTAAATGGATATGAAGGAAAAAGAAATATTTTCAAAGTCCAAGGAATTCATCAAATAGAAATCTTTGTCTCTACAATATTACATTAACCATAAGGATGATGGACTTTAGAATGGGATTAGAAGGAGATATTAAAAATTCACCCTATCCTTCAAGAGTCTCCTCCTATGATGAGTGACTTGATAAATATAAAACAAAACCCCAATATCCCTTACAATGCCTAGAATAACATCCTCATGCCAAAAGTCTAAAGGGAACTCTAAGAGGAAAATCCACATTGGTAAGTCCTGGTAAAAACAAAAATTATGGGAAAGTCTTGGTCTCCATTTTTGAAGGGAGATAAATAAATTAACCATAAATTTGAGACCATCACAGAGTATTTTGGTCAAATATTCTCTATAGGAGGAGATAAGGAAGTTATCCCTATCCAAAGAAATAAAAGCCATAAGCAAACTAAACCTCTAGTTCTTATTAACCCATTTATTAAAATGATCAATGTCTGGTCTAACCTATGGCACTTGGCCATGAGTGATAAATCTCAATGCTCTTTTACACTCTCTACCATAGAATCTAGAACTGATAAGCAGACTCCATCATCATAAATGAACATAATAAACATTGTTACTTCCAAGAGTACGGAATAGATTTTCAAAAAATAACACCCCAAATATTTGTTAAATTTGTCTTGGTATTGCAATTTATGATACACATTGACATTTTCATGGGAAACATAACTCAAAATATGCAATACCCCAAATATTTCCAAATATTTCTAGTGTTTCTAATTATGATGCATAACAAAATTGGTACTATAACTTGATTCAAAATATTTAACATCCCAAATATTTCAAAAAAATTTACCAATGTTATGAATCACACCATACATTAACATTGGTATGGAAAACTTGACTCAAAATGTACAACCCCAAATATTTCTAAAGTTTATTCCAATGTTGTGAATAGTACCACACAATGACATTGGTATGGGAAACCTAACTCAAAATATGAAACACCCCAAATATTACTAAAATTTATCTTATTGTTACAAATTACATCATGCAACCACATTGGTATAGGAAACATAACTCAAAATACATAACACCCCAAATATTTATTAAATTTGTCTTAGTGGTGTGAATTATGATGTGCAATGACATTGGTATGGGAAACCTGATTCAAAATAATTAACACCATATTTTTTTATAAAAATTGTTATAGATCACACTACATAATGACATTGGTACAAGAAACTTGACTCAAAATATACAAAACTCCAAATATTTCTAAAATTTATCCTAGTTTTGTGAATTACACCACATAATGATAATGGTATAAGAAATCTACCTAAAAATATGAAATAACACACACACACACACACACACACACACACACACACACACACACACACACACACATGAAATTTGTCCCAATGTTGTAAATTTTTCCATGTAATGACATTGGTATAGGAAACCTAATTCAAAATATGCAACACTCTAAGTATTTATGAAATTTCTCCTAGTATTACAAATTATGTTACATAACAACATTGGTATGAGAACCCTGATTCAAAATATGCAACACCCGAAATATTTCTAAAAATTTTCCTAGTGTTTTGAATTATACCACGCAACAATATTGGTATGTGTAACTTGACTCAAACTATGTAACACCTAAATATTTCTAATTTTTTTCTCAATGTTATGAATTGCACCACATAACAACATTGGTACAAGAAACCCAACTCAAAATATAAAAAACACACCAAATATTTATAAATTTTTTCCAATTGTTGTGAATTATGCCACATGACAACATTAGTATAGGAAACTCTACTCAAAATATGTAACATTCCAAATATTTTTAAATTTTTTTCCTAGTGTTGTGAATTTCACTACATAATGACATTGGTACAAGAAACCTAACTCAAATATATGCAACACCCCCAGTATTTCTAAAATTTGTCCTAGTTTTTTTATTTGATAGGGTAAAAAATCAATTTTTACAGGGATCTTAGAATCATGAAAGTAAAATATAGAACATATCAATAGGCCAAACAAACACTACCCAATTAAAACATTAAAAAACTACTATACTTTAATTTAAATCAATGAAAATAGAAGAAAGAAACAAAGATTAGGAGGGAGGTCCCTCTAGTAGCTATTCAACATCCTTGAGGTTCTTCACTGAGATGTCTTACTTAACCTTTTAAATATTAGTCTATTTTTGGTTACCAGGTCCTTCAACTACTTCTATAAGAAAGATCATATGAGGTATCTTCTATCTTTTGACCTATAAGGGAATCTTCTTTATGGGGACCACCTTGGAGGAACCTAGTAGGGGGGATCCCAAGATCTTGGATGACTATTTGATAGGGGTCTAGGTTGGTTTAGAAGACTGGATGAAAGACTACACCATGTACTTAGCCTATCTATGCAAAGAATTTTAATCCTATATAATATTGGTGAGGACCATCCCTCCCTCTTGTACCTTAGAGTTAAACTTCTCCAGATACTCTTTGTTCCTTTTCATTTCCTCTAATAGAATGGTTTTACCCTTTTGGGTAGTCTACTCTAAGGTTCCCACATCGAGGGTGATCAACATAGATTTAGGTATGAATAGATTGAGGGGGAAGTAATCAATATGTGATTTGGAAAGACTAGCTTGGGGGTAATCTCAAAGGGTCAATAGGATCCTAAGGTGGTATCCTCCTCTAAAGAGTCTTCTTGAGAATCTTTCTTGATGGAGGATCCCCCTAGGGGGACCTCTTGACCATGTAGGGTTTGGTCATGTTTGACAAGGAGAAGGACCAACCCTTGGTGGAGGATAGGGTTAGCCTCATTTACTTGATGAGTCAAAGTGGTGATTTTAAGATATTTAAGAAGAAATAAAGGAAGACTTATCTTATAACCAATAAAGTGATTCAGCAATAAGAAGTGGTGGGAAAAAATTAGTGTACCTTTAAGGGTCATATAGGTCAAAACTTAGAGATAGATTTTGGGCCAATGTTGAGGAAGGTCAACCCATGGGAAGCCTTTATTTTTAGTCTTCACAAAATAATTCATCTAGAAGAATAATTATATAATCTCTTTTTTATTTATTTGGTCTTTGAATGCCTTAATCCCCTCATAGGACATACAAGTCATTTCCCTAATAAAATCCTATGTGATAATGATTATTATGACGTGAATGGTCACATTGTGTTTATTTCAGGCTGCTATGAAGTCATGAGACACTTATATAATATGCTCTATGATTATATCCATGAAATCAATGAGGCCCTTATATTTGAGTTTCTTCCAAACCTTTTTTGGCCCTATACTTCTATGCAAAAAATAGGTTCAATCCTTTCCCTATCACCTCCAATCAAAATGGTGTCTATAGAGTTAAGGTGAGTATGTGGAAATTTTTGGATGGAATGATTTTGAACAATGAAAATGGAGTTCTAGAAGCCCATACATATCACCCTATATAAATTACACCTCCTCCTATAGACATAATTGTAGATCATCATAATTAAAATCCACCCCTTAGATGGAATATTACACACATGGTGACATGTTGTTTCAATAAAATAGTGGTACTTTCATCTTTTAAGGCTTTAAGGACATTATTAACAACATTTATTGCATCATGATAGTTTGTTAAAATGTGGAGTTCAACTCTAATGCTAGTGAGAAGGTTCTCTATGCCATTGCCTTCCTAGTAGGTATGGATAATTTAAAAATGAGTCATGCACCTCAAGAGTTTCTTGGTATCATCGATGATGTCTTTGATAGTATGAGAGTGGATTATTTTCCCTTCCAAATAATTAATAACATTTAGCAAATCACCCTCTAATATGATTCTATTTTAATTGATTCTAGAAGCCAATTATATACCTTAGAGAACTACTTTGGTCTCTACAATGTGGTTTATTTGGGTTCCCACAGGTCCTGCATAAGTAGCCAACATCTCCCATTTTGAATTCCTTATAACTCCTCCACCTATGGCACTTGAGTTGCCTTTAGAGGCACTGTCAAAGTTTAGCTTCACCCAGCCTTCTGATGGATCCTTCCATTTTGTATGCTTGTGAATTATAGCTTTTAAGGGGGAGCCTAAAAGTCAAGAAATGTTCTCGTTGTAAAGGATATGTATAGCTAAAGGAGATATAAGTTATTAATATTTTGGGGGAAAAGTTTTCCATTTTTACAAAATGGCCTAATAAATATGGAGGAAGGCACCTTTTAGCTTATATCTATTATTTAGGAAGAAGCCATCATTTCAATCTTTTTAGACACACCAAAACTAGTGGAGAAGAGTGAGGTACCATAAGAAATCTAAGGAAGGGATATTTACATTGCATTATGAGGTCAAGGACTTAATTTGGTTTGACCCATGTTAGGTTGAATCTATTAAGAAACTAATTAAATAGTGTCAAGTTGAAAGGACACTCAAGTAACAAGTGATGAACTGAATTTTCCACATTCTGATATATTAAGCATCTGTTGGGGACAATCAGTCCCCTTTTGGCTAGGTCATCCACCATAAAAAATTTGTCCTACACTACTAACCAAAAAAATAAATTTACTTTAGGAGTTAAATGCTTCACCCAAATTTTTTTCCAAAAATTCCATTCACTTTCTAAATTAAGATCAGTGGTATGTCCTGAGGCCACCAAGTAGAAACCATTATCTTTAGTATCCCAAATAAAGTGGCATTCCTTTTGAATGGAAGGGATATTAACCTCAATTATTAATGAGTTGAAGGTTTGAATAGATTGAGATTCTTCTAGTGAGAGTCCTTCACTAGGAAGAATTTTCCATAACTTTACACCTTCCTTTGTTTCCCAATAATCTTTAATTTTAGGTCCCCATCTTTGCTTTAGGTCTTTATACCACCCAACCCAAATCACCTATGTAGATAGGGGGTGGAGGATAGTTAGGCATATTCCTAGAAGTCAATTTCTCACCATTGCCAATTTTCTATAAAATGCCTTTTTTAGGAGATCCTTGTGGTTGGTTATAGATTTCCAGAAGGCATATCCATCGATAGGTACTTCTTACCATAGGAATTCATCCACATCAATTCCTTCCAAATATTTATCTTTGATAATTATTTCCCACTCACCATTTTCCTTCAATAGTTGCCAACCCATTTTTGCCAACAGAGCTCTATTCATGGATTTAATGCTTCTCAAGCCAAGACCTCCATTTGATTTTGGGAGGAAAATGTCTTACCATGTAATGAGGTTATATTTGAATATTTGTTTAGTGCCCCTCCATAAGAAGGTTTTTTTAATTTTTTTAATTTTGGTGGCTACTTTGGAATGCATTCTAAAAATAGACATCTTGTAAATAGGGATGCTATATAACAAAACCTTGAAAAGCTAGTATTTCCCCACCCAAGTAAGAAGGCGACCCTTTCATCCTACTAGTTTTATTTGGATATGATCAATGAGAGGGTTTCAAAGCTTAAAATCCATTTTTCCTTCAAAGAGTAGGATTCCTAAATGACTCTAAGAGGGTTCTAAAACTTAGAATCTATTCATCCTAGTGTTTTGAATTATGTTATGCAATGAAATTAGTACATGAAACTTAAAATATGTAACACCCCAAATATTTATTAAGGTTATACCAAAATTACAAATTATGTGGTGTAAAGATATTGGTACATAAAACACAACTCAAAATATGCAACACCTAAAATATTTTTAAAAAACTTACCAATGTTATGAATTGTAATGCACAATGAAATTTATACAAGAAAACTAATTCAAAATAGGTAATACCCTAAATATTTCTAAAAATTATCTTTGAATTATGCCATGCAAAATCATTGTTGTGGTAAAACTAACTCAAAATATGTAACACTCCAAATTTTCTAATTCTTTTCCTAGTGTTACAAACCATGTCACACAATGCCATTAGTACACAAGACTAAAAATAAGCAACACCCAAAATATTTCTAAAATTTGTCATAGTGTTGTGAATTATGCCATATAATGACATTGGTATGGGAAATCTAACACAAAATATGCAACACCCCAAATATTTATGAAATTTATCCTAGTGTTATGAATTGTGATGCAAAACAACATTGGATGGGAAACCACCTCAAAATATGAATCACCACAAATATTTTTGAAATTTGTCCCAATTTATAGATTTCACTGTGAAATGAAATTATTACATAAAACCTAACTAAAAATGTGCAACACCCCAAATAATTCTAAAATTTGTCTTGGCTTTAAAAATTAATCCAATTTTATGGGAAACTTGACTCAAAATATATAACCCAAGTATTTATGAATATTTTTGAGGTGTTATGAACTACACCACACTAATATGGGAACCTTGAAAATATGTAATACCCTAAATATTTATGAAATTCATCCCAATATTATAAATTACACCATAAAATGACATTGGTACAAGAAGCCTAAATAAAAATATACAACACCCCAAATGTTTCTAAAATTTGTCCCATTGTTGTAAATTTCACTCCATGATGATGACATTGGTATGGGAAAATTGACTCAAAATATGAAACACCCCAAATATTTCTAAAAATTATCCAAACACTATGAATTGTGACATGTAACAATATTTTTACAAGAAACATGACTCAATACATGTATCGGCCCAAAAAATTTAAATTTTTGTGTTTTGAATTGCACTACACAATTACATTGGTATGGGATACCTAGCTCAAAATATGAAAAACCCCAAATATTTATAAAATTTGTCCTAGTGTTGTGAATTATGCCACATAATGATGTTGGTATGGGAAACCTGACTCAAAATATGCAACACCTCAAATATTTATGACATTTGTCATGTTGTTGTGAATTTCACCATGAAATGACATTGGTATGGAACCTAAATCAAAATATGCAACACTCTAAATATTTATAAAATTTATTCATGTTGTGAATTATTATTTGAAATGTCATTGGTATGACAAAATTGACTCAAAATGTTCAACACCTCAAATATTTATGAAATTTGTCCCAGTGTTGCAAATTGTGCCACACAATGACATTGCTATGGGAAATATGATTTAAAATATGCAACACCTCAAATATTTTTAGAATTAATCCCAATATTATCAATTATGTTATGAAATGGCATTAGTACAAAAAAAAGACTCAAAATATGCAACACCTCAAATATTTATAAAATTTGTCTCATTGTTGTGAATTGCACCACATAACAACATTGGTATAGGAAACCCAACTCAAATATGCAAAAACCAAAATATTTTCAAATTTTTTCCATGTTTAAAATTGCATCAAATTGGTAGGGAAACTTGACTAAATATAAAACACCCTAAATATTTATAAAATTTGTCCTAGTGTTGACAATAACATTACATAACATCATTAGTATGGGAAAACCAAATAAAAATATGTAACATCCCAAATGTTTCTAAAATTTTTCATAATTTTTCCAATTTCATTATGTAATGACATGGTATATGAAACATGACTCAAAATATGAAACACCCTAAATATTTATAAAATTTGTCCCAATGTTGCATATTGTGCCACATAATGACATCGGTATAAAAATCCTAACTCAAAATAAACAAAATCCCAAATATTTATTAAAGTTGTACTAATTTTATGGATTGTGAAATTGAACAACATTGGTATAATAAATCAACTTAAAATATGTAACACCCCAAATATTTCTTAAATTTGTCCTAGTGTTGTAAATTGTGTTGTGTAATGACATTTGTATGGGAAATCTAACTCAAAATATGTAACGCCCCAAATATTTCCAAATTTTTTCCTAATGTTGATAACTATGATGTGCAATGAAATTGGTATTAAAAATTGAATAAAAATATGCAACAAACTAGATATTTCTAAAAAATTTACTAGTGTTGTGAATTATGTCGAATAATGGCATTAGTATGGGAAACTCGAGTCAAAAAATGCAATACCCCACATATTTATAAAATTTATCCCAGTGTTGTAAATTATATTAATATCAACATTAGTACAACAAAATTGACTCAAAATATCCAACACCACAAATATTTTTTAAATTTGTCATAGTGTTATGATTTTCACCACACAATAACATTGGTACAAGAAACCCAACTCAAAATATGTAACACCCCAAATATTTATGAAATTTGTCCCAATGTTATGAATTATGATGTGTAATGACATTATTATAGGAAACCCAACTAAAAATATGAAACAACCCATATATTCATGAAATTTATCTCATTGTTGTAAATTACACCACATAATGACATTGGTATGAAAAACCTGACTCAAAATATGGAACAACCCAAATATTTATAAAATTTGTCTTAGTGTTACAAATTGTAGAATGTATTTACATTGGTATTGGAAACCTAATTCAAAATATGAAACATCCTAAATATTTTTAAAAAATGTCCCATTATTATGAATTTCACCATACAATGACATTTGTATGGGAAACCTAACTAAAAATATGAAACACCCAAAATATTTCTAAAATTTGTCCTAGTGTTACAAATTACACTGTGTAATGACATTGATATAGGGAATATGACTAAAAATTTACAACACCCAAAATATTTCTTAAATTTTTCCCAATGTTGGAAATTGCATTATATAATTATATTGGTATGGAAAATTTAACTCAAAATATGCAACACACTAAATATGTTTTAAATGTTTCTCATTGTTATGAATCATGATGTGCAATGACATTGGTATGAGAAACCCAACTCAAAACATGCAACACCCTAAATATTTATAAAATTTTTAATAGTTTTATAAATTTTCATCATGCAATGAAATTGGTATAGGAAAATATGCAACATACTAAACATTTCTAAAATTTGTCTTAGTGTTGTAGATTTCACTACATAATGACATTGGTATGAGAAACCTGACTCAAAATATGTAACACTCCAAATATTTATGAAACTTGTCCCAGTCTTGAAAATTTCACTATGCAAGGACATTGGTATGGGAATATGTCTCAAAATATGAAACACTTCAAATATTTGTGAAATTTTTCCCAATGTTGTGAATTTTGTCATGCAACAATATGGGTATATCAAACCTGACTCAAAATATTCAACACCCTAAATATTTTAGATATTTGTCCTAGTATTGAAAATTACTCCACATAATGACATTGGTATGGAAAACCCAAATCAAAATATGCAACATCCCAAATATTTATGAAATTTGTCCCAATGTTACAAACTATATGATGAAACAATAATGGTATGGAAAACCTAACTAAAAATATGCAAGACCCAAAATATTTTTCAAATTCATCCTAGTGTTGTGAACTATGTTCACAATGACATTGGTATAGGAAACCTAACTCAAAATATAAAACACCCCAATTTTTTTTGTGAATTGCATTACATAATAACATTGGTATCAGAAACCTAACTAAAAATATGTAACACTGCAAATATTCAAAAATTTGTCCACTATTTTAAATTATGCCATGAAATGACATTGGTATTGGAAAACTAATTAAAAATATACAACACCAAAAATATTTTTAAAAAAATTACTAGTGTTGTGAATTGCATCATGCAAAGACATGGTATAAGAAACCTGACTCAAAATATATAACATCTGATTATTTTTGAAATTTTATCTAGTGTTGAAATTTACATCACACAAAACATTGGTATGGGAAACCCAACTCAAAATATTCAATACATAAAATATCTATGAAATGTATCCCACTATTGCAAATTGCATTGTGAAACAACATTGGTATAAGAAGCCTAAATCAAAATATACAACACACCAAATATTTATAAAATCTATCCCATTATTGAAAATTACACTTCATGATGATATTGGTATGGGAAATTTGACTCAAACTATGTAACACCCAAAATATTTATTAATTTTATCCTAGTGTTATGAATTGTGATACATAATGTTATTATTTTAGGAAAACTGACTCAAAATATGCAACACCCCAAATATTTCTAAAATTTTTCCCAATTTTGTGAACTATGTATCATAACAACATTAGTATGGAAAACCCATCTCAAAATATGTAATAGCTCAAATATTAATGAAACTTGTCCCATTGTTGTCAGTCACACCATGTAACAAGGTTGGTATAGGAAACCTAACTCAAAATATGTAACACCCCATTAATTTATAATATTTGTCCATGTTGTGAATTGTGTCATACAATGACATTGGTATGAGAAACCTGAATCAAAATGTGAAACACCTCAAATATTTATGAAATTTGTCCTAGTGTTGTGAATTGTGCCAAACAATGACACTGGTAAGGAAACCTAATTAAAAATTAAAAAAACCTCAAATATTTTAAAAATTTATCTTAATGTTATGAGTTTCACTATGTAATGACATTGGTATGAGAAATCTAACTCAAAATATATAACACCCCAAATATTTATAAAAATTGTCTCATTATTATGAATTGTACCACACAACAACATTGGTATGGAAAACACAACTCAAAATATTAAATACCCTAAATATTATTCAAAATTTGTCTATATTGTGAATTACACAACATTGGTAGGGGAAACTTGAATTAAAATATACAACATCCTAAATATTTATGAACTTTATCCTACTATTGTGAATTATGCTAAATAACGTTATTGGCATGATAAACTCAAATCAAAATATGTAACATCACAAATATTTATAAAAAATTTCATAGTGTTTCTAATTTCACCATGGAAAGAGATTGGTATGGGAAACATGACTCAAAATATGAAACACCATAAATAGCTATGAAATTTATCATAATGTTTCTAATTGTACTGTGTAACAACATTAACATGGGAAACATGACTCAAAATATGAAACACCCCAAATATTTATGACATTTGTCTTATTATTACATAGTGTGACACATAACAACATTTTACATGAATCCCATCTCAAAATATGCAACATACCAAATATTTATTAAATTTATCCTAGTGTTGTGAATTGTGTGGCACACCAACATTAGTGTGGAAAAAATGAATTAAAATATACAACTCCCCAAATATTTATTAAATTTGTCCTAGTGTTGTAAATTTCAATGTGCAATGAAATTTTTATGGGAAACCTAACTCAAAATATGTAACAACCCAAATATTTTCAATTTTTTCTTAGTGTTGATAATTATGATGTGTAACGACATTGGTATTGGAAACTTGACTCATAATATGCAACATCCCAAATATTTCTAAAATTTTTACTAGTGTCATGAATTATGTTGCAAAATGATTTTGGCATGAGAAACTTGAGTCAAAATATGCAACACCCCAAATATTTCTAAAAAATTTCTTAGAGTTGTAAATTTCACCATGTACCGACATTAGTACAGCAAACCCAACTCAAAATATGAAACACCCCAAATATTTATGAAATTTGTCCTAGTGATATGAATTATGATGTGTAATGACATTATTATAGGAAACCCAACTCAAAATATGAAACACCCCAAGTATTTCTACTAGTTTCAAATTAAAACATAAAATGACATCAATATAAGAAGCTTGACTCAAAATATGTAACACCTAAAATATTTCTAAAATTTATTCTAGTGTTATAAATTGTGCAACAGAATGACATTCATACTGGAAACCTAATTAAAAATATGTAACACCCTAAATATTTCTAACATGTGTCCCATTATTGTGAATTATACCATGTAACGACATTGGTATGGGAAACCTAACTAAAAATATACAATCCCCTGAATATTTTTGAAATTTGTACTAACATTATGAATTACACTATGAAATGACATTGATATAGGAAATCTAACTAAAAATATGAAACACCCAAGACATTTATTACATTTCCTCTAATGTTTAAAATTATGTTGTGTAATGATATTGGTATGGTAAAATTGACTCAAAATATGTAACACACTAAATATTAATGAGATGTTGTCAATCATGACATGCAATGACATTGGTATGAGAAGCCCAACTAAAAATGTGGAACACCCTAAATATTTCTAAATTTTTATTAGTGTTATAAATTACTATGAGAAACCTAACTCAAAATATGTAACACTCCAAATATTTCTAAAATTTATCCTAGTCTTTAAAATTGCACTACTCAATGACATTGGTATGGGAAATCTGACTAAAAATATACAACACATCAAATATTTATGAAATTTGACTCAATGTTGTGAATTTTGTCATGTAATTACATTATTATGGGAAACCTAACTCAAACTATATAACATCTTAAATATTTTTTAAATTTGTCCCAATGTTACAAATTTCACCACACAATGACATTGCTATGGAAAACCTAACTCAAAATATGAAACAAACTAAATATTTATGAAATTTATCCCAGAGTTACAAAATCCACAATCCAACAACAATGGTATGGAAAACATAACTAAAAATATTCATCACCCCAAATATTTCTAAAATTTATCCTAGTTATGAAAATTATGTTACACAGTGGCATTGGTATAGTAAACTTAAATCAAAATATACAACACCCCAAATATTTTTTAAAAATTTTCCTAGTATAATAAATTGTCTTACAAAATGATATTGTTTTAGATTATGGTAAAAGCAGGTTTTGAAGGGGCCCCGAAACCCTGTTACAGCATAAAGAAAGATAAGGTGTTAACAAGCACCAGGAACGACATTCCTGTAACCTACTAAAAGTAGCAACATCCTACGGTAATTCAGAGATTACATCTATGTTCATTATACATTCAACCCCCTAATTTCCAATGAATGATTGATAACTATTTTTTAGGGGTAAAATCCAAAATTGTTGCTTGCCTTCCATCAGCTATATTCTACTTGCTTTCTAGCTCTCTGATTTCCCTTATGGGTCTTCTTTCGGGCTTGTCCGGACAGCCAACATCCGATTTCTCTTTTGAAATCTGCCCATCTCTTTTTCCAGGTTTATCCATATTAGAAACAAGGTGTTTTGCCTTCATTTGTTGCTCTTTTTTGTTGCTTTTGGTTTCTATTCCCTTAGTGTTTGTCTTCTTTTCAGCCCTTTTCCTTTGGTTTGGAAGATATTTTAAATTTTCTCCATTAACAATCACTGGAATTTCTTCCAAAGGTGTTTCATTATTAGCCTGAATCTCCATTGGCTGAGAAAGAAGAGGATCTCTCTCCTCTATTTTATTTCTAGTTTCAGTCAAGATTTCTCCTTCCTCTAGCACTTCTTTGCCTTCTGCCTCTCTCCATTGATCCTCTCCCCTTTGGTATAGGACCATTTGCACTGATAAATATGTCAAATCTTCTTTGCTTTGTGTGGGTAATATGGTTTCTACTTGCCTTCCATTTCCTTCTATCTCAGGATTTTCCTTCTCTAGAGAGATCTTTGTATCTACCTCAGGAATTAGGCCTTTAGAATCTTCAAAAGACACCTCTTTACCCTCCTCAGCATTTAAATCTTTAGTTTCTTCATTATCCATTTGTTCTTGTCCCTAATCCTCTTTGGGTTTCCAAACTTTCTTTAGCTGGACCGTGGGCTTTTTCCCAACCAAAGCACCATTTAGATGAGTTTTGCTTCTATTTGGACAGTTTTTAACCCAATGCCCCTGTTTCTTATAGGCATAGCAGGAGTTGGGTAGATCTTCAAAAAAAATTCTTTGAGACTTTTTACCAAACTTGGAGATAAGATCCACTTTTTCTGGGAGCTTGTTTAAATCTGCCACTTTAACATACATCCTGGCAGTTTGGAGTTTGGTTTTGGTAGCCGTAGCCTTGTCCAAAGCCACAAGTTCCCCAAAAGCACTGGCTATTCCTTTAAAATTGTCCTCATGCCAGAACTCTAAAGGGAGACCAGGGAGTCTAACCCAGATGGGAGTTGTTAAGAAAAAAGAATCAGATAAATCCATATTCAATTCCCATTTTTTGATGGTAAGAGAGCATTTTCCAAACGTCCATGGTCCTCCACACAACACCATAATCATATCTTCTTTGCAATTGAAGGTAAAAGAATAAAAGCCATTTAGCATAGGTGCAATAGCTATCTCTCCCCTAATGACCCATTTCCTTTTAACCATTTTTGTCAGTGATTCAAGATCTGGTCTAGCTCCTAAAAATTTACCAACTAAGGTGAAATCCATGGAGGACACAGAAAAATCTATTAAAGGATCTGGAATAAATACTTCATACTCACCTTTCTCCTAGCATGTTTTTGCAGTCACCAACGGGAAAGGGGATTTTCTAGTGGGTTTCTTGCCGAACAGAGATGACCACATCCTCTGTTCAGAATACCCAGCCTTCAACCCTTCTGAGGATTTTTCCTTATTGAAGTCTCCTTTGTTTTCCTCTATCTCCATTCCCTGGCTCAACTGGGAACCACACAGTCCATGAGAAAGGTCATTTCCGCAAAAAGAAATACCATTTTTTGCATCACCCACAAGTTGTGATCCATTATTCTTCTCATCCCCTCCTCCAAAATGATATTGTTACAAAATACAAAATGATATTGTTACAATAAACTCAACTCAAAATATTTAACACCTCAAATATTTCCAAAATTTTTACGTTGCTATGAATTATGCCATGCAATGACATTGGTATGGGAAACTTGACTCAAAATATTTCCAAAATTTTTACTAGTGTTGTGAAATGTGTCATACAAAGACATTGGTATGATAAATTTGACTCAACATATGTACCATCTCAATTTTTTTTGAAATTTAACCTAGTGTTTTGAATTGTGTCATACAATGACATTGGTATGGGAAACATGACTCAAAATATGAAACACCCCAAATATCCAAAATTTGTCCCATTGTTTTGAATTTTTCCACATAATGACATTAGTACAAGAAACCCAACTCAAAATATGTGACACCCCAAATATTTGTGAAGTTTATTTTAGTTTTGCAAATTTCACCCTAAAATAACATTAGTATAAGAAGACTGACTCAAAATATACACCACCCCAAATATTTATAAAATTTGTCCCATTGTTGTGAATTGCACTACAAGATGATATTGGTATGGGAAACTTGACTCAAATTATGAAACACTCAAAATATTTATGAAATTTATCCCATTATTAAAATTTTTAATTCATAACAATATTGTTATAAGAAACTTGACTCAAAATATATAACACCCCAGTTTTTTTTGAAATTCATCCTAGTGTTTTAAAATGCACTACATAATGACATTGGTATCATAAACCTAACTCAAAATATGCAACACCCTAAATATTTATAAAATTTGTCCTAATATTTTGAATTTCACCACACAATGACATTGGTATGGGAAACTTGTCTCAAAATATGAAACACCTCAAATATTTGTGAAATTTGTCGCATTGTTGTTAATTGCACTGTGTAATGACATTGGTATGGCAAACCTGATTCAAAATATACAACAACCCATATATTTATAAAATTTGTAACAATAATATAAATTATGTTGTATAATGACATTAGTATGGGAAATTGACTTGAAATATACAACATCCCAAATATTTCTTAAATTTGTCCCAATGTTTCAAATTGTGATGTATAATTACATTGGTATAGGAAAATCGATTAAAAATATGAAATGTCTTAAATATTTCCAAAAATTTTACTAAAGTTGTAAATTGTGACACACAATGACATTGATATGAGAAACCTAACTCAAAATATGTAACACCAAAAATATTTTGAAAACAAATTACTAGTATTGTGAAGTACATCACACAAAGACATTGGAATGAGAAAATTGACCCAAAAAATTGAAAACCCCAAATATTTATAAATTTTTTCCTAGTATTATGGATTTCACTGCACAATGATATTGTTACTAGGAAGTTCACTCAAAATATGTAACACCCCAAATATTTTAAAAATTTGTCCCATGGTTGTAAATTGAGTTGTGCATTGACATTAGTAAGGGAAACCTACCTCAAAATATGCAAAACCAAATATATTTCCATAATTTGTTCTAGTGTTGTGAATCACATAACATAATGACATTAATAGAGAAAATTTGACTTAAAAAATGCAAAATCCAAAATATTTATTAAATTTGTCTTATTATTATGAATTACATCATGAAACAACAATTGTATGGGAAACTTGACTCAAAATATGCAACACCATAAATATTTATTAAATTTGTCCCTATATTACAATTTTTTATGTGTAATGAAATTGGTTTAGGAAACCTAACTTAAAATATCCAATACCCAAAATATTTCCAAAAATTATCCTAGTGTTTTAAATTATGATGTATAATGACATTGGTATGAGAAACTTGACTCAAAATATGAAACACACCAAATATTTTTGAACATTTTCCCATTATTGTGATTTTTTTTGCACAATGACATTGGTACATGAAACCTAATGCAAAATATACAACACCCAAAATATTTACAAAATTTTTCCTAATGTTTTGAATTATGGCATGAATTGATGTTGCTATAAGAAACTTGACTTTAAATATGTAACATCCTAAATATTTCTGAAATGTGTCCTAATGTTTTGAATTGTGTTGCACAATGACATTGGTATGGGAAAACTAACTCAAAATATGAAACACCACAAATATTTATAAACTTTATCCCAATTTTTTGAATTTCTATGTGTAATGACATTGGTATGAGAAACCTGACTCAAAATATGCAACACCCAAAATATTTTTGAATTTTTTCTCAGTATTACAAAATGTAATGTGGAATGACATTGGTATGGGAAACTTAACTCAAATGATGTAAAAATCCAAATATTTTAATTTTTTTACTAGTGTTAAAAATTGCATCATGTAATGACATTGGTATAAAAAACTTGACTAAAAAAATGGAACACCCCAAATACTTATGAAATTTATTCTAGTGTTGTAGATTGTGCCATGTACCAAAATTGGTATGGGAAATCCAAATAAAAAATATGAAAAATCCTAAATATTTATGAAATTTCTCCCAGTATTATAATACACAACAAAATGGGAAACTTGACTCGAAATATACAACACTTTAAATATTTCTAATTTGTTTTTTGTGTTATAAATTATGATGCATAATGACATTGGTATGGGAAACTTGAGTCAAACTAGACCTATATTGATTATTAAATTAACAATGGAATTGGTACTCGAAATGTGATGCACCTCAAATATTTCTAAATTTTTCCCTAGTGTTGCAAATTATGATGTGCAATGATATTGGTATGGGAAATCTAACTCAAAATATGCAACACACCACATGTATTATAAGTTTGTCCCAGTGTTATGTGTTTCACCAAAAATTGATATTAAGATGGGAAACCTGACTCAAAATATACAACACCCCAAATATTTCAAAACTTTGTCCCAATGTTGTGAATTACAACACATAACAACATCAATATTGGAAACCTAACTCAAAATATGCAACATCAAAAATGTTTATGAAAATTTTACTAGTGTTGAAAATTACATCATGCAATGACATTCATATGGGAAAATTGACTCAAAATATGTAACACCCCAAATATTTATAAATTTTATCCAAGCATTACAAATTATGTTACACAATGACATTGGTATGGGATACCAACCCAAAATATGCAACAATCAAAATATTTTTGAATTTGTCTCATAATTGTGAATTACATTGTGTAATGACATTGGTATGGGAAACTTTATTTAGAATATGTAACACCCCAAACATTTATGAAATTTGTCCTAGTGTTGTGAATTATGATGTGAAATGACATTGGTATAGAAAACATAACTCAAAATATGTAACATCCAAAATATTTATGAAATTTGTTCCATTTTTATAAATTATATTGTGTAATGAAATTGGTATGGAAAAATTAATTCAACCTATACAACACCCCAAATATTTTTGAAATATATCCCAATGTTGAGAATTATGTTATAGAATAACAATGGTATGGGAAACTTGACTAAAATATGCAACACCCAAAATATTGCTAAAATGTGTCCCAATATTTCAAATCATGTCATAAAATGACATTAGTATAGGAAACCCAACTCAAAATATGCAACACCATAAATATTTTTGAAATTTGTCTTAGTGTTGCAAATTATGCCACATAATGACATTGGTATAGGAAACTCAAAATATACAACACCCTAAATATTTATTAAATTTGTCCCAGTGTTATGAATTGTGTTATACATCAACATTGATATGGGTAACTCAACTCAAAGTATGCAACACCTAAATTAATTCTAAAAATTTTCATATTATTTTGAATTAAACCTCACAATGAAATTGGTATAGGAAACCTAATTCAAATATGAAATACCATTTTTTAAAAATTTCCATGTGTTTTGAATTGTGTTTCAAAATAACATTGGTATAAGAAAAATGACTCAAAGTACACAACACCCAAAATATTTCTAAAATTTTTAGTAGTTTTGGGAATTGTGCTACATAATGACATTGGTATGGGAAACCAAACTCCAATATATGCAACATCTATAAATTTCTCAAATTTTTCCTAGTGTTTGGAATTGTATTATGCAATGACATTAGTATAGGAAACCTGACTTAAAATATGTAACACCCAAAATATTTATAATATTTTTCCTAGTGTTTTAATTTTCAACATGTAATGACATTGTTATAGGAAGCCTAACTCAAAATAAACAACACACCAAATATTTTTGAAATGTACCAATGTTACAAATTATGCCATGCAATGACATTAGTATGGGAAATTTGAATAAAAATATGCAACATCCCATATATTTCTAAATTTTTTCCTAGTGTTATAAGTTTTACCATGTCATGACATTTTATATAGGAAATATGACTCAAAATATGAAAAATCCCAAATATTTTAGTAATTTATCCCATTGTTGTGAATCACACCATATGACATTGGTATGGGAAGCCCTACTTAAAATATGCAAGACTCCAAATATTTATGAATTTTTTCATACTATTGTGAATTATGATGTGCAAAGACATTGTTATGAGAATCTTGACTCAAAATTTTCAACACCCCAAATGTTACCTAAATTAGTCCCAAGTTTGTGAATTACACCATGTAATGACATTGGTACAATAATCCTAACTCAAAATATGCAACATCCTGAATAATTTTGAAATTTGTCCTAGTGTTGTGAATTACACCACATTGGTATAGGAAACTTGAATCAAAATATGCAACACCCCAAATAATTATGAAATTTGTCCCAATGTTGAAAATTACACTTCTCAATGACATTGGTACTAGAAACATGACTAAAAATATGTAACTCCCCAAATATTTCTAAAATTTGTCATAGTGTTGTAAATTATTCCACATAATAACATTGGTATGGGAAATTTGAATTAAAATATACAACACCCCAACTATTTCAAAAAATAGTCTCAATGTTATGAATCACTCTACAAAATTGCATTGGTATGAGAAACCCAATTAAAAATATGTAATACCCTAAATATTTTTAAATTTTATCTCAGTTTTGTGAATTGTAACATGCGATGACATTAGTATAGGAAACTTGAATCAAAGTATGCAACACTATAAATATTTCCAAAAAAATCCTAGTGTTGTGAATTGTAATGTACAACAATATTGGTAGGGGAAACTTAGGTCAAAATATGCAACACCTCAATTATTATAAAAATTTTACCAATGTTTTGAATTATGTCACTCAATGAAATTGGTACATCAAACATGACACAAAATGTGCAATACCAAAATATTTTGAAAAATTATCCTAGTGTTGTAAATTGTGTCATGTAATGACATTAGTATGAGAAACCTAATTCAAAATATGCAACACCCCAACTATTTTTTAAATTTATCCCAATATTATGAATTACACCAAACAATAACATTGGTAGGCGAAACCTAACTTGAAATATGCAAAACCCCAAATATTGCAAACAATTATCCTTGTGTTGTGAATTACAATGTGTAATAACATTGGTATGATAAAGATGGCTCAAAATATGTAATGCCCAAAATATTTATATTTTTCCTAGTGTTATGAATTTCACTATGCAATAATTTTGGTATTGAAAAACTAACTCAAAATATGCAACACTCAAAATATTTTAAAAATTTATCCTATAATTATGAGTCACACCAAATTGGTAGGGGAAACCTGACTCAAAATATGCAACACCCTAAATATTTCTAAAATGCATTTGAGTGTTGTGAATTGTAATAAATCATGAAATTAGTAATGTAAAACCAAATAATAATATACAATACCTAAAATATTTATAAAATTTGTCCCAGTGTTGCTAATTATGCTATATAATGACATTAGTATGGGTAAAACAACTCAAAATATGCAACAACCCAAATATTTTTAAAATTTGTCCTAGTGGTTTTAATTACACCATGCAACGACATTGGTATGGGAAATTGAACAATAACTTTTCAAAACCCCAAATATTTTAAAACTTTATCCCAGTGTTGTGAATAGTACTATGCAATGACATTTGTATGAGAAACTTAACTCAAAATAACACCCCATTTTTTTCCATTTTTTCCTTGTGTTGATAATTATGACATGTAAGGAAATTGATAATATAAATCTGACTAAAAATATGCAACATCACATATATTTCTAAATTTTTTACTAGTGATGTCAATTACATCACATAATGACATTGGTCTAAGAAACCTAATGTAAAATATGTAGCACCTCAAATATTTTAAAAATTTGTCTTAGTGTTTTAAAATGTAATAGTAATGAAATTAGTATGACAAACCCAACTCAAACTATGCAACACCAAAAATATTTTTGAATTTGTCTCAGTGTTACGAATTGTGCTATGTAATGACATTGGTATTAGAAAACCTGACTCGAAATATGCAACACCCAAATATTGATGAAATTTGTCCTAGTGTTATGAATTATGATGTGTAATGGCATTATTATAGGAATCTTGGCTCAAAATAATGAACATCCCAAATATTTCTAAAATTTATTCCATTATTACGAATTGCATCCTACAGCAACATTGTTATGAAAAACCTAACTCAAAATATTCAATAACCCAAATATTTATGAAATTTGTGCCAATTTTACAAATTCAAAAGTTTAATGATATTGGTATTAGAAACTTAATTAAAAATATGCAACACCCAAATATTTTAAAATCTTTATCATTATTTCAAAGTGCACCACACAATGATAATTTCATAAGAAACCCAACTCAAAATATGCAACATCCTAAATATTTATATAATTTATCCTAGTGTTGCAAATTATGCTACACAACAAAATTGTTATGGAAAAATTTACTCAAAATATGAAACACCAACATATTTTTGTAATTTCTCCCAGTGTTGAAAATTGCATTGTGTAATGACATTGGTGCAAGAAACCTAGCTCAAAACTAACACACCAAATATTTATGAAAGTTTTCCTAGTGATTTGAAATCTGATACATTCATGATAAATTTTTTTTGAAACATATATCCAAACAAATTAATAGAACAAGTTCACTCAGAGTTTAACACATAAACATGCAATGAGATCCTTAACTATGTTATAACCAACATAGGAACTAGACTAAATGAATAACCCATCAATGACTTCTTTAGAAAGTAATTTTAACCACCTAATAGTTAGATACAAGTGGGTTAGTGTGGTCATACCCACTCACATATATCTAATTATTATGTTGTATCCTTCGTAATGGAGTTATTACTAAATTATGCCCTTGCTTGAGTTCCTCTAAATGTTGTAAAATGACTAGCACCTCATGAGTAGTATCAAAAAAGTTCAACAAACAAGGTAGAATAAGATTATATTCAATAGAGGAATCATCATACTAAGCTTCCTTAATTATGATTCATCTAGTCACAACCAAAAAATAGAGATAAAGGAAAAATGATTATTTCTAAAAGCAATGCAAAGCATTTGAACACCTTTTCAATACGCAATCAAGTAACAATAGGAAGTTTGACATGTCAATTTTCAAAAGTATACAAGCTTTGTGGGATGTTTCAACAAACATTCTTAAGTTTTGTTTAGGAATAACTTATGACTAATAAGTAGGGTACAATTTCAAAACTAGTTTGCCTAAGGATCATTAAGGTCTTAAATTAGATCTATAATTTCCTTTAACTCAGTCTGTGATCTTAGATCATGCATTCATATTACTTACTTAAATATTAGATCTTATTAAGCTTTAATTATAAGATAAATTCTTATTATGATAATATAAGATCATAATATATTTTATCAACTAAAAATAAGAAATTGTTAATAAAGTATTTAATGATCTATTCCAAACATATATTAAGATGCTTATCTAGGAATAGCCATGTTTCTAAAAATTTACAAATAAAATATATTATTGTCAATATAAATTTAACATAACATAAGACTAACATAATCTTAATGATATTCAATTAGAATAAATTGAGTTAGTATTTTCCCATACAGTCCAAGGTACATATAAGTACTTATTAGTTAACATGAAAGGATTATATTGAAGTAGATAATTTCATCTTAATTACTTAATTAATTATTCATATATAAACTTTATTCCTCAATTTATTAAGTTATTACAAAATCTCACATAAATATTAAAATGAACTCAATCCATTAATTCACCAATTAAATTACCAATATTTAATATAACCAATCGTGAGGTTATAGTCTAAACATTAATGAAGTGTCAATACTTTCATTAGTTCATCCATGTGATAAATAGGTTTCATAATCTATAGGGATTTGAAATGTTCATTTAAATATAACTTTTGACCTCTTCCAATTATCCCAATACAAAAGACAATAAAAGTAAACAAATCTAATGAATATTGTCACCTTGCTTTTATAAGCTTGTGCTTATAAATACTCATACAATTAAGTTTGACATATTAACATTATGTCTCATTTCCTTATCTTTTAGTATATAAATAATCAAGCCATATTCAAAACATAATTCACATCTAATTTTAAACATTATTAATTGTATAATCTAATATCCAATTACTTTACGAATCACTATACCAATGCTTTAAAAGTACAATTAAAAACATGATTACATCAACCCTCAAAATGCTACAACATTTAATCAACATTTCAACTATTTATTCAAAATAAATATTTTAGCTACTAGAATAAGTTAAATAACTTATAATTACATAAATTTATCAAATTATTTAAGATCAAATTTTAAATTCATGTCTAGTTATTAATTCCATATTATTTAATTAATTAAATGACCAAAGTATAATCATTTCATGAATCAATAAACATGTCATGTTACATCCTTTTATATTAAATATAAATATGATAACTAAATGAAATTCAACTATAAGAATTACATTAAAATTTTAATTCATTTTTAATCAACTATCATAACTTGAAGTAGGAATAAAAGAATCCAATAGTTACATTCAATCCAATGAAGCTAATCCCACCTCACCAATCCCAATGAGCCCAACCATAAGTTACCCTAGACCACCCTAACCATCAGTTGGATATAGATTAGAGAAGCAAATAATTAATGGATAAAGGATTATGAAATATTCAATATTGATAACATACCAACAAATTACCAATAAAATAAAATGAAAAATGTAAATGAACCCACCAAGATCCATTAACTTGGTCCTTGATTATGACTATAGCTCTATTATCAAGCCCATATTCTATTTAAAAATATAATATGGCTTATAAATATATTTCATATAAATCACCCACACATATTAGTTTAATATATGTTTATGATTTAACATAAAACCTATAAAAATTAGATAATAAACTCAACCAATTAAAATAAAACCTATGTAAAGCTTCAAGTCACATTATTGACCACAACTGACTTTACTAAATACAATAATAATAACCCAAAATTTAAATTGTAATCATTTTTAAAAATAAAAATAATAAAAATAATTAATAGATTAGTTACCCCAAACAAGTCAACATAATCATGAATGATAATAATTCCAATTATTACGTATAGAATTAATCTAATAATTCAACATGATTTCATAAACCTAGGTCAACTAATCATAACTTAAAGACTCATAAAATATCAAACCAGTAAAATAAATATAATAATATATTATTCCCAAGACCCCTACAAATATTTTAAACCCCATTGGGGATGCCCTATTGTACTTATCCCCCTATTAGCCATGGTTTAAAATAATTGACAGCCTTTTTATTTAATATTTTCCTTTAATTTTATTTATTTAACCTCAAATATACCTAATTAGGGTTTTAAAAATAATAAACTAAATCAAAACCATGTTTATACTTAACACAACCAAGTTGTATGGATTTCATAAAACAACTATCAACTTAACAAAAATAAATCTGAGACAACAAACAAACCATGTATGGCTTTTATATTACACCATAACCCAAAAAAATAACAAAAACAAAGTTGTATCAATATAAAACAACACCTTCACTCTTTATAGTCCTTCATGGATTTTAAATAACCCAGTCAAATCTTTAAATTCTTAATAATTCAAAAATAAACACTAAATAAAGACCCAACTCTAATAAAATAATAAAAATCATTACACAATCAAATTAAAAAACCCAGTTAAGGACTATTGAAGAATACAAGTTCACCATTCAACAAACCTATCTTCCTCATAATAATAAAATATGCAGTGGCTTCATAGTCCACTTTTAAAAATAATGGCCATTTAAAACCATGACCTCATTATGGAGTAATTCCATTATCAATGTAAGGATAATGCCCACTAAAATCATTTCACATAAAATAAATGTTATAAATAGAAAAAATGGAATACTATAAGTGCATAATCAAGCCATGGCTGAACCATGAAAAATAATATAAAACTTTTACAATGGCCCTTGTTAGGGTTTTTTTTTTATCAAAATCAAACTAATGCAAAAATGTTTAGCTAAAGCCCTAACATTTTACCATTCAACTAAATTTATATAAAATAAACACAATTCAAAATACATCACTTACTTGGTTGATGGAAGTTTCTCATAGTAGGTTTTCCTACTCTTCTAGTCTCCAAGCTCAAAAATCACATATTCATTGACATAAACTAGTCACTTAATAAATATAAAAACAAACCCCAGATAACTCTCCACAACTCCTGTATGGCCTTAAACATTAGTGCATCCAACTAAAGTTCTAGTCCTTGAAAATACTCATATAGAGATACCTCATATTCCCCTTAGCCTCCATGCTAATTTTTTTTAAAAGCTTCCCCAAGGTTCCAAACCCTCCAAGAATTAATTTTAAAATGAATGCAATGAACCATAAAAACCAAATGAAGCATATTGACACTCTTGCATGGTAATGCGAGCCAATACCACAACCTCTAAGTTGTTAAATTCAAACAAAAACCACAAAACTAATATTCGTAACCCCTATGCAGTTTTATATCCTAACCCAAGTCCCCAATCTAAAAAATGACAACCGACATGCAAATCAAACAAGCAAAACATGCAAATCAAGGTTCTTTTAAATAATGCAAACCATAATGCACAAGTTAATACAAAAAACATTTTAAGATAGATATATACAAATCTAAAAACCATATAATGTTGTTTTTAAAACATAAGTCATAGCTTTAAGACAAATGAGAATAACATCAGACATTAAAAATCAAACAAGAAATGAAGAAAGATGATGAAGTTCAGAACCACTATTGACATGAACAATTATGTGATTGATTAGACTATCAAAGTTGATGAGAAAGGATTCCATGAAAGGACACAACACTAGATCAAAATAAATGACAAAATCAATAAGAACACAAAATTTATCAAACATTTATATTCAAACAATGATGATCTCTCAAATGATAGTATTGAATAAAGAGATGTTTTCACAGAAGTAAAAATTGACTCAAATCAACTATTAATGAAATTGATCATAAAATGATAGTAAACAATAGTCAACTAATAAAAAAAATGACTAAAACATTAATATAGAAAATATAAAATTTACATTTAATTTCTCTATTTCATTTATCCATTTATTTCTCCATGTTTCCCTGATGCTTAGATTTGTACACCACCTAGCTCAAGTACATGTTCCTGTAGTTAACAAATAGACTTTTAGTAGCATCTATACATCTAAGTATAATAAATATAATAACATCATTTAAATAATACATCTAACTAAATAATGAACCAATACACATTAATCAATAATATCAAATGCTATAGTGAAATGTAATCCATAATTGACTCAACAATTATAATGAAAATGTATAAATGTAGATCACTAAACTGTAATGCCATAGTAGAAAAATAAAATAGGTCTCAAATAATTCATAAATACACTATATCAGCTTAAATTAATTAAATACAAGTAACATAGGGTCATGATAGATACATAATGACATTACTATCAGAAACTTGAATCAAAATATGCAACACCACAAATATTTCTAAATTTTTAACCAGTGTTGTGAATTGCATCATGAAATGACACTACATGGGAAACCTATCTAAAAAATACAACACCCCAAATATACATAATTTTTTTCCTAGTGTTATGGATTGTGTTATGCAAATTGGTATAGGAATCTTGACTCAAAATATAAAACACCCCATATATTTCTTTAATTTGTCCTAGTCTTGTAAATTACACTATGTAATGACATTGGTATAGGAAATCTTACTTAAAATATGCAACACACCAAATATTTATGAAATTTGTTCCAATGTTGTGAATTATGTCATGCAATGACTTTGGTATGGAAAATCCTAATAAAAATATGATACATCCAAAATATTTTGGAAATTTGTCCCCATGTTACAAATTATACTTCAAAATAACATTAGTATGGCAAACCCAACTAAAAACTTCAACACACCAAATATTTATAAATTTTTCCTAGTGTTTAGAACTTTATGATGAAAAAATAATGGTATAAAAAACTTGACAAAAAATATGCAACACCCCAAATACTTTTGAAATTTGTCTTAGTGTTGTGAATTGTGTTGTGTAATGACATTTATATAGGAAACCTATCTCAAAAGTTGTAACACCCAAAATATTTATGAAATTTGTATATGTGTAATGACATTGGTATGGGAAACTTGACTCAAAATATGAAATGCCCTAAATATTTCCAAGAAATCCCATTGTTGCACATTTTCCCATGAAACAACATTGGTATGGGAAACCTAGCTAAAAATATGAAACACCCTAAATATTTACAAAGTTATTAATAGTGTTATGAATTTTGATGCAAAACGACATTGGTAGGGAAACCCAAATCAAAATATGTAATGCCTAAAATATTTATAAAATTTTTACTAATGTTGTGAATTATGTCACTTAATGATATTGGTATGGGAAACCTGACAAAATATGCAACTTCAAAATATTTCAAAAAATTGTCCTAGTGTTGTATATTATGTCATATAATGACATTGGTATGAGAAACATAGATAAAAATATGTAACACCCCAAATATTTTTTAAATTTATCCCAATATTGTGAATTACACCCCATAATGACATTGGTAGGGGAAACTCGACTCAAAATATGCAAAACCCAAAATATATCCATAATCTTTCCTGGTGTTGTGAATTACACTATGTAATGATATTGGTATGGGAAAGTTGGCTCAACATATTTAACACCCAAAATATTTATAAAATTTGTCCTAGTGTTGTGAACTAAACTATGCAACAACATTGGTACTAGAAAATCAAATCAAAATATATAAAAACCCAAATATTTTCAAATTTTGTCCTAGTATTGTAAGTCACATGGCATTGGTAGTGGAAAATTGACTTAAAATATACAACACCCTAAATATTTAAGAAATGTGTTCTAATGTTGAGAATCACACTACATCATGAATTTAGTATGGGAACCCAAATCAAAATATGTAACACCTCAAATAATTCTAAAATTTATCCCAATTTTGCTAATTGTGCCACACAACAACATTGGTATGGGTAACCTTCTAAAATTTGTCCTAGTGTTATTAATTGTACCATGAAATGACATTTATATGGGAAACCCAACTCAAAATAAACCCCCAAAGTTTTTAATTTTTTCCTTATGTTGCTAATTATGACATGAAATGACATTGCTACTAGAAACTTGACTCAAAATATGTAACATCACAAATATTTTTGAATTTTTTATCAGTGTTGTGAATTACACCACATAATGACATTGGTATGAGAAACATGACATAAAATATGCATCAATCCAAAAAAAATTGAAAATTTTCCTAGTGTTTTGTATTGTATTGGTAATGAAATAAGTATGATAAACCCAACTCAAAATATACAACACCCCAAATATTTCTAAAATGTTTCTTAGTGTTATGATTTATGTTATGCAATGACATTGATATGAAAAATATGACTAAAAATATGTAACACCCAAAATATTTATGGTTCGATGCACAAAGTTGGGGGACAAAAAGCATGACAGTCCCCCAAATTTGTAAATTTTTTTACAAAGGGTATATGCCCTCTTTAAAAGGGCATATGCCTTTTTTTTTTAAAAAAATTGAGGCTTAAGTTTTTGCCTAAGCCTCAAGGGCATATGCCCTTTAAAAAGGGTGTACATCTTTTATGTTTAATAAATGGCATACTCCTTTTATAATACAAAGGGCATACACCCTTTAAAAATAATAAAGTGTGTACACCCTTTCTATTATTTCATTTTTGACACAGCTGAAGGAGAAAACCCATGGCCAAGAGAGTTTGAGGAGATTTTTATTTTGATAAATTTGTAGATTAATGCATGTGTTTTGGATTTCATTCCTCCAATAGGATTTGGCATTGGATTTCTTCAAATAAGGTGTGTTATTTTCACATTTTTATTTGTTCATTTATATGTAAATTTATTTATTAATCTATATTAATCTAGGGTTTTGAATTTAGATTTGCATTTAATTTTTTACATTGGATAAAAAAAATTATATATATTTTAAAATTTAGATACATAATTTTGATTGATCTATTTCCTAAAGAAAATGTTAGAAAAAACCCTGAAGAGTTTGATTTTGCATAAGAAGTTGAATTATATGAGCAATACAATTCCAAATGTCAATAATTACAAATAATCATTAATGTTTTGTGTCTCTCTTCAGCTGGTAGTGCACAAATTTTACTTGCCAATACATTAGAGTTTGTTTTCACTGAAGTGGGAAATGTGACTTCACAATTGGATGCAATTTTGCATAGAAGATAGGATTTGAAACAATTTTATTATGATAAATTGTCACATGAAGATGTGAAGAAAAAAATAACAAAATAATATTTGTGTGATTTCTTTATTAAAATGGGAACCAACCAACCTCCACCAATGAATTGAAAACACATTAGTATTGATTGGTGTGTTTATGAAGAGATTAAAAAGAACTTTTGGTATAGGTGGTGGATGGTGTTTGATGAGCCTACATACAATAATAATGAGGTTTCATTATATTTTTTGAGAAAGTTATATTGTGAGTTTTTATGGTAAGAAATTCCAAATTATTTCGACATGAACACATCCCAAGGTAAGAAAGGTGGGTCTTCATTTGATATACCTAGTGCTAGGTGGGACCAAAACCATCATAACCGAGATCCAAAAAATAGAAGAACAATATCACATGTCTCTATTCTTAAAATTTTGCATCATAACATATAAGTTGACACCCTTGAGGTAGTTACTAGTTTGACATAGGTTATGATTGATCATGGTATGCATACTTTGAATACTTCTAATTAGCCTATAGGTGGTGCTAGTGTTAGTGGTAGTGTTGGTGTTAGTGGTGTTAGTGGCAGTGGTAGTGGCAATAGTGGTGGTGTTGGTATAGGTGCTAGTGTCCCTCCTCTTACTCATGTTACAGCTCTTGTGAATCTTTGCACATCATGTGGGAAGAAGTGTACAAAACCTCATATTTAGGTATGACATACACAAAGTACATTTATGGACACTAGAATGCTAGATTATATTCCATATGTATATGTTTTACTAGTGTTAGACACTAGCATGCCAGATAATATCATTTTAGACATTATCATGCCAAAGTATATGCCATATGTAGATGCTTCAGTAGCACATGAAACTAGAATTTTAGACAATATGCAAGATGTAGTAGCTTCAGTGACTCCTCTTAGGATATGCTAGGCTCCTATTGTATATTATACTTTACCATATATATTTGATATACATGTTTAATTTTAATTATAGTTTATTTATGTTTGTAAATTAATATTAAGTTTATTTTTTAATACATGTGTTTACTTAATTGATTAATTTATTTGACTAAACTTGTTATTTCTTGTTTGTATTGATTTGATTGGTGATACTCTAGGTACCTCAACAAGCCTTAAATCTATTGTATAGGTCACAATTGGCATAGGTGTACCTTACACATAGGTTTGTAAGCTTTTAAATTACAAATTTATTCATTTACATGTTTGTTGTCCTTTGAACAAAAAACTATATTTTACTATATATTATAGTCATAGATTTTTATCATGTTCATTGGATTCACATATTATTCATTTATTAGTTTTATAGATGATGAGGGATGCTATGGTCACCCCTCGTGGATGAGAAAAAGGTTTAGGTGATGTTGTTGCTACATCAGAGAATCCACTATCTCTATAGCAGGTTATGATTTAGGGATGGAGACTAGTGAGAACACATAGTTTAATTGTTTTTATCTTTAATCAATGATGTTTTATATCATATTTACATAGTTTTATGCAACTCTAGATCTAAAAATATATGTATGCTCCATAGGATTGCCCATCACATGTGTATATGTAGTCTCATATCCCTAGACAACCATTTAGATGGAATATGGTGAGTTTAGAATCATTTTACAAAATTTTACATTCTTGAAAAATTTATAATATTTTCAATATACAATTTTAATGTATTAATTTTTATATTTTATATGTTGTGTAGAGATAATAGTTTTCATAAATTTTCAATGAAACAATGGATGAATCACATGCTAAGAGGAGAGTATCTCCTCCTATTAAGGCATCCAACACCCTTCGCTCTATGTCTATGGTAACAAAGTAAAATTTATTTGGAGGAAATGAGGAGTATGAGAGATATTTGTTGTGTTAGGGATTTATTTGTAGGCACAATCTATTTTGTATGCCGATATGGCCCACATTATATGCTTATATGGCGAGTTTTATCTTTGTACATTTATGGTCTACATTTTTTCTTCATATATGTTAAATTATGACATATAAATTTACATTTATCACATTTATACTACTCGACAATATGATTCTTTTACCTATGCATATTTTTTATTTTTATCATTTAATGTTTACACATATTATTGGTTAATGATTGAATTATTACTTCATATGGAGTTTTAAAAATTCACATTATTCTCTAAGTTAAGTTCTTTGAATCATTATGCATATTTTAAATTTACATGTGATATTTGTTATTTACTTGTTTCATTTACATTTAATTACATATAAATTTGAAATTGTGATGTTTAAGTGGACTTGGGATCAATTTCATGGACATGTAAATATTATATATGGTATTTGATCATAAATGTTAGGAGGTTTAGTGATGTACTTATGTATGTCTTCATCTCATACTTGTCCATACATTAAACAAATATAATTACATGTGTTCATATGATCACTATGGCCTACTTATACATGGGTTAATATCGACATTGATATCCCTCTCTAGACTATTCACAAAATTACAATCTTGGCAAAGAAAGAATATAGACACAAATGAAGAGACTTAAGCAACTTTGATATTAATTGACTAGTATATTAAACTTGAGGTTATATTATTATGGTCCTTAAATACATATTAAATCTTTATCTTAGTTTGGAAAACCAATCCATCTATTGGTTTTGTCTATTTGAACTCAAAAGACTCAAAGCTCTCTACAAGCTAATTATGCCTAAATGCCTCAAAAGATCAAAACAAGAAATAATTTTAAAAAAGGGTATATATCAATCTAAAATAATTTATCATAATATTTTATAGGTGACTAAAAATTTTAAACACCTCAAAAGGTCTACTATAAAGAATTTTATCAAAAACCTCTCATAGACTTACTAGTCTTAATGTTGCTCTAACATGCCAAAACTCATTCTATGTTGAATTAGCACTTTAAGACACCTTAGACATATGTATTTAGGTGTTTTTGGAACTATAAATGCTCAGATAAAATTTTTGGATTTAAAATATTAATATTTTACCCAAAAATTTATAAAATCATGTTTTGTTCATTAGGCCTAATTACCCTCTAGTAGGTTAAAACTCAAGATATAGTTTTATTACAATAAATGATCCTTTTATTAGGTCTATAAAAATGTATTAAAGGTTTTGAAACATTCATTTGGATTTTATAAACTCAATTTTTATTTTTTTAAACCAAGCTCTCTCCTTGTTTTCAAAGAAACACAAAAAATAGGGTATCTCTTACACATATTCGATTGGCCAAAGGATCCCAATAAATGAACCATCTATGGAAACACATCTAGATGGGTGTTTTTAGGATATAAAACCCATTATATAGTCATATTTAGGCCCTAAGAGTGAAATTTTTAGATGATTAGAGTCATCCTTTAAGAGAATTCACTTGTCCCTAAGTGTACAAAATGAGTGAACTTTAGTTGTGCATTGCATGACAACCATGAGGGATAGAGATGAACCATCATCTCCTACACATGAAGAGATGAGTCTTATAATAAATACAAAGAGAATTTTATATAAATTGAGATGGATGAGATGAGGTAATGATGTTTTTATCATGGCCAAATGTCTTAGAATGGGCTAAAAGTTGGTCAATGAGGGTTGTAAAATCTGACTCGTTAGCCCAATTGATGAACTACATATGTGGACACATCTAGATGGGAATTTTAAAGATAGAATAACCTTTTTTTTATCTCATTTAGGCCCTAGGAGTGAAATTTTTAGTTGGTGAAATGAATCTCTAAAGAGAATTCACTCGTCTTTGAGTGTGCAAAATGAGTAAACTTCAGTCATGTGTTGCATGAGAACCATAAGGGATAAAGATGAATCATCTACTCCACATGTAGAGACAAGTCTTAAAATAATTATAATAGGATTTTATCTAAATTTTTATGGATAAGATGAAAAAATAAGGTTTCTCTCATAACCAAATCTCTTAGAATGGGTTAAAATTTGGTCAATAGGGGCTGTAGAATTTAATTCATCAGCCCAATCAACAAATCATCTACACAAACATGTCTATATAGGCATTTTTAGGCTATACCAACCTTTATCTAGTCTTGACTAGTCCCTAAGAGTTCAATTTATAGTCTGTTAGAGGCATCCTTGAAGAGAATTCAGTCATCCCTAAGTATGAAAAATGAGTGAACTTAGGTCACACATTGCATGAGAACCATAAGGGATAGAGATGAACTGTTAGATCCTACGCATGCATGGATGAGTCCTATAAGAAAACCTAGGAGTATTTTATCTAATTCATGATGGATGAGACATGTAAAAAATGTTTATCTCATAGCTAAATATCTCAAAATGGGCTAAAATTTGGTCAATAAGGACCTTAGAATCTGACTCATTAGCCCAATTGATGAACCATCTATGCAAACACATCCAAATGGGAATTTTTATGCTATAATGACCTTTTTATGATCTTGGTTAGGCCTTAAAAGCGAAAAATTTAGTTTCTTAGAGGCATCCTTGAAGATAATTCACTCATCCCTAAGTGTACAAAATGAGTGAACTTTGGTCATGTGTTGCACGAGAACCATGAGGGATAGAAACAAACCATCAACTATTACATGTGAAGGGATGAGTCCCATAATAAAAGCCATGAGTATTTTATCTAAATCATGATGGATGATATGTGATAATGAGGTTTCTCTTGTAACCAAATCTCTTAGAACATGCCAAAATTTAGTTAGCGAGGGTCGTATATTTTGCCTCATTAACCCAATTGACGAACCATTGACACAAACATGTCAAGATAGGAATTTTTAGGCTATAATCACCATTATCTGGTCTCATTCAATCCTTAAGAGTGAAATTTTCAATTGGTCAAAGGCATCCCTTAAGAAAATTCACTCATCCTTGAGTGTGCAAAATGAGTGAACTTTCATTGCATGTTGTAGGAGAATCGTGAGGGATGGAGATCAATCATTAGGTCTTACACATGAAAGGATGAGTCATGTAAGAAATCACAAGAGGATCTCATCTACCTCATGATGGATGAGACATAGTAATGAGTTTTATTTCATATCTAAATCTCTTAGAACATGCAAAAATTTGGTCACTAAGGGTCATATATTTTGACTCATCAACCCAATTGATGAACCATCTACGTGGACACAAAGGGATAGGAATTTTTAAGATACAAAAACCATTATTTGGTCTTGATTGGCCCCCAAAAATCAAAGTTACAATTGACTAGAGGCACCCATAAGAGAATCCACTCATCCTCAAATGTGTAAAAAGAGAAAACTTCCATTACGCATTGTAAGAAAATTTTAAGGGCTAGAGATGAACTGCTAGCTCCTATACATGCAAGGATAAGTCCTATAATAAATATCAAGAAGATTTTATGTAACTCATGATGGATGAGACATGGAAATAGGTTTTTCATAATATCTAAATATCTTATAATATGCTAAAATTTGGTCATTGAGGGTCTTATATTTGGGCTTGTCAAATTGATCGATAAACTATCTATGCAAACATGTCAAGATAGACATCTTTAAGCTATAACAACCATTGTCTAGTCTTGGTTTTTCGATAGAAATGAAAGTTATAGTTTATTAGTGGCATCCATTAATTGAATCCACTCATCCTCAAGTGTGCAAAAAGAGTGAATTTCTATCGTGTATTATAGGAGAACCGTGAGGGCTAGAGATGAACCGTTAGCTCCTACATGTGTAAGGATGAGTCCTCTAAACGAGCATAGATAAGACCATTTACATGTTTTTTGGAAAGGATAAATAGAAATAAAGTGAAAAAGTATTTGCTTAAAGTATATGAAATTAATATAAATTATTTTGGCTTTTCATTATTTCAAGAAGATAATCTTCTCTACTCATGACACCAACCATGTAAAGGTGGAAGGTCATCTTGTGCCACCAACCTACAATTAAATTATTAGTAAAACATTTAAATATAAATAAACACATAATCATAAAATAGTTGAAAATTAAAATACATAAAATTAAATAACTTTACTATATTAATTTGAAACACTAGATAAAATTACTAATTCAATCTAACGTATCTTCAAGATCAACTCTGTTTGCATATGTTTCAAAAATCACTTCATGGTCAAATTCACACACTGTACATAGAGTTATATTGTGAGACTTTCCATGATATTTGATCATTTGAATATTTGTAGCAATAACAAGGTTTGAATAATGAAGTTTCATCATGTGTGTTTTAAAGTCCTCAAATAGCAATTGTTTAGATTTTTATGATAGTATATGAAGCTAGGTTCTAGAAACCACTACAGATCTAGTGGGATAAATTAGCTCTTCTCCATATATATCATTTTTTGTTTATTATTTTTGCCTCTACACAATGACATAAGTAGTAGTATATTCCCTCATCATTGTTCTCAGGTGTAATGACTACAAAAACATGCCTTACATTTAAGTATAATCAAATTATAAGCACATCTAGGAAAAAATAAAAATATCACTAATATCTAAGGTTTTATATTTAATTAAATAATAAATTATAATTGGTTGCATAATATCTAATATGTGGTCAAAGTCAACTAATAATTCCATTTCATGATATGTTAATTGTTAGAGTGAATGACTACTCTCTACAGGTGACATAGGTCTACAATACCATTCATCAACCCATTATCTTAACTCACATTCACTATAATTAAATTCCATACATGAGGAACAAAAACATTCCATATCTCTATTATAAATTGTCCATGAAATTTAATTTTATTTATTTGAATGGAGTGAAAAACACTTGACCTAGGTACTATAATGTAATCTTCATACATTACCTTATGTTGTTCCTCTATTAACCAAAAGAATATTCATACATGAGAATGTTTATCCAATACATGAAAAATATTTTCATTACACCAAATCATAATACCTATAGCATTAATCAAATTATCACCATCCTTGTGCTTTTCTTTCTCTCTTTTAAGGTCTCTTCTTACACGTGTGCCAACACCATCTTGTTCACCTTTTCTATGCCCAGCCTCAAAGAAGCTCCCAAAATGTTGAACACCATTATTATTATTATTTCTCCTTAACCAATAAAATATATGAGAAATATTAAACTACCCTATGAAATTATCTAACCAAATGTAGTTATATCAAACATGATTTCTCCTGCATTCATATTCATATAAAATATCTCAAAACAACCCTAGACAAACTTTGAAGAATGTGATCTATCATCACTCATATAAAAATGGTACTCCCTCAAAATATTTGTGTTTTCATATATGCTATTAGGTGCATGTCTAAATTTAATATGAATAAAGATACAAATTGAACTGAATTATAATATTGGTATTGAACCTCATTCTATGATTTTAGTTTATTTTATGGTGCAAACTAGGAAGTTGTCCTTGTATGCTTTAAAGTGATTATCTAACCATTTTTATTTATGTGTGTGTCTTTTATATTGGTAGATAATATTATTTTTTAATTCAAACATGAATTCAAATATAAAAACTTTGGTCATAATCAATTCATATCTTGATGACTCTTTTCCATATTTTAACACATACTTAATAGATTTGGACTTCTCATAATCAACTAGTTGTTTTAAAAATTCATGTGAAATATCTTCATGTAAATAAATCATCAAATTTGAAAAACCAACACAACTATTACATGTTTTTTTTAAATAAAAGGGGTGAAAATTTATTAAAGCCAAAGACAAAAAAGAATTACAAAAGATTATCCTGGAGAACTAGCTGATCAAGCTTTTGGGATAAATCCTGAGGCATCACCTATGATCCAAAATATTCCAAGGCGGCCCCTGCTCGGAAGCCCACTTCACCAAGAAATCTGCCACCCCATTCCACTCCTGAGGAATATATACAAAAGAAATCATCTAGAAGGACATACAAAGTTGGAGAAACTGCTGCACAACTCTAGCTAAATGCCAATCAACTGTCACATGATCCCTTTTATTCAACTTATTGATAACAACTTGTGAATCCGATTCGCAAACAATTCACTTCCATTTGAGGGAACAACAATGTTGAACAGCAACCAGAATCACAAGAGCTTTCATGAAATTTTTTGTATACAACCATTACATGTTCAATATAAACATTGTTTGGAGAAATAAATTATCCCTTAGGTCTTTGATAGAAAATACCTTGGATTAATTTTCTTGATGTTTTAGGTGGGGAAGGCACCATACATTCTTGTAAAATCTCATTAGTATATAAAGTATAGTGTATATGACAAAAAACTTCAAAATGCATAACAAATTCAATATGTACCCTATAAAAACATGTGGTGCATGCTTGGTTGATTTTAACATAGAAAGGCTTGCACATCTCAAATAACCTTTGGCTAATTACCAATTGGCCATAAAATTTTTCAATAAACTTCTTATAAAATTATGTTTGCATCATGTCTAAAAATTGTTTTACATGTGGCTCATGATTTTTTGAGACTTTTATCTTTTTAACATCTTTTACATTAGATGAGACCTTTGTGTCATCATGCCAAAAAAATTCAATCAATTATTGTGTTCCTTTAACTAATACCTTATCTTTTCATGGGAGTCTACCTCTAAATGCCCAACAATCCATGAGTGAAGGGTCATCAATCCTTGTTCTTATTTTTATAACATTTATTAGATTTTTATATTTAAATTCAAGGATTTATTTATTTAGTATTAATTCAAACTTTATATGTTGACTTAATCACTATATATTCCATTATTACTCATCTTGACACATTACTATCTTTATTCCAAATTTTATTTCCTATTATCATAAATACATTAAATACACTCTTTACTATTGTACTATCCCTTCCCTCCGTGTTTAATGTTATTAACCCCAAATTATGCATCAAAAGGCATATTTTTTACATTTTCATTAATTGAACAAATAGTCGACATCATTCTATATGGATTTTAATCCTAAATGCATAGTTCCATACACATTGAACATGATGTTGAATTAATATTTTTGACATTTTACCTTCCATAGGTTTTGTTATTTTTTCATCTATTTTAACCAAAGACTTTGATGTTCATTTTATTATCCTTAGATGTGTGGGTGTGGGATCTATATTTTGTATTAAATTGGGTGGTGTTAACACTTCAACCATAGTAGTGATGTTAGAGGGTTGACTATTTACATTAGGCCCTATAGGCAAATTGAATTCCTCTTCATTAGTAAACACATGATGTGGGGTCATTATTTGATGTTGATTATCATCATACTAAAAATTTTCATTATGAATGGATGTTTCATTATATTTTGTTTGTCCATATATTTCATCATTCATTACAAATTTATTACTTACATGCTCTACATTTTTAATTTCATCTTGCAACAAAGATTGACTCAATTCTCTTATCTCATTTGAAGACATATGTAAACTAAATTCTATAGAATTGGGTATATTATTTTCATTAAAAGTATTACCTAGTGTAGAATAAGAACCTTCACCTTACCTAGAAGCCCTTATGGATGATCTCATATCTACTTGTCTTTTTATTTCTTTTTCTCTTCAATTTCCTCATTTTTTAGCTCTTTGATTGGTTATTTATGATGAATTCTTGACCCCATTATTTATCTTTTCCAAAATAAGATGATTTTAGATTTAAAATCGAAGAATTATTAGTGATTCAAATAAAATAAATAAAAAATTCACCAAATTCGCATAGTTACATCATAAAAACTAGTTTTTAATTTGGAAATAACAAAACAAATGACTCATTTTTGTGGGAAAGAAAAAAACAATTCATGAATCATAAAGGGCATGCATGATTTATAAAGCATTCATGCCCTTTGGGATCCATAAAACAATGAAAAAAAATATTTATTAGTCTAATAGTAGTTGTGAAAAGGGCATATGCCCTTTTCATATTTAGAATTTTTTTCCTACTTTCCCTAAAAAACATGCATTCCCTTCTCACTCATGTGACCAAGCCTACAAAGCCACATCTTTGCAATAGAAGGAGAATCAATAATACAAGTAGATAGATAAAGAGTACCTACTTTCTTACCACATGCTAATTCAAGTGCATCTACTATGAGAGTTACTGTGCATCCCTCATCACCCAACTTTCTTATAGAAATTAGACTCCTCTTCAGGACTGGGACCTGCATGACATCCTTCAACACCCATGTGTTGCCCGTCTGCAATTTCAGCCGCACGTCCCCTTTGCCAACAATTTGACAAGGCTCACCAACCCCTAAATAAATCTTTCCAAAGTCTCACTGGACATAATCATGGAAAAATACTCTATTTCAGGTTGCATGGAAAGAGGCAACAAAATCTAAAACCCAAGATTGTACTTTATCCAAGGAACATACAAGAGCATCTTGTGCAACAATACCTACAACATCTACTTCTTCATTTCCTTCATGATGATCTTCTACCAACCAACAATCTTTATTTATCTACTCTTTCTTTCTATAATACAGTAATTGATCATTCTTGCGATTGAATTCCTCCATTCTTAGCTTACTTTCTTCTACCATTGCTTTACTCCCACTCAATTAGAAACCCCTGAGAGTGACCTGTAATCAAACACTAACCTACTCCCTGCAACCTCATTCTGATACCACTTTGTTAGGATTAGGAGCACAATTGATTACCTTGTATAAGCAACTAAACACAGAATTTAACCAGAAGTAATAAGTAACTAAAAATTAGAAACAACATAGAATTTGAGAGACAATAAAATCTTCTATTAACACTCTTCCAAAAGGAAATACAATGAAGAAATCACACTCTTCCCACACCTCTTGGGTGTACCAATAATTCTCCCTCAAGAGTTCTCTCTCACACAACCAATTACAACCACAACTCAAACACAGATTTGTACCCTCCACCAGTCAGTAACAATACTGCCAGTACACCAAGTACTCAAAGTACTCCAAGTAGATCTCCTTGATCTTGTAACAACCTGCAAATCAAATGATCTTACTTACCATGTAGATCTCCCCTGATCTTGCACAACCTACAGATCAACCTAGTCTTGCACACCTACAAACCTAGATCTTACAATTGGAAGGATCTCTTCCTTGTCCTTGATTACAATATAGCCCCATGAGTTTATTATATAGATCCCATGCAAACAATAATTAGACTTCCTAATTATAATAATTAGAAATGCAACCTCAAGACTAAAATTAGTCTTTACATGCAAATTAGGCATTCAACAAACTAAATGTTCATGTAACTAACAGTTTTGGAACACACAGGTGACCGACGTCGGTTGCCCTGACCAATGTCAGTTACTGTGACACTCAGCAACCTCCTCCATGTTTGCATACCTGTGAAGCTTTTAGCTCCACAACCTAACATCTTGGACCTGGCCTAAATCTATCATGGACCAGCCAAGGGAATTCATAATAAATTTAGGGCTATTTTCCTTTTTATCGACATGTTTGATTAGGTAAATTTTATTATTTAAAAAAAACTACATGGGTTTGTATATGGGAAAGCATAGTTTTTGAATATATATATATATATATATAGTGCTACAATATTATTTATAATTATTAATTAATTTATACATAACATACCTCATTATAGTCTATATACGTATCATCACAAATTCCCTTATAAATTTATGAATATTAATTGAATTCTTATAAAACTTATATTTCAACAATATACACATTGTTAACTATGTTTTAAAATAATAATTTTCATGAAGTTAAGGTTAAAAACTTGTGTTTGTACACTTGAAGTTTCAATTTTCCAATTGTCTTGACTTGTAAAATTATTTAAAAATTATATATAAAATAAAAATTAATAAAAAAATATTCTCAACAATTTTTGATATTTCACCTATCTATATATGAAATTTCATACAAAAATTTAATCGTTTACTCAAAAAAAGTGTGTTCATACACATGCACTCTCCTTATATTTTACAAAAAATGACCAACATATTGTCATAAATACATCCATTTCACACACTTTCATCATCTACATATTGTATAAAATTATATATTTAGAAACTACATTAAAAATTTCACAATTCATGTTTTTATGTCATTGTCAAATTCCTTTTTGAAGTATCTCTAACATTCTCTCCAAGTTCAACTATTGTTATTTTCATAAAAACATGTCACTTTACCCCCCATTATCCTACATCTACCCTTATGAAAATTTTCCCAATGTTATGAATTATGATACACAATGACATTATTACAATAAACGTGACTCAAAATATGCAACACCCCAAATATTTATAAAATTTATTCTATTATTGTGAAACACACTATGCAACAACATTGGTATGGGAAACCCAACTCAAAATATGAAACACCCCAAATATTTATAAAATTTATGCTAGTGTTGCAAATTGCAAAACATAGTGACATTGGTATTGGAAACCTGACTCAAAATATGCAACAACATAAATATTTCTTAATTTTTTCCCATTATTACAAATTGCACCACACAACAATAATTATATAGGAAACCTAACTCAAAATATGTGACATCCCATATATTTATGAAATTTATCCCATTGTTATGAATTAAGTTACACAACAACATTGTTATGGGAGAATTTATGTAAAATATGAAACACCCAAATATTTCTTAAATTTGTCCCAATGTTGAAAATTGTATTATGTAATGACATTGGTATGAGAAACTTGACTCAAAACATACAACACACCAAATATTTTTGAATGTTTTCCCAGTGTTGTGAATTGTGATATATAATCACATTGCTATGTAAAATGTGAATCAATATATACAACACCTAAAATATTTCCAAATTTTTATCATTGTTGCAAATTGCATCATGAAATGACACTGGTATGGGAAACATGTATAAAAAATGAAACACCCCAAATATTTCTAAAATTTGTCCTAGTGCTATGTATTGTGCTTTACAATGACATTGGTATAAGAGACCTGGCTCAAAATACAAAACACCCCATATATTTCTTAAATTTATCCATGTATTGTAAATTACATTGTGTAATGATAATGGTATGGGAATTCTAACACAAAATATGCAACACAACAAATATTTATGATTTTTTTAATGTTGTGAATTGCATCATGCAATTACTTTGGTATGGGAAACCCAAATAAAAATATGCAAAACCCTAAATATTTTGGAAACTTGTCCCTTTTTTATAAATTATCCTTCATAATGAAATTTCAATTACAAACCAAAATAAAAATTTAAACACCCCAAATAATTATAAATTTTGTCCTAGTGTTTTAGATTAAGGTAAAAATAGGTTTTGAAGGGACCCCAAAACCCTTTAACAGATTTTAAAAAGATAGAGCAGTTACAAGCACCAGGATAAGCATTCCTTAAACCTAATAAAAAGTAGCAACAAAATCAGGTAATACAAGGACAAGATCATTATCCATTTTATAATTAGCCCCCTAATAATCCAAATAAAGTTTTTCTATCTATTTTTTAGGGGTAAAATCCAGAATAGTTGCCTGCCTACCATCAACAATATTCTGCATACTTTCTAGCTCTCTATTTTTCTTAGTGGATCTTCTTCCTGGTCTATCTAGAGAGCCAACATCCGATTTCACCTTTAAATACTATTCATCTCCTTTTCCATATTTATCTAGAGTAGAAGCAAGATGTTTCACCTTCATTTTCTAGTCTTTTTTGCTGCTTCTAGTTTCTACCCCCTTAGTAATGGTCTTTTTTATCAGCCCTTTTCTTAGGTTTAGAAAATGCTTTAAGTTTTCTCCATTATCATTTATAGTAAGCTCTTTCAAAGGGAAATCATTCTCAGCTTAAATCTCCCTGGACTGAGAAAAAATAGAATCTCCCTCCTCTAATTTATTTCCAACTTCAGCCAAGAATTTTCCTTCCTCCAGCTCAATTTTGTCATCTACATCTCTCCATCAGTCTTAAATTTTGTCCTAGTGTTGTGAACTACATGGTTAAATAATAATGGTATGGAAAAATTGACTAAAAATATGTAACACCCTATTTTTTTGAAATTTTTCTTAGTGATGTGAATTGTGTTAACAAAATTGGTATAACAAACCTAACTTAAAAGATGTAACACACCAAATATTTATGAAATTTATCCCAATATTGTGAATTGTATTACATAACAACATTGGTATGAGAAACTTAAGTTAAAATATGAAACACCCTAAATATTTACAAAATTTTCCCATTATTAAGAATTGTGTTATGCAATGACATTGGTATAGGAAACCTAACTCAAAATTTGAAACACCCCAAATATTTCCAAAATTTTTAACAATGTTGTGAATTGTAATGCATAACAACATTGGTAAGAGAAACCAGACTCAAAATATGTAACACCCCAAATATTTATTAAATTTTTACCAGTGTTGTGAATTGTGTCACTCATTAACATCGGTATGGGAAACTTGACACAAAATATACAAAACCAAAATATTTAAAAAAATTGTCATAATGTTGTCAATTGTATCAAGTAATGACATTAATATGAGAAACCTAATTCAAAATGTGCAACATCCTAGATATTTTTTAAATTTATCTTAGTATTATGAATTGTACCACATAATAATATTGGTAGGGAAATGTAACTCAAAATATTCAAAACCTCAAATATTTCAAAAATTTATCCTAGTGTTGTCAATTTAATTATACAATGACATTGGTATGGGAAAGTTGGCTCAAAAATATGTAACACCTAAAATATTTATAAAATTTGTCATAGTGTTATGAATTTCACTATGCAATGGAATTGGTACTAAAAACCTGATTCAAAATATGTAACACCCTAAATAGTTTTAAAATTTGTCCTAGTGTTACGAGTCACACCACATTGGTAGGGGAAACTTGACTCAAAATATTTAACACCCTAAATATTTCTAAAATATGTCTTAGTGTTGTGAATTTCACTACATCATGACATTATTAAGGGAAGCCCAAATCAAAATATGCTAATTTTGACACATAATGACATTGGTATGGGTAACCTAACTTGAAATATACAGCACCATAAATATTTCCAAATGTGAATTACACCATGCAATAACATTGGTATGGGAAACTCAACTAAAATTATACAAACACCCCAAATATTTCTAAAATTTATCCTAGTGTTGTAAATTATATAGTTCAATGACATTCGTATGGGAAATTGGACTCAAAATAACACCCCAAATTTTTCCATTTTTTTTCTTGTGTTGCCAATTATGATATGAAATAATATTGGTATTGTAAACTTGACTAAAAATATGCAACATCCTAAATATTTGTGAATTTTTACCAATGTTTTGAATCATGTTGTGTAATGACATTGGTATGAGAAACCCAACATAAAATATGCATCAACCCAAATATTTTTGAAATTTATCCTAATATTTTGAACTACATTGGTAATGAAATTGGTATGACAAACCCAACTCAAAATATGAAACACCCCAAATATTAATTAAACTTATGCCAGTGTTTTAAATTACAAAATGTAATGACATTAGTATTGGAAACCTCACCCAAAGTATGCAACACCCCAAATATTTTTGAATTATTTCCCATTGTTGAAAATTGCACTACATAATTACAATTGTATAGGAAACCTAACTTAGAATATTTCACATCCCATATTTTTTTGAAATTTTTACCAATGTTGAAAATTATTCTACATATTGACATTATTATGGGAAACCCAACTCAAAACATGAAACACCCAAATGTTTCTTAAATTTATCCCAATCTTGAAAATTGCATTTCACAATGATATTGGTAGGGGAAAAATGACTCAAAATATTTAACACGCCAAATATTTTTTAAAGTTTTCCTAGTATTATGAATTGTGATACGTAATGACATTCCTATAGGAAACCTAAATCAAAATATGCAAAACCCTAAATATTTACAAAAATTTTACCAGTGTTGTAAATTGAATCATGAAACAAAATTGGTATGGAAAACTCATCTAAAAAATGTAACACCCCAGATATTTATAAAATTTGTCCTAATGTTATGGATTTCACTACACAATGACATTGTTATAAGAAACCTGACTAAAAATATACAACACCCCATATATTTCCTAAACTTGTCCCAATCTTATGAATTACACTATGTAATAACATTGGTATGAGAAATTTGACTCAAAATATACAACACACCATATATTTATGAAATTTGTTCCAATATTTTGAATTATATCATGTAAAGACTTTGGTATGTGAAACCCAAATCAAAATATGCAACACCCCAAATATTTTGGAAATTTGTCCCTATGTTGCAAATTGTGCCTCATAATGACATTGGTATAACAAATCCAACAAAAAATTTTAACACCTTAAATATTTATAAACTTTATCCCAATGTGTAGAACTATATGGTGTAATAACAATGGTATGGGAAACTTAAGTAAAAATATGCAACACCCCAAATATTTTTGAAATTTGTCTTAATATTGTAAATTATGTTACACAATGAGATTGGTATAGGAAACCTAACTCAAAATATGTAACACACCAAATATTTATGAAATTTGTCCCATTTTTATTAATTGTGTTATGCAATGACATTGATATGAGAAATCTGACTCAAAATATGAAACACCATAAATATTTCCAAAATTTGTCCCATTGTTATGAATTGTGCTATGTAACAACATTGGTATTAGAAACCTAACTCAAAATATAAAACACCACAAATATTTCAAAAAAAATTAATAGTGTTTTGAATTGTGTCATGCAATGACAATGGTATGGGAAACCTAAATCAAAATATGCAACACCCCAAATATTTTTAAAATTTAACCTAGTTTTCCAAATTATGACACATAATGACATTGGTATGGGAAACTTGACTCAAAATATGTAAGACCCAAAATATATCCAAAAATTTCTCATTACTAAAAATTATACCACATAATAAAATTGGTATAAGGAACTTGGATAGAAATATATAACACCCCAAATATTTATGAAATTTGTCCTAGTGTTACAAATTGTGACACACAATGACATTGGTATGGGAAACCTTACACAAAATATGCAACATCTCAAATATTTATAAATTTTTTCCCAATATTTCAAATTACACCATGCAATGACCTTGGTATGAGAAACCTAACTCAAAATATACAACACCTCAAATATTTTTAAAATTTGTCCCATTATTTTTAATCACACTATGCAACAACATTAGTATGGGAAACTTGAATCAAATTAGGAAACACCCTAAATATTTAATTTTTTTCTCAATGTTTTGAATTATGCCACATAATGATATTTTTATGAAAAACCTAACTCAAAATATGCAACATGAATAAAATTCATAAATTTATCCCAGTGTCATGAAATATGACATAAAATGACATTAGTACAAGAAACCTAACACAAAATATGAAACACCCTAAATATTTCTCAAATTATCCCAATGTTACTAATTATGCTACACAATGATATTAGTATGGGAAACCCGACTCAAAATATGCAAAACCTCAATTATTTCTAAAATTTGTCCCATTTTTGTGAATTTCACCACATGAAAATAGTGGTATAGGAAACTTGACTCAAAATATGTAACACTCAAATATTTATAAAATTTGTCCTAATGTTATAGATTACACCATGTAACAACATTGGTATAGGAAACCTAGAAAAAAATATGCAACAGCCAAAATTTTTCTTAAATTTAATCCAAAGTTGCAAATTGTGATGCATAATGACATTGGTATGAGAAACTTGACTCAAAATATGCAACATACTAAATATTTATAGAATTTTCCTAGTGTTGTAAATTATGATGGATGATGACATTGGGACAATAAACCTAATTCAAAATATGCAAAACCCAAATATTTTTGAATTTTTTAACATTATTACAAATTACATCACATAATGACATTGGTATAGGAAACCCAACTCAAAAAATAAAACAACCCAAATATTATTATAATTTGTCTAATGTTGAAAATTATACCACACAACAAAATTTGTAGGGGAAACTTGACTCAATATATGCAACACCCCATATATTTTTAAAAAAATCATAACATTGTTAATTTTTCCACATAATGACATTGGTATAAGAAATTTGACTCAAAATATGAAACACCCAAAATATTTCTTAATTTTTTCCTAGTTTTGTGAACTATACTATGTAATGACATTGGTATGAGAAATTGACTCAAAATATGAAACACCACAAGTAATTATAAAATTTATCCTAGTGCTTTTAATAATGATGTACAATGAAATGGATATGAGAAACTCGATTCAAAATATACAACATCCCAAATATTTTCAAAATTTGTCCTAGTGTTGTAAATTACATCATGTAACAACATTGGTAGTAGAAACCTAACTCAAAAGATGTAACACCACAAATATTTATAAAATTTGTACTAGTGTTGTGAATTATGATGCATAATGACATTAGTAAGGGAAACCTAACTCAAAATGAAACAACCCAAATATTTTTGAAATTTATCCCAATGTTGTGAATTATGCATACAACAACATTTATTGGGGAAGTGTGAATCAAAATATGTAACACCCCAAATACTTTTGAAATTTGTCCTAGTGTTGTGAATTTCATCATGTAATGACATTGGTATAGGAAAGACAACTCAAAATACATAATACCTAATATATTTTTAAAATTTGACCTAGTGTTATTAATTTCACCATGCAATGAAACGGTATGAGAAATCTAGCTCAAAATATGCAACACCCCAAATATTTCTAAAATTTGTCCTAGCAATGTAAATTATGCTACATTAGTACAAGAAACTTAACTAAAAATATGCAACACCCCAAATATTTCCAAAATCTGTCTGAGCATTATGAATTATCCCATGAAACAACATTGGTAGGGGAATCTTGACTCAAAATATACAACACTCCAGATATTTCTAAAATTTGTCCCAATGTTATAAATTGCATCACATAATGTCATTGGTATGGGAAAACTGAATCAAAATATTTAACACCCTAAATATTTCTTAAATTTATCCCAGTGTTGTGAATTGCATCGTGTAATGACATTAGTATGAGAAACTTGACTCAAAATATTCAACACCTTGAATATTTCCAAAATTTCTCTATGTTGTGAATTACATCATACAATGACATTGGTTTGAGAAACATGACTCAAAATTATGCAACATGCCAAATATTTATGAAAATGGTACTAGTGTTGTGAATCATTCCATGAAATGACATTGGTATGAGAAACTTGATTAAAAAATATGCAATGGACCAAATATTTATAAAATTTGTCCTATTGTTATGAATTATGTCATTCAATGACATGGGAATTAGAAACCTGAATCAAAATATGTAACATCCAAAATAGTTTTGAATTTTTTTCTAATTTTTTGAATTACACTACACAATGACATTGGTATGGAAAACCTAACTTTAAATATGTAACTCCCCAAATGCTTCTTAAACTTTTCCTACTTGTGGGAATTCTAAGGTGCAATGACATTAGTATGGGAAACCTAACACAAAATATGTAGTACCCAAAATATTTAAATTTTTCTCCCAGTGTTATGAATTATGTAATTCAATGACATTGGTACAAGACACTTGACTCAAAATATGAAACACCCCAAATATTTTCAAAATTTTGGCTAGTGTTGTGAATAGTGTCATGAAACAACATTAGTAAAAAAAACCTGACTCAAAACTTACAACACAAAATATTTCCATAATTTATCCTAGTGTTATGATTTGTGCCATGCAATGACATTAGTATGGGAAATCTAACTTAAATATGCAAAACCACAAAATTTTATTAAATTTTTCTGAGTGTAACAAATTATGCTATACAAAAAAATTGGTATGGAAAAAATGACTCAAAATATGCAACACATAAAGTATTTTTTAAAATTTGACCCAATTTTGAAAATTGCTATGTGTACTGACATTGGTATGGGAGACTTGACTTAAAATATGAAACACTCATTATATTTATAAACTATTTCCCAATGTTACAAATTATGATGTAAAATGACATTGGTATGGGAAACCTGACTCAAAAGACACAACACCTCAAATATTTCCAAAAATAATCCATGTTATGACCCCACCTTTTTATAATCTGTTATAATGTGTAAAACATTATGGTTATTTTTGTATAACTAACTATTGTTTCTTTAACTTAAGCTGGATTATGTGTTTGAATTCAATGTCGTGATATTTGGACTACATGATTGATGACTTGGCATGCTTTTTTTCAGCACTTGATGGCTTTATAGATTACTACTCTATTTAATATTTTTATTACATTTTTGTAATTATTTCTCAATTATTCAATTAGGTAAAAATTATGTACTTCTGTGGTTGTAGTTAGGCTAATGTTGGCAGTGGTGCATTGAGTTTTTAGAGTGAATTTTGAGCAATCAAACAAGTCTGATAGGTATTCATGGTTTTCAATTATATTCCACATCATTTAAAATCTTGTCTATTCATATATTATGTCCCTATCTCAACATTGTACCTTGTCACATTTTATTTATTTACTATTGTGTTTGATTGTCATATGTTGGCTTATAATCATTTTGACTATGCAGCCTAAAGCATACTCCTTTCACCTCCACAAATAACTTGCCACTCCTATGAAAACTATATTTTTTGGTCATGGACTTCCTAAAGACCTACCTAGATCTAACCATGACATACCCCCCATGGACTATTACCTAGACTACTTGTTAAATGGTGGCGGCATGGTTTATTATGTTAGCATGGTTATATAGTTTGAATGCATTATAAATTGAATGGCGTTTAGTTGTTAATTGGTTTTATTATTATTAATTTGGTTTATTATGTTATTATTTATTTTTAATGGGTTCAACCATTTTAGAGAGTCATTTAATGATCCTTGCATTAATTAGATAATTTGGCAGGATTTCTTTAGGAAGTGTTTGGATTCAATGTAGGAGGATTTCTTTCTCCTCACATTGAGTGCATGTATTGAATGGGTATGGTTAGTTGGATATAAATAATGAGGAGTTAGGCATTGGAAGTAAATATTGGATGTGAATAATAAGAAGAATAATAATGGAAGAAAATGGTGGGAGGTGCTTATCTATTTTTTAACACATGCCTTTTTAGGATTTTCCACCATAGCTTGGAAAAAATAAGGTTTATTTGATTTGGTTCTATCTTGCTGGATTTCTATTTTATTTTTATCCTTATACATTTTTGGGTAAGCATTTTTCTATATTATGTCTAGTTATTCATTCTTTTAAGGAAAATTTTGGAAGGAAATGGAGGCTACATTTGTAGCTAGAATTCTTAAGACTTTTGGATGCATATCTAACACTTGATATGGCTCGATAGGGTCAATATTTGAATTTTGTATGTAAATTTGCAAAATGGATTTTATATATCATCTAGTTTTTCTATAGAATTGTATATTTATTTGAATCTTGTCTTGAAAGTGTTATATAGTTTCAACTGTACTCATTTAAAATCTCTATGAGTTTTAAATATGTTTCACCTAGTTGGGTTTGTCAAATTTTTTATATGGAATAAGGGTCAATGGATTTATTGTTTTTACTTTGTGCATGGTGTATTTCATTCTAGGTGTTTACCCCTACATTTTATTTCATCAATTTGTCAACTGACGCTTTCACAACTTAATTTGTATGCATTTGGAACAAGCTTTTTGAACTATTTTATTATTACTGGGTCTTAGAATCGACAATTTGTTTTATTTTTGTTTAGTTCAATTTGGGGAATTCATTGGTATATTACATATTGTAAAGGCTATGTTTATATTTTAATGATGGTCACATGGGACATTTTCCTAAATATTTTATTTTATTAAAAATTAGGTCATGATTTTGTCATTGGTAGTTGCATGCTAATATAGTTTGAAGTTGGTAAAATTATGGAAATGTTTGGGGGTTCTATATAATATTCGATGACTATGTTTTTCTTATATATGAGTTAAAAATTATTTTGAGGCTAATTTTTATGTTATATGTATGGCTTCCTTAAGCATGTTATTAAATTGGGTTCATTTTAAAGTGGTCAAGGCACCCTATATGCATTTGCATGACAAGTTATGTTTTTGAATCTACTGGGTTTTCTTATTAATTCATTGACTAAGATTATATACATTATATACTTCATTGGTTATTTGAATCAAAGATTTTGATTGGGTATTTAGCTGACTATATGTTTTGATATATCTTATAGGGTGTAATGATTATATATATATATATATATATATATATATATATATATATATATATTGTGTGTTTGTGTGTAATTTATATCTTTATTTTCATTTTATATATCTCTATATATTATGATAATGACACATTCAGGTGACTATGTTGTGGGAAAATTCTATACATTTTGTTTTGGATAAATTCTTGCATGTAACTTACGGTCCTGCCTCTATTGGGTTTTTAACATGAATATTATGTGTTTAAAACTTAAGGATTTTGGGTGAAGTTTGTTGAGGTTTCATTTATTTATATGATATAAGGGTTTGATTTTGGAGCCTGAAACTATTTTTTGTATTGTTAATATTATTTTTATATTGAATACGGTTATATAATCAAGTATTGTGAATGTCTATTAGAATTATTGAATGTTGTTTGGGATGTTGTATGCCTAAGTTTATGAATGTCTTATCTAATTATCATGACTATTTTTTGTGACTTGTATGAGTATAATTGTTAAGTTATTTTTGTGATTTTTATTTTGATTATTTGAAGTATATTCTTATTGGGACACCATTCTTAAACTATACTTAAATAACTAAGCATTAGCTAGTATTCTTATATTCTTGGGTTATAAATTTGTATTTGGAATGTTAATGGGTTAATTGCATACTTGGAAGAGATCTAAGTTAGTTATTATGAAAGTTATAGGAAGTTTAATACCTTATTATATCCTTTAGTAGCCTAAAATTAGTTATCCCCACTTCTAATTTATATCATTGATGGGTTGGTTATTTCCATCTCACCTCAGAATGGTAATTATTTGTCCTCATCTATGTTATTTTTTTGTGAGATATCCAATGGTTTAAAATATGACTTGCTCAGAACTCCCTTCTCATCCCTAGTTGCCGAAACTACCATATAGATGATAGTTGGGGTGGTAAAAGCCACTGATGGTTGGGATCATAAGGATGGTTTAGAGGGTTTATCCAATTTAGTTACTTGATTCTCCATGCTTAGATAATCTTGCAAACATAAGAAGTAAATTGTAATAAGTTATTTTACGTTATTGATACACTATTTACTTAGTTTTTAATGTTTAATATAGTTAGTATTCTATCTTGATTATATATTGGTTAATTATGTTAATGATGGATGGCATGTTAATTTATGTTGATAATAAAATGCAAAAAAGAATGAAAGGCTTAAATGTTACTTATATAGTAAGAATCTAAAGTTGTTATATTGTTGAAGGTAATTCATTTTGTTAAATTATTATAATTTTTAGGTAGTTATCACTCATATTACTAACTTATAGTGTTTTGTTCTATTATTAATGTAGAATTAATATTTTTATTTGGTTATATGTCCATGTTAGTTAATATGAGTAACATATTAGTCAGAAATATATAATTTTACTTACAAAATTTATTCGATAAGTAAAATGGTTATCATTGATTCATTTTAGTAAATACATGTGAATCTCTTATATATGATGTTGTAACCATTAAGTGGTTGTATAGAACACAAAAATATCTTAGATGTTTTAGCTATGAATGGATTATTTGATTAATTCAATTACACTTTCTATTGGTGTATAATAAACTTAACTAAAATCCTTCCCCCTTATGCATAAATAATATTAAATTTGAATGTATTTCTTTCATTATATCATTTAATATTAAACATTTTATGGAAATGAGTAAAATTTTTGAGTTGATTTTTTTCTCTAATTGAATATTAGATGATCCATAGACATGAAAAAAACTTCTACATTGATGAGTCTGTTAGAGGTTTCTTGGAATGTAATTAAAAATGGATTCTTAAATGTGTTAATATAGAGGGAAACAATATTAGATTATTCTAATGAGTAAGATGAAATAGTTGAATGTTGCATTCTCCTTGTGTGATATTGTATAAATGCATGTTTCTTTGTACACTACTTGCTTATTTTATCCCTATAAACTACATATACTTTCATTGGTTGAAGTTTTTGGCCATGGCATGCCCAACATTATTTTTGTAAAAGTACCTTAAGTGAAACATTTTATTTGGGTTCCACTCAAGTTGAAACTCAGTTTAATTCTTGTTTGTATGAGTTGTATGCATTCATTTATATGGGAATCTTCTATTGCTCATGTACTTTTAAAATCATCTAGTTCACTCAATAATATATTGAATACAATTTTTGATTGTATTTATTTGAAATATGATATATCATTATACTTGTTCATAATGAAATGTATTACCTTAAATGATAATTGAAAATATTATATAAAAGAGGATTGTTTCTTTAATGAATTCATTTATATATGAATGGTTAAGGTGAGAGTTGTTTATTGATTTAAATAAATTCTAATTTAAAGTATGGATGAAAATGTTGGAATATATGTGAAGGTATATGAGTTGAATATTGTATTTGCCTTAACCTTATAAATGATCATATGATCAATTATTGTTGAATATAAATACTTTTGGATGTAATATATTTAAAATTTATTAAATTCTCTCTTATTTTATTATATCACATTGGCTATGTGATATAAATCTTCAACTAGTACTAACATAAATTGGTTTACTTATTTCAAGTTTGCTAGTCAAGAACATGTACATCCTTAGATTAATTTGATGGTTCTTATCCATTCTTGGGAGAATGAATACATAATTCACCAATGTTTAATTATAAATTAACTATTTACTTCCCACTATTTATTTTCTTACACACATGCCTCTATTTTTTCTATATTATAACTATGACCAATCTGGATTACAAGATCTTACTATATTTCCTTCACAACTTCTTCTTTGTCTAGATTTTCAATGTGCTTGAATTCTTCATGCATCAGTACTACCAATGAGATGTATACTTTATCATATATCCACTTTGGTTCTGGTAATGTATCTTCATTAAGTGGATAAGGATTGTTAATCTCATCAAATAATTGAATGTAGTCTGGTGCATCTATTTCTTGAATTTGATCATCCTTGGTTGTCATATACTTTTCTGCTAAAATACTTAGATCAAACTCATCCTCTAGTCTCTTTTTTTTACCTAGATAATAATCAACTATGAAACCATATTTTTCATATTCATTCTAGTCATACTCTTATTTGTTTTTGATAGTGATAGAATCACTACTCTTCACAACTCAATTTGATTTAAGCATTTGCATATTATGAATAATAGGACTGTTAATCTCTTCAAATAATTAAATGTAATTTGGTGCATCTATTTCTTGAATTTGATCATCCTTGGTTGTCATATACTTTTATGCTAAAATACTTAGATCAAACTCATCCTCTAGTCTCTTTTTTTTTACCTAGATCATCATCAACTATGAAACCATATTTTTCAAATTCATTTTGATTGTACTCTTATTTATTTTTTATAGTGATAGAATCACTACACTTCAAAACTCAATTTGATTTAAGCATTTACATATTATGAATAATAAAATAAATGCCACATTTATTTTATTTATAACCTTTTAGAAAATTTATATAAAGTGTCAGACCCAATGCATGACCAAAACACATTCATTTTCCTTCTATATCAAATTTGGTTGCATGCAAATGATATATTAACAGTTCATACATTGACGATGGTTATTCCATTTTTTATTATTTATACACATAAAATATGTAAGTTTACATTTATAATTAATAATCCAACCTCGTTTTTGGACGTCCTTTAAGGCATCATATGTTTAATAATTCATGTAAGCAACTACAAATATCATCATCCAACATCATTTATTTATTCTATTAAAAAACCTGAGTGGTTGTACTTCCACAACAAATAAACATTATAATGGTCTATCAATCCTTTCCTTTTATTGATCTAAAATATTTCCATTAAATGTTAAGACTATACAAAAATAATCAAGACAAATTGAATGTCAATGGCACATATAACTAGATAGATCTTGTTACCAATATGAAAATGCTCCCACCATATTTTTTTGTAGAATGATGACCCCTGATGGCCTCTCAAAACATACAAATTTCAATATAGATTATCATGAACTAGGCATATATATATATATATATATATATATATATATATATATATATATATATATATATATATATATATATTAAATTGCATAAAAATGCAAACATTTAAGATTAATTTATATAAATGCTATCACAAAAACTTACTTATGGACACATATTTGAGAACTCTTTTTGATATGAAAAAATCATGTTATATTTATGGTTCGACCCCCAAAATCATGCTAGTATAATAGATGATGGATCTCTTTATTAAACAAGATGACCTTTAAATTTATTTATTTAATCCTCTCATATTTACTACAATCTCTTTTCACCCTATTCTACAAATCTTTTTATCTACTCATACCTCTCCAAAGACTAGATTGTTCAATCTTATAATTATTCTCTTGATTTATTTGGTTCCTATTCTTTTGATTTGAATATTATCAACTTATAAAAAATCTTCTAAACTTTTCTAACTAATCCTCCTTATTTCTTGATTCATACTAACATTAGCTCTATTACTATGTTAGATTATGGCTTACAAAGGTGAATAACATAGTTTTAATGTTTAAAAACATGTTGATGATTAGATATCATATATTTACAACTCTTAAGCTCCTAATAAACCTTTACAATACATTTATATAACCACAAAACTATGGACTTATCTCCTGACCAAATACTAATTTATATATTTAAATTCTTTTGTTGATGCTCTTGCATCAAACCACTAGGGTAAAAAGAAAGATAATTCATGAATTATTATTCATGAGTCTTCATTGATACTCTAGTATTAAAATAATATGTTCCTAACATGCTTCTATTTATTCAAACATTCTTCTACTTTGTTCTATCTTCTCTTGGATCCCATGGTTTACTTGCTTGGTGTAGGCCTACTTTAACTAAGTGGTTCACTTTAGTAGCTTGTTTATAATTCTCATTCAATGATTTACCTTCCATAGACTCATAGCTATGTATATGTATATTTGAACCACATTTTGTTTTTATTTTTAATTCTTTATTCATCATTATACCTTGTATTTTGTTTTCCTACTTGCCTTTATCAAACACAATGAGAATGCATCTCTATTTCCATGATTTAAAAAAAATGATAACTACTTTGTTTTCCCTTATCATATGGATAGTTAATTTTCCATCCAAATACAAATACAATATTACATGAATATTTCCATGCTTATATTTTCATATAATTAATTCTATATACATTTAACTAAATTTTCAAATGATAATATATCAATTTGAAAACATGTTTTTCCAGTTGCTACCACTGTATAGGTATTTTATGAAACTTGTTTCTATATAGCTTTTCTTGACATCTTCCATGTATATCTCCCATAAATTCTTCATTCTATTTCACCTTCATTTCCATTTTTCTTTATCCCTCTTTTATCAAAATATATTAGTACTCTACTTTTCATTACTATACTTGCTACAAGGTCAATATTTATTCTTTTCATCTTTAAGAAGTCTTATTCATACTCATAGATTAAATTAATAGAATTCTCCACACATTTGTTATACATATGTCATGATAAAAAATACCATGTCAAAACACCTAGCATATTTACCAAATGATGAACAAAAATACCTTGTTTTAGTCCTCTGGGATTATCTCTTTGCAAATCCCTATTTTACATTTCTTTCTTTCTTGACTTCAAGTTGTTGTCTTCACTTTTTTGTGGATTGAGTCTTTCATCCATAACTTTTTCTTATTTTTCATTTTTTTGAATGCTTTTATCCAACCATTATTCACATGTTTCATATTTAATAGATTTTAAGAATGCATCTATCACTTCTTATTCATCCCTACTTGAGCTCTTCACAACTAGAACTTCTTTGATCTCTTTCTCATGTTATTCTTGATGCACCTTTGAAGTTGATAATTCAAGATTCATTAAAATTTCTTCAAAATATAATCCCTCATATCTATTAGTGTCTTCTTACTATGTACCTACAAACATAAATTCACATAAAAGATCATAACTAAAACTTTGAGGCTTGAATGCCTCTCCTCTATCTTCATTCTTAGATTGAGCCTATAACACCTTTATATGTCCTTTCAAACCTCTAATCCTTTGTTTTATTTTCTTCCTTTCCAAAAGTTGTTTTACTAGCCACCTTTCCTTTTTTATATATTTCTATTGTCATTATTTATTTCTTTCTCTTGGAGGTGATCCATCATGAGCTATACCTTCTATATCCTCTCTCTTATCTCCTATTTTTCACTTTCATTAATAAATCCTTCCATCACTAGGTTACTATTTTTCTTTTGGTTATCCCTTGGTAGTTTCTCCATCTTTCTCTACCTTTTTGTTTCTCACTTTACTTTTAGTCTCAACCAACTCTTTGGTCTCTTGAAAAACTCATCTAAGTCTCACCTAGATCTATTTCACTTTGGTCTTTTGACTTTTCTATCCTAGTTTTCTCTCTTAGACCTGCACTTTAATAAATTAATGTGTTCTTCACCACTTGGGCTTCCTCTAAGATCTTCTTTCCACTTAGTCCTTCCCTAGATTATTTTTATATTAAGCCTTAATGGCTCACAACTATTAGAACCACTTGATTCATAATTACCTACAAGACCTTCTAAGACTACAACTTGTAAATTTTCACAAAAAAAAATCATACCAACTTTAATACAGTTCCACATACCTTTTCCTTATGGGCTTATGGTTATTCTCTATGTTCTATTTTTGAGCTTCTACATTAGGAACTTGCATAAATTATCTTGCTAATATTTTTATTATCCACAAATCAACTACCAAAATTTCCCCTTTAACTGACCTGCATCTATGCTATGATACCAAAATTTAATAGTAATCTTCAACTTGGATAAACATAAACTAGTTTACTTATTTCAAGTTTGCTAGTCAAGAACATGTACATCCTTAGATTAATCTGATGGTTCTTATCCATTTTTGGGAAAATTCATACATATCTCATGAATGTTTAATTATAACTAAACTATATAATTCACACTATTTATTTTATTACACACATGACTCTATTTTATCTATATTCTAACTATAACCAATTTGGATGACAAGATCTTACTAGATTTCCTTCACAACTTTTTCCTTGTCCAGCTTTTCAATGTTCTTGAATTCCTCCCTCATAAGTAATGAATATTGTCTCATATATAAATTTTGGTTCTAATAATGTATCTTTATTATGTGGATATGGACTGCTAATCTCTGCAAATAATTGAATGTAATTTGGTGCATATATTTCTTAAATTTGATCATCCTTGGTTTTCATATACTTTTATGCTAAAATACTCAGATTAAACTTGTCATCTAGTCTCTTTTTTTACCTAGATCAACATCAACTATGAAACCATATTTTTTATATTCATTCTGACCATACTCTTCTTTATCTTTGATAGTGATAGAATCACTATGCTTCATGACTCAATTTCCTTTAAGCATCTATAGATTATGAATAATAAAAGCAATGTTACCTTTATTTTCTTCTATAACCTTTCACCAAATTTATACAATGTATTAGAACCAATACACATCCAAAACACATTCATTTTCCACTATTTCAAATTGGGTTGCATGTAAATGATATATTAATAGTTCATACCTTGATGATGGTTATTCCATTTTCTCTTATTTATACACACAAAATATATAAGTTTACTTCTCTAAATAATAACCCAGCCTCCTTTTTAGACATTCTTTCAAGCATCAAATGTTCAATAATTCATGTAAGCAACTACAAATATCATCAACCAACATAATTTCTTTATTATTTAAAACCTGAGTGGATGTGCTTCCACAACAAATAGATATTATACTAGTCTATTGATCCATTCATTTACTCTATCTAACTTATTTCCATTAAATGCTAAGACCATACAAAAATAATCAAGACCAATCAAATGTCAATGGCATGTAAAACTGGTTAGATCTTATTACCAATATGAAAATGTTCTCCACCATATTTTTTGTAGAAGGGTGAGCTCTGATGGCCTCTCAAAACACAAAAATTTCAATGTATATTATCATGAACAACTATATTTTTTTAAAATTATATAATAATACAAAAAATTAAGATTAATGCATATAAACACTATCATAAGAAGTTACTTGTGGACACAAAATTGAGAACTCTTTCTGATGTATAAAAATCAATGCTATATTCATGGTTTGACCCCCATAATCATGTCAATATAATAGAAGATGGATCTCTTTATTGACCAAGATGGCCATTACATTGCTCCATTTAATCCTCTCCTATCTACTACAATATCCTTTCATCCTATTATACTAATCTTATTATCTACTTATACATCTCTAAAGACTATTTTGTTCAATCTTATACTTGTTCTCTTGATTTATTTGGTTCATATTTTTTTGCTTTGAATATTATCAACATATAACAAATATTCTAAACTTGTCTAACTCATCCTCCTTATTTACTGACTCATACTAACATTATCTCTATTACTACATTGGATTATGACTTACAAAGGTGAATACCATAGTTTTTAATGTTTAAAAACATGTTGATGAGTGAATAACATATATTTACCACTCTTAAGCTCCAAATAAACCTTTACATGACATTGTTATAACCACAGAACTATGGACTTATCTCCTGAGCAAGTACTAATTTATATATTTACATGCTTGTGTTGATTCTCCTACATCACTATGCTAATATAATACCATAATATGGATTCAATTATAGGCTGCCTATGAGAGTTATTTAATGAATAATTATGTTGATCATAACTATATAACTATTCATTTATTCTAATAATTACATTCATGATTATTAATTGAGTGTTGTGTGAACTAATAAGGAACATGTTGGCAATGGTGATATGACTTTTAGGCCATGAGGTGAGTAATAACCTCATCCGATATGACTTATTTGTTACATGTGAAGCCTTGAGTTTCAATCTATTTTTGTTGTTCTCTCTTTATGAAATGGTATTTTATGTTACATACTTAACATAAATATGCATGTGTTAAATTCATTTATGGTTTCTATTTATGTTTTAATTTTTAAAATTGTACTTGATTTTAAGATTAGATCAATAAAGTAACTTTTCCTCTTAATGAATACCTATTTAACCTAAATGATAATAGAGGTTGTTAGAGTTATACTTTTTTGTTAAATTGATCCTTAAATCTTAAGCATCCTCAAGCAAAACTAAAACCCACTAAGGAGAGTGACATATTTACTTAGAGTTAAGGACCTATAAATGGTCTTATGTGAAAGAATTAGTGTCACATATGGTGCTCAAGTCCTATCCATGTATGCATACATCAATACACCCTAAACCCTATAAACATCAATAAAGATAAGATACTTCACCATAACACTCTTTGTATATAGATACTTTTATCTATTTACCTTATTTCACCTCCTTTGGTTCTGGTTGTGTGTATGTGAGTTCACTAAATATTTATCACTTGCATTATCGAGAAATGTATTGGGTCTGAAATGCATCCAAAAGAATAATCTAATATACTACTCCAAAAAATTTATGGGGTTGTTTCATCTCATATCAGAGCAATATTCTACATTAGGGAACTTTGGGAATGAATGTTTTATTTTTAAATTTGTAATCTACTAAGTTATCACTTTTTAATTCTCAAGATGGTTAGAATGTGATCTAGTGGTGGAAACATCTGCAATAACCCATACAATGCTAACCAAACTAGGTGAAGAGTTAGAGGATAAGGAAGGGGTCATCATGTTTCATCCCCTCTCATAACCAAGAAGAGTTGCCCATAAATAATTTTGATAGTAGTAATACCAAGGTTCTAAATGCTAATGTAGTTAGTGGGAATCCAATTGACAAGTATGAGGAAATATTCAATAGAATATTGATATCCTTAAACACTTTACAAGGAAAGATTAATAGCCAAGAACAAAGGCTAAACAATCTTGAAGGGGTAAACTAAGAGGAGGTACCTAGGTTGGAAATGAGATAAGTAGAAGGACCTATAATACAAGAATTACCTTTGACCATTGTTGACCTAATTATCAAAGAACTAAATGAGCTTCCACCACCTAACTTTTTGAGTGAGGAATACTATAATCTAGTTGATGCATGGCTAGTACACTTGAAAAAATATCTCAACTTGCACAACATGCCATCAAATGTGAAAGCCATGGTAGTAGCCTATCAACTACTTGGTATCATAGAATTATGGTGGAATAACTTAGTGACTTTGAAGGATATCATCCCTTGAACCTATCCTAGTCAATTTTTGAGACTTAGTTTTGAAAAAGATACTTGAACACCAATTATAAAGAATAGAAAATCATTAATTTTTAGCTTCTAAATTAGGAGAACATGTGTGTTACTACATATGAGAATAAGTTTCTAAATCTATTATGTCATGTAAACTATATGCATGACAAGGAAACCAAGATTACTAAGTTAAAACTTGGGCTCAAGAAAAAATTGATGCATGATGTCAACATGATGAACCAAAGGACTTTGGTAGAAGTAATTGAATTAGCCTAAAAGGATGAGAAAAAATAAAAGTCTCACCAAAAGGAAAGATAGGAATTTAAATCAAACAAGTAGCATTCTAAAGCTAAAAGTCTTTCTCCCATGAACTCAAACTTCTAAAAATTAGATTAGAACCACATATTTTATGGTAAAAATAATAATTTTAACATGTTTTATAATTCGAATAGAAATTTCAAGTCCCAAGGATCATCTAAATATGGTTCTTTCAAGAAGTAACATCCTCAAAATAACCAATGTTGACCTACCATAGGTGTTAATACTATTTTGGTAGCATCACCTAAACCTATTATTTGTTGGGAATGTGGTGAAAACCAATATAAAAAGGACTCTCCCAAATTAAAATCAATCTAATTAATCAATAATAGGGTATATGTTATTGTTGATAATCAAAATGCTAACTTACATGCCACTCCAATCAAAACCAAAGGTACCATAAATGGGTTTCGTTTAACTATTTTAATTGATTTAGGTGTAACTGATGGTTTTCTCTCCTTTTACTACTAAAAAAAGTAAAATAAAACCTATTTTGAGAAGAAAAGGTTGGGAGGTTAAGTTAATTATCATAAAAAAGGTGTCTATTTTTGAATGCTTTAAACAAGTTAGACTTGATATTGGAATCTTCAAGACCAAGGTGAGTTTGTTCATCATAACTATCAAATCTTATGATCTTATTCTTGGAATGGATTGGTTTCATGAAAACTAAGCCATGATTGATTTTGTGGGAAAAAGAGTGTAGTGTATTAATGACCTTAGACAACTTGTGGATTTGCAAAGTATTCAAGGGCCTAAAAGGTATAAAACACTTTCATCCTTATAGATGAAAATGGCTATTAGGAAGGGCTGTAAGCTTTAAGTAGTTCATCTATAAGAATTACCCAAGGAAAAGGAACTAGTTCACATAGATTTTCCTATTTTGAAGGAATTCATGGATGTCTTTCCCAAGAAGCTACCTAGTTTACACCTAAGTGTTAATTTGATTTTTCCATTGATATAATGCCTGAATTTGCCCTTGCATCTAAAGCTCCAAACACATGAATGTGGCTAAATTTTAAGAGTTAAAGGTATAATTCAAGAAATTTTGGATAGTGGAAGAATCTAACCAAGTGCATCTCTTTGGGGTGTTATGGTGGTCTTTGTTAAGAAGAAAGATGGCACATTAAGGCTTTGCATTGATTACCACATGATTAATAAGGTAAAAATTAAGAGCCAATATCCATTGCTAAGGATAGATGATTTATTTAACCAAATGAAAGGTGTTGCAATCTTCTCAAAGATTGATTTGGGATCAAGCTACTATCAGTTGAGAATTAAAGAAGAGGGCATTCATTACAAAAACTTTTAGAACTCAATTGAACATTATGAGTTCATGATTTTACCATTTGGCTTAACTAATGGTCCTACAACCTTCATGAGTCTTATGAACAATGTGTTTAGAGAATTTATGGATAAGTTTGTGTTTGTTTTTCTTTATGATAATATAATTTACTCCAAGAATGAGGTTGAACATGATTAACACCTTTGTTTAGTCTTGTAAAGACTAAGAAAACATAAGTTGTATGGGAAACTCTCCAAATGTACATTTTATGAATATAAAATTCATTATTTGGGCCACATTATTAATAAGGCTAGCATTATTTTAGATCTAATGAAAATAAAAGCCATACAAGATTGGCTTGCTCTTTCAAATGTGCATGAAGTGCATAGCTTCATAGGCTTGGTTTTTTATTACTGGTGATTTGTTGAAATTTTTCCTAGCATAGCCCATCTTATACTTATTTACAATGCAAAGGTAAGAAATTTGTATGGACACCTCAATGTGAGGAGGATTTTACAAAGTTGAAAGTACTATGAACAAAAACACCTATTCTTATTATTCTAGACCCAAATGGTAATTTTTAAGTATGGATTGATGCTTCTAAGGAAGGATATGGAGTCATAATAACTCAAGATGGAAAATTTGTGGATTATAAATCACAAAAATACAAATAATATGAAAATAATTATCCCACACACAACATGAATCTTAATGCCATTATCCATGCACTTAAATAAAGAAAACATTTTCTACTAGAAAACCCTTTTAAAGTGAAGTCTCTTCACTATTTCCTTGAGTAATTTTTCTCTTAAGATGATTTAAATATGCACCAATGTAGGTGGATATAATTTTAAATAAATTTTGACATGGATATATCATATATCAAAGGCAAGGAAAATTATGTGGCTGATGCACTCAAAGATGCATCTATCTTGTTGCCTTATTGGTTCTGCAAGGAAATTTTAAAAGTGATGTTTTGTAACAGTAACTTGTTGATGAATTCTACCATGATGTAAGAGTATGTTTGGATGATGAGCCTATAATAAAGAAATTTTCTGATTTTTTAGTTGAAATAAATGGCCTTATAAGGCATAAAAATAGAATTTATGTACTAAGGTTCGGTGAATTAAGAAATTTTGTGTTAAAATAAGTGCAAAAAACACCTTATTATGCTCATATATATATGTCACAAAGATGATACATGATATAATAGGGCTTTAATTTTAGTCTATAATGAAGCATGACATTGTTGATTTTGTGGCAAAATACTTAGAATGTCAGTAGGCTAAAGTTGAGCATTGTCATCTAGGAGGGTTGTTGTACCCTCATGATATTCAAAGGGAAAAGTTGGCTGAAATATCACTTGAATTTATTATGAAGATGCCTAAATCACACATCAAGCATGATACTATTATTGTGGTAATTGATAAGGCCACTAAAGTTGGCCAGTTAATTACTGGAAATTTAACGAATGAAACTTCCATGTTTATAAAACATTTCATGAAGAAGTGGTTAGACTTCATGGAATACCTAAAGTGATTATTTTAGACCATGAAAAAAATTTACCTTAAGATTTTGGCATACTTTGACTTTATCCTTTGGAACTCATATAAATTTTAGTTATCCCTATCATCTAAAAATGGATGGACAAACTGAAAGGCTCATCTAAGTGGTTGAGAACATGTTATACATGTATGTCATGGATCAAAAAACTAAATGGGAAGATTAATTATATTTTTTTGAGATTGCATATAATAATTAATATCATTCTATGATAAAGATGGCACCTTTTAAATCTCTATATGGGTGTAAGTGCAAAAATCTTCTTGGCTTGGATAACTTAAAAAATAGAATTGTTGATGTACCTGATTTGTTTCTAAAATATGACAAATAGATGGAATTAATAATCCAAAATATTAAATTAGCATCAGATGAACATAATATCTATGTTGATCAAATGTTAACTCCATGTGAATTTATCATAGTATTGACAAATATTGTCATTGACGTCATATGTGTATTGATGTTAAAGGTAATGACAAAGTGGTGATGTCATGATGATGATGAGTTTGAGCTTGAAGTTGGGTAATGTATGATTTGGATGGATATGAGCTAAGTTGGATATATTTGAGGGATATGGAACTTGTGTAGGTCTATAAGGACAAATAAGAGGTTGTGAGGCATCTATAGATATCTTCACAAAGCTCTAGTTTGTTTTGTGAGAATTTGGAAATAAGAACATGCATATTATAGCTTAAGGGAATCTATATTGTCAATATACATCATACAAATATATATGAACTAGTAAGTTTGTGTATAAATTTAGGTACAAATAAGATAAAAAATGGTTAAAGGTTTACATGCAGATGTTTTCTATAGTTTTAAGAAGCTACCCTAAAAATTTGGAGTCTTGAAGTGATTTTCAAGTCAAGTTATAAAGCTTCAAAGTTGCTCTAGGATACTATGATGGGCTAGAGACTATCAAGTTTAATCATGTTGAAGTCTAAGGTCATTGGTCTAGAAGATCCAATGGTGAGTGCTTAATCATACATATTAAGATTAATCGTGTATATGAAGTCAACATGTCAAAGGTTATACATGTTGTTGATAAGTGTCACAAGATCATTAATTTTATAGAATATCAATGGTGAGTGGTGGTTCATACATATGAAGATCAGTGGTGTGGGATAAGTCAAAGAGTTGCACATGTGACTGCCAAATGGCACAAGCACAAGGAATGATAGAAAAATGTTCATAAGGCATATGAGGATCGAAAGTGTTGTAATCATGGGATTTATGATCAAGATCTAATGGTGTGAATTGTAAGGTAAATGATTGGTTTATTTGAGGAGATTGATGGAGTGCATTTGTTTCAAATTGTCAGGAAGTAGCAAGATGATGACAAGTGATTGATGTTTAAAAATAAGCAAAGGAAAAGACTGAGCTAATTTTAAGGGAGATCAATGATGCATATTTTTTCAATCTATGAGAGGGTATGATATGTTGACAAAGTGTTTTAATTTTACCAGTTTCTCAATGACCATTGGAATTCAAATATTTGAATTTGTAAGGGAAGACCAGTCTATAGTTTTTGTGTTATAACTTTTAATATATACAAAATTTGATCATGTTGTAAAAGCCAAAGTTGTATATGACTTCATAAAACATATATATAACCTAGTTATAAGGTATAATTGTTTGTATATTGAAATATATATATATATATATCTTTAAATTTGACTATATATGCATTCATGTTCTGTAAGTGACCCAAGAAGGATATTTGAGATGTTCTTAATAGCATTTGGATGTTTTAAGGGGGCTTAGCTATTGGATAATGTTTTATACCCCCTATGGATGATCTATATATATTAGAGGTTTTAACAATCCATATTTAGTATGAAAAAAGTCTTAAAATCTGACTGTGTGTTCATTCTTGGTGACCATATGTACAAAATGATGTTTGGGCTAGTTGTGTTATAGCATAAGGGTGTTATGATGGATGTTGTCACTTAAGGAGGACTTATAGGTTATGTGGCATGGGTTTATGTATGTGAAAGTGTTATTTTGTTCTTAATTTTCTTGGAGAAGTGTCAAAGAGATGGATGGGTCTCCATGAAACCTATAAGGACTATTGGGGCCTAATTAAAAGGCATAGTTGCTTAATTATGACCCATGTATGCTATGGCCAACCTATGAAGATATAATTGATATTTATATATGTTTTAAAGGTTAAGGTAAATATTAGGCTGACCAAGAAGATAATATTCATGATGGCTCTATAAAAGGTTAAATCAAAGGTGCTGATTTCTAGACTTATGAGAAGAGGCTCTAAGTGGAGGAAGAGTTGAGAGGCAAAGGAGAGTAAGGGTGCCTAGTGAATGGATTGAGGAATAGAGAAAGTTTATGACCATGCATATGACTTATAGGTCATATTTATGATGTAATAAATAGTGATCTTATAGGTCTTAAGAATTGTGAAAGAGAGGCATGTGTGACTGTTGTGGAGTGAAGGATATAAGAAAGAGAGTGTGCTTAGTGGATGGGTTATAGAGTAGAGTAGGTTGATGATTGCGTGTATGACCTATAGGTCATATTTTTAATGTCATAAATAGTGCTCTTGAAAGTTTGAAGATTGAGGATGAGTGAAGAGGTATAGATTAATCCAAAATTATATTTTGGATGCCTTATGTGTGAACAAAGTATAGATGATGTCTGTGTAAGATTGATGGTTGATTTGACAAGTGATCAGAGTATGGACACTATGTATAACCATTTGGTCATGTTGTTTAGGCTATGATATAGTTATTGTTAAGAAGTGTAGAGTGATCCAAAAGGTGGTTTTGGATTGTGAATATGTGAAGAAGTGAAGAGGCTGATATACATTATATCTACATTAGATTGGAAGGTAATCAATGTTTAGGAGATGTTCATATCATAGGTGTTGGGAGGGTTCTCAACATCCATGTTAGAAGGACTTGACCATCTTATGGGTAGGTTCTCTTTGTGAATTAGGTGTTTCACTAAATCCATGTTAGAAGGACTTGACCATCCTAGGGGAATGTGTTCCTTGTGAAGCAGGCATTTCACTAAATCTAGGTTAAAAGGACTTGACCATCTTAGGGGTAGGTGTTCCTTATGGAATGGGTGTTACACTAAAGTCTCATGTTTATAATACCTTATAGGATAAGTAGTCCTATGTTTTCAAGCTTGAGAGTGGGTTTTATTCCCCATGAGGGTTTCCCACATCAGATTTTATGTTATGATGAGCTTTTATTATTCATGTTTTGTATGTGATATCCTTGCTTTGATGGTAATATAGTTTCATATGCTTGTTGTGTTGATTCATGAATGATAATGAATGAATTATAAGTGATAAAAAAATGAAATATTGGTTGAATATTTTACCCCCATCTCAATCATATTTTACATATAATAATTGGTATTATAGTCAGTCCTTTGGAGGAAACTTAATAGCTTTAAGGAGATCCTAAGTAGCACAAGATGGATAAGCAATTGAAGAAATAGAATCAATAGTGGAAGGATGTAATCAAGGCACTTGAAGAGTAGATATGCACTTTGAATAAATATGCCAAAAAGGATGAGAAAGTTATCAATAATCTCAAGGTTTAGCTAAAAGATGCCAAGGCAAGTTTGAGTTCAAAAGAGGAAAGTTGTTCAAAATAAAAGGACATCATATATGATGAATAAGTTTTCCATGATAGTGGAGAATAAAAATTGTTGTATGATAGTGAGGAAGAAGAAGTGAATCTAGAAGCTAAGTTCATAAGGAAGAATCACAATATGAGGTATGTGATCAAAGGTCTTGAAGCACAATTTAGTTCTCTTGAGGAAAGTTCATTAGTCAATACCAAGAGAGATGAGAAGAAGTAACAAGAGATGATCAAGTATATTGAATATAAAACATGTATATTGAAGGATGACATGTCTAAATAATCTAAGGAGGATAAGGAACTCATCAAAGATATCAAAAGTCAAATATAGCTTTCAAATGGTAGCCTTAAATAAAGAGAAGAAGAGTGCAGATATCTCAAGACTCAATTAGAAGAAGCCAATACCAAGGTGAGCATGACGAGTTGAATACTAATCTTGATTCCTTGAGAGTAGATCATTAATAACTCATCGATAAGTTGAACAAGCTAGAAAAAGAACATGTAAAGCTTAAGAAAACTAAGAATAATACAAGCTTTGAAAGCAATACAATAACGTTTCTTAGACAACCAAATGCTTCAAGGTATGCTAGTTTTTTCCATGGTCATTGTTATACATGTAATAAGTATGGTCATAGAGTTAAATACTATAGAAGTAAGTTAATCAAGTATGGGAATTCATGGAATTATGATAGAAGGAGTTTTTAACTATAGAATTATCATAGTTTAAATCTATCAAAAGGTACAAATGATATTATTTGTTTCATTTGTGATAAGAAAGGTCATAGCTAGACTTTTTCCTAGTAAATTTGATAAGACCTTAAGTCATTTGAATAAGGGAGAGACTCCTAAAAAGCATATCAAAAATCAAAACATGATGTGGAGACCTAAGACATTGAAGGCTAGTTCTATTGAGTTCAATGATCAAACTTATAATACTATTGAAATGTAATTAGTTTTGGAGGTGTTTCAAGAGTGCCAAAGAACCTTGATATTAGTATAAATGGAGAATAAGGTGGATGATCCAAGAATTAAGTCAGTTATACTATTTAAGGCCAAGGAGAATCTAAAAGAAGTATCTCAATCTAATGGTTTATTTTTTTTAGTTAAAAACATTTTAGGTAAGAAAGATTTTCATGATTGCCAAGAGTTCTTATTGTCTACTTTTAAAGAGCAAAAGGTTTTAGTTGAAGATATATGCCAAGAACCTATGTTTTCATCATGAATTATCAAGGAAGCCAAAGAAGAGATGAATGACAAGGAAGTTGTTTCAATCAAGAAAAATAATAAGAAGAAAAAGGTTCTTTAGTCCTATGATGAGGACTAGTATTCTCCTCTATTCTAGGTCCTTATGAAGTAAAGATGTCTTTATTGTGCTTCATGAAGACATTTCTTAATTTGAAGAAGCATGTGGTCTTACAAGGGTGTTTTTAGTCTAAAGGGTAAGATTGAAGGTTTCCAAGTGGAAAAGAAGGATTTATTAGTTATCAAGATGATATTTTTTCATATAAAGGTCTGTTGACCTTATTATAGCATGCTCTAGGTGGGTTTAGGGTCTGAAGGTATGTTGAAGTCAAATTAGAGATTTTTTGAGTGCTCTTGGTTTTCTTAATTTTTATCTTAAAATAAAGTAAGCCTAAAATGGGTTTTAAGATGTATGGGTTCCCAAAATCATGGAGGATAAAATATTGGTCCATAAGTGTGTGATGGTTATCTCTAGGTATTCAAGAAGTTTCATAGGTGGGAGTTGACCAGAAGGTTCGTTGACCATGTTTGTTTTGATATTCTAAAGTTTTGGGCAATGTTAGAAAAGTAGTTCACCTTATGAATTGAGGTATAAGGCTTATTAATATTTTTAATAGACCAAATGGGTTGTCAAATCAATCTTCATATAAATTTTAAGGTTTATGGTTTTCAAATTATTCATGTTTTTGTCAAGATGGACCCCTAATTGAGTAGTAGGTTTGTGAAGGAAGTAGATTACATAGGATGAGATAGGTAATTAAAATTGGTGTGATTGACGGGGAGTATGAGATTGTTCTAGATATCAAGTTTTAGATATTTAAGGTGTGTCTACTAAAATTTGTTCGATGTGCAAGTTCCAAGTAGGGCTACAAGGAGTCTAAATAGGCCTAGAATGAAGAAAAGTGTTTTTTTATTAGTTTATCCAAAAAAGCATGGTATGAGTGTTTAAATGAAATTTATATGGTTGATTTAGAACACATTTATTATTTATTTTGTGTATTAAAGATCTATTGGTACTCTTGGAGGTGGTTTGCAAGTGAGAGTATGAAATTAGAGTGGTGTTGTTTGAAGACCCAAAGCAGTAACGTGTTTTAAGTTTGATATTTTCATGTTGTTGAGGCCATGAAGGTGCTCTTAGAAGTTTTATATATGAGATTTGGTTATGAATACCAAGAGGGAGTATTTTAGGTTGGCATAAGGAGGAGCATGGATTTAGGGAGAGCTAACTCAGATGGCTTAAGAAGTTTTCATGATCAAAGGGGGAGCTGGATTATTTGGTTTGTCAAGTCCAAATATCAAGAAGCTAAGAGTATAAGTTATTTTTATAGTCTTAGTGGAATTAATTTCTATTTTTGGTCTTAGAGGTGGCTTGAGAGAGAAGGCTATTAATCCTATGTGGTTTTTATTCATGGTGTGTGGAGATCTGAAGATGCTCAAGAGGTGTAATGGCTCATAGATCTTAGGGGGAGTCCCTCTCAATGTTCTCAAGGTGATTTCAATTAGTTTTTGGTGTTGATGTTTGTTTATTCATCATTGATATCAGTGCATGATCAAAGAAGAGTGTTATCATGGTGCATAATTGAGAAGTACAGGGTGGTATACATAGAGTTAAGGGGAGCTAACTCAGATAGTTTGAGTGATTTGTGGATCCATTCATGATGTAAGGAGAATAATGTATGGCATGCTCCAGTCATTGAAAAAAATTGTTTAATCTTAATGCATAAGTAAAAATATCTTGTGAGTTATATAGGTTAATAGTTCCAAAGATCAGAGATGCCCAAGTTCAGATTAGTGTATGTCAAAAGGGGGACCAATTATTTCATATGAGGTATATGCCCAAGCTCAGATTGGTGTACATCAAAAGGGGGACCAATTGTTTCATATGAGGTATGTAAGTATCTTGAGCACCTAGAAGTTTATTTTAATACACTCATGATGTTAAGAGGAGATTGGTGATTTTTTAGTCCACTTTGTCATTAATGACAAAGGGGGAGAAGGAAAAGAAGAGGTTGCCATCAATGACAAAGGGGGAGATTATTGGCAAGTGTTGTCAGTGATGTCAAAGATTTATGTCATGTGTGCATTTATCTCAGCGGTAATGAAAAATTGGTGAGGTCATGATGATGATGAGTTTGATCCTAAAGTTGTGCAAGGTAGGATTTAGATGCATATGAGCTAAAATGGATTGCTTGGATATATATGGCATTTGTATAGGTCTATAAGGACAAATAAGAGGTTGTGAAGCATGTTTAGATATCTTGACAAAGATATAGTTTATTTTGTGAGAATTTGGAAATAAGAACATGCATATTATAGCTTATGAGAAGCTAGACCATCATTACATGTCATATAGATATGTATGAACCAATAAGTTTGTGTATTTAATCTTGGAATGAAGAAAGTCAAAAATAATCAAAATTTTACATGGAAATGTTTTCTATAGTGATAATAAGATACCTTGACAATGTGGAGTCTTGAAGTGATTTTTAGCTCAAATTATAAATCTTTAAAGTTGCTCTAGTAGACTATGATGGGCCAGAGACTGTCAAGTTTAATCATGTTGAAGTTTGAGGTCATTAGTCTAGAAGATCCAATAGTGAGAATTTAATCATACATATTGAGATCAATGGTGAGTATCATGTTAACATGTCAAAGGATTCATGTTATGGTGAAAATTGTCACAATCTTGTTAATCTGATAACAGATCAATGGTGCAGGACAAGTCAAAGAGTCAATAAAGCACAGAGGACTACCAAGTGGCATAAGTGCATGGACTGATAGTAAAGTGTTTAAAAGGCATGCAAGGGTGATAATTTTCATAATCATGGGAATTATGATCAATATCTAATGGTGATCATTTCAATATAAAGACTAGGCTAATTTGAGGAGATTGATGGAGCATGTTTGTTTAAAACTATCAAGAAGCAGCAAGATGATGACAAGTGCTCGATGTTTAATAGTAAGCAAATGTAAATATAGGGATAATTTCAAGGAAGATAAATGATGAATATTAATTTAAACTATGAGATGGAATGATATGTTGATAAGGTGTTCAAATTTTAATAGTTGCTCAGGGACCATTGGAATTCAAATATTTAAATTTGTGAGTGAAGACTAGTCTACAATTTTTATGCTATAACATTTGATATGTGTAGAATTTGATCATTATGTAAAAGGTAAAGTTTTAGAGGACTTAATGGAAAATAAATATAACCTATTTATAATGTATAATTATTTGTACAATCAAATAGATAGAGCTTCAATATTGACTATGCATGTGTTCATGTTTTGTAAGTGACTTGAGAAGAATATTTGAGTTATTCTTGATAACATTTAGATGTTTCAATGGGACTTAACTATTGGAGAATTTTGTATAATCCCTAATGATAATATATATGATTTTTTAGGTTTGAATAATCCATATTCAATATGAAAAAAGGCTTAGAATTTTACTATGTGTTCATTCTTAGTGATCGTATGTACAAAATGTTGTTTGGGCTAATTGTGCTATAACAGAAGGGTGTTATGAGGGATGTTGTCATTTAAGGAGGGCATATAGGTTATGTGGCATGGGTATATTTATGTGAAATGATTATTTTGTTCTTAATTTTATTGGATAAGTGTTAAAGAGATGGATGGGTCTTAATGAGACCTATAAGGGCTAATGAGGCCTAATTAAAAGGCATAACTACTTAATAATGACCCATGGATGCTATGGCTGAACTATGAAAATGTAATTGATATTTATAGATGTCTTAAAGTTTAAGGAAGTTATTATGGCTGACCAATAAAACAATATTAATAAACGTCATATAAAAGGTGAAATAAAAGGTGTTGATTTCTAGACTTGTGAAAAGAGGCTCTATGTGGAGGAAGAGTATAAAGTTAAGAAGTGAAGGAGAATAAGGGTGCCTAGTGGATGGATTGAAGAATAGAGAAGGTTTATGAATATGTATATGACCTATAGGTAATTTTTTTAATGTCAAAAATAGTTCTCTTATAGGTTTCAAGACTTATGAAATAGAGGCATGTGTGAGTGTTTTCGAGCGAAGGATAAAATAAAGGGAGTGTGCACAGTGGATGGGTTATAGAGCAGAGTAGGTTGATGATTGTGTGTATGACCTATAGATCATATTTTTGATGTTATAAATATTTATCTTGTAGGTTTCAAGATTAAGGATGAGTGAAGAGGCCTAGAGTGATCTAAAAGGATATTTTAGATGCCTTGAGTGTGAGAAAAGGATAGATAATGTTTGTGTAAGCTTGGTAGTTGATTTGAGAGGCAAATCAGAGTGTGGACTATATGTATGAAAATTTGGTCATGTTATTGATCTTGTGATATATTTGTTGTTTATAAGTGTAAAGTGATCCAAAATGTGGTTTTGGATGTTTGTGGCTATGTGAAGACATGAAGAGGGCTGATATACATTGTATCTCCATTAGATTGATATGCAATCAGTGTTTAGGAGATGTTCATATCATAGGTGTTGGAAGGGTGCTCAATATCTAGGTTAGAAGGACTTGACCATCCTAGGGGTAGTTTCTCCTTGTAAAGTAGGTGATTCACTAAATCTAGGCTAGAAAGACTTGACCATCCTAGGGGTAGGTTCTCCTTGTGAAGAAGGTGTTTCATTAAATCTAGGTCAGGAAGACTTGACCATCCGAGGGGAAAGTACTCATTATGGAATGGGTCTTCCATTAAAGTTTCATGTTTGTAATACCTTAAAGGGAAAGTAGTCCATGTGTTTGTAGGCTTGAGAGTGGGTTTTATTTCCCATGAGGTTTTCCCATATTAGATGTTGTGTTATGATGAGCTTCTCTTATTCATGATTTTTATGTGGTCACCTTTATTTTATGATAATCTAGTTACATATGCTTGTTGTGTTAATTCATGAATGTTAATGAATTAAATATAAGTGATGATAAATTGAAATATTGGTTGATTGATTCACCCCCTAGTCATCTTGTACCTCTAACACATGGGTGACAAAGTTTTTATGCATGTTAGATCATAAAAAAAATTATATAAAAATTGGTAAAGCTTCCAAGCTAGCTCCACATTTTGTTTCACCCTTCAACATTATAGAGAAGATTAGTCTTGTTACTTATTGACTAACTCTTCCTCCTTCTCTATCAAGGATTTAGGTTAACATGGTTATATAGTTCAAAGGCATTAACATTTGAATGGTGTTTAGTTATTAGTTGGTTTTATTATTGTTAATTTGACTTATTATGTTATTATTTATTTCTTAATGGGTTTGACCATTCTAGAGGGTCACTTAATGACCATTAAATTAATTGGAGAATTTGGCAAGATTGCTTTGTGAAGTGTTTAACATCAATGTAGGAGAATTTCTCTCTCCTCACATAGAATATAAGCATTGAATGGGTATAGGGAGTTGGATAGAAGGAATGGGGAGTTAGGAAATGGATGGAAATATTGGACATGAGTAGGAAGATGGAGAAAAATGGAAGAAAATAATGGGAGGTTCTCATCTAGGATTTAACATAGGCTTGTTTTGGGATTTTTCACCATGGCTTGGAGAACACAAGGTTTATTCAATTTTTTTCTACCTTACTAGATTTCTATGTGATTTTTATCCTTATACATTTTTGGGTAAGTATTTTTTTGGACTATGTATGGTTATTCATTATTTAAAGGAAAGATATTAGAAGGAAATGGAGGCTGCATACGTAACTAAAAGTCTTAGGACTTCCAGATGCATGTCCAACACTCAATATGGCTTAATATGGTCAATATTTGTATTCAACATGTAAATTTATAAAATGGACTCCATATATCATCTATTTTTTCTATACAATTGTATATTCATTTAAATCTTGGCTTGAAAGTGTTGTATTATTTTGACTATGCACATTTTAAAGCTATGTGGGTTTTAAATATGTTTCACCTAGTTGGGTTTATCGATTCTATTATATGAAAGAAGGGTTGATGGATTTATTATTTTTATTATGTATGGTCTATTTCATTCTAGGTGTTTACCCCTACATTTTATTTCATTAGTCTATCGACTAAAGGTTTCATGGCTTAATTTGTATTCATTTGGAATAAGCTTTTCAAATTGGGTTATTATTACTAGGTCTTGACATTGACTGTGTATTTGATTTTTATTTGGTTTTATTTTGGGAAGTCATTGGTATCTTATGTATTGTAAAGGCTAAGTTTATATTTTAATGATAGTCTCCTGGGACATTTTCCTAAGTTTTTTATTTGATTTAAAATTGGGTTATGATATTGTCATTGATGATTGAATGCTAATATAGTTTGAAGTTGGTAAAATTATGGAAATGTTTGGGTGTTTTATATAATATTCAGGTACTATGTTTTTCTTATATACGAGTCATGGATTCTTTTGAGGCTGAGTTTTATGTTATATGCATGGCTACTTTAAGCAAATTATTAAACTGAGTCATTTTAGAATGGTCAAGGCACCCTGTATGCATTTGCATGATGAGTTATGCTTTTGAATTGACTAGGTTTTATTATTAATTCATTGACTGAGTTTATATACATTTATATATGTCTTGGGTTCTTTGAAGCAAAGGTTTTTACTAGGTATTTAGTCAACTATATATTTTGTTATATCTTCGAGGGATTAATGATTTTATATATATATATATATATATATATATATATATATATATATATATATATATATATATATATGTATGTATGTATGTATGTATGTATGTATGTATGTAATTTAGATATTTGTGTTCATTTGATGGCCCTCTATGTATTATTAATTCATTGACAAAGATTATATACATTTATATATGTCATGGGTTCTTTGAAGCAAATATTTTTACTAGGTATTTATTCAACTATATGTTTTGTTATATCTTCAAGGGATTAATGATTTTATATATATATATATATATATATATATATATATATATATATATATATATATATATATATATATATATATATATATATATGTATGTATATGTATGTATGTATGTATGCAATTTAGATATTTGTGTTCATTTGATGGCCCTCTATGTATTATTCCAATAACACATTCAGGTGATTGTGTTGTGGGAAAATTCTATGCATTTTTTTGGATAAATTTCTGTATGTGACTTATGGACCTACCTCTATTGGGTTTTTTACATGAATATTCTATGTTTGAAACTTGAGTATTTTGGGTGAAGCTTTTTTAGGTTTAATTTATTTATATGAATATGAGGGTTTGATTTTGGAACCTACAAATGTTTTTTTTATTGCAAAGATGATTTTTGTATTGAATATGGTTATATAATAAATTATTATAAATGTCTATTAGAATTATTGAAGGCTATTTGGGATGTTATATGCCTGAGTTTAGTGAGTGTCTTATTTGGTTATTATGATTTTTTGGTCATGACTTGGATGAGTATAATTGTGAAGATATATGTTATGATTTCTTGAATTATATTATTTTTGGGTCACCATTCACTGATCAGACCTATATAACTAAGTATTAGCCATATGCTTGTATGCCTAGGTTATAAATTTATAATCAAGATGATAATGGGTTGACTACATACTTAGAGGGGATCCAATTTGGTTATTCTAGAAGTTATAGGAAAGGATTAGTTTTTTAATCCCTTAATATATCCTTCAATAGCCTTAAATCACTTATCTCCACTTTTGATTTATATCATTGATGGGTTGGTTATTTCTATCTCACCTCAGAATGGTGATTATTTGTCTTCATCTATGTTATGCTATTGTGAGATGTCCAATGGTTTAGAATCTAACTTGTTTAGAACTCCCTTCTCATCCATGTTTGTTGAAACCACCTTCTAGCTAATGGTTGGGGTGGTAAGGACCACTGATGGTTGGTTTCATAGGGTTGGTTTGGAGGGTTTATCCAATTTAGTTACTTGTTACACCATGATTAGATTATCTTGCAACATGTGAAGTAAGTGGTAATAATTTATGTTATGTTATTGATAAAATATCTACATAGTTTTTAATGTTTAATATAGTTATTATTATATCTTGTTTTGATATTGGTTAATTATGTTAATGATGGTGATATGCTAACCTATGTTGATAATGAAATTCAAAAAAATAATGAAAGAATTAAATGTTGCTTATATGGTAAGAAGCTGAAGTTGTTATATTTTTTAAGGTAATTCATAATGTTAAGTTATTAGCATGTTTAGATAGTGCTCATTCCTATTGCTAACTTAGAGTATTATGTTGATATTATTAATGAAAAATTAATCTTTTAATTTGGTTTTAATTCCATGTTAGTTAATATGATAAAAATATTACTCAGACATATATATGTTTACTTACAAATTCTATTTGATAAGTAAAATGGTTATTATTAATTAATTTAAGTAGATAATTGTGTTTATATATGATGTTATAACCATTAAGAGGTTGTATAAAACAAAGAAATGTCTTAGATTTTTTATCTATGCATGGATTATTTTATTAATCCAATTACACTTATTGTTGGTGTATGAGGAAACTTAAATGAAATCCTTACCCCTTATGTATAAATTAGACATACCTAGTTGCGTATAAAGGTATGTATATTGCATATATTAAATTTGAAAGTGTTGCTTTCATTATATAATTTAATATTAAATATTTTATTGAAATGAGTTAAAGTTTAGAGTTGATTTTATTCTCTCATTTAATATTAGATGATTCATAGACATGAATAAAACTTCTAAGTTGATTAGTTTTTTGGAGGTTGTCTTGAATGTAATTAAAAATGGATTATAAAATGTGTTAATACATAGGAAAACTATATTAGATTCTTCCAATGATTAAGATGAAATAGTTACTAAATGTTGCATTCTCATTTTGTGATATTGTATAAATGCATGTTTGGTTGTATGCTACTTGCTGATTTTATCCCTATGAACTACATGTACTTTCATTCGCTGAACTTATTTGCCATGACATGCCCAACATTATTTTTGTAAAAGTTTCTTAAGTGTAACATTTTATTTGGGTTCCACTCAACTTGAAACTTGGTTAAATTCTTGTTTGTACGAGTTGTATGCTTTCAATTATATGGGAATATTCTATTGTTCATGTACTTTTTAAATCATCTGGTTCACTTTAAAAAAAAATCAATGCAAGCTTAGATTGTACTTATCCAAATTATGATATTTCATTATATTTGTTCATAATGAAATGTATTATCTTAAATGATAATGGAAAATATTATATAAAAGAGGATTTTTTCTTTAATTAATTATTTTCTATATGATGTCACGAACCAACCTTGAGGCCCATTGTAGATACATAACTATGGTTTACTTTAGCATATTTTTAATAGCACTATGGCTATTGATGGTTGATGTGGGTTTTGTTTTTAGATGATTATGACATAGGTATCTCAGATAGTTGATGTTATATGTTATGCCTCTGTGGATACTCACATTGGATTCAACATATCCTAATATACATACTACTTATATTGGATTCATTTTATCCTGTCTATGCATATGTTGCTTTATCCTAGTTAATTTATTGTATGATATTGATTTATCATGTCTCATTGATATGAGTTGAAAATTATCATTTTTACAACTATTGATCATGATTCATAGGTATGTGTGGGTTCATGGTTATTAAAACTAACTCTTGCACTTCTTATCTATAATTGATTGTACTTTGTTTATCATTTCATGTCTAATGATTCATGTTGAGTTATTATTATCATATTAACAACATTTAGGTACTACCAATGTCTTATTTGGTATATGCAAGAACCAAGCCATGAACTACACTGAGTGTTAGGTTTGGACATCTCAAGTATATCATGAGTGATTGAGTAGTTAGAATATCACTCCAACATGTATATCATGTACTATGTAATATTGAGCCACCATCATTACATTATATTATGTTATTGTATCTTATCCTTTGTTGGTCTTTCCCTATCAAATGTGTGAATGATTCTATTATGTTCCTTATTTTGGTATCAATCTTGAATTTGACCATGAATGATTATTTTTAGTGTACATCCATGGTCAAACATCCATCACTAATGTAAACACATGTATGATTAAAATAACAACATGATGCAAAATAGGAATAGATGAAATGAATAGATGCGTACATGATTCTAAAATAATGTATGTATGTATGTATGTATGTATGTATGCATATATATATATATGTATTTATGCATATGTATATATATACATATATGTATATATGTATATATGTGTGTGTGTGTGTGTGTGTTTTAGATTATATATACTATTTTAATTATATGTATATATATTATTATTTTATTGCTATGATGGATTGAAGCTTATGCCAAGAACATTGATTGGATGAGATAAAGGAGGATATACATATATATATATATATATGTATATATATGTATATATATATATGCATGTATATGTATATATATGTATATATATGTGTGTGTGTGTGTGTGTGTGTATATATATATATATGTATGTATATATATATATATATGTATGTATATATATATATATATATATACTAAGATTATTGAAACAAAAGGAGATTATTATTTTTATTGTTTCTTTGTTACACACACTAGAGAGCATGGTAGAAGAGAAATGAGTTATGGCATTTGGTGGGAGTATGTTGGTAGAAAGAGATGAAAGTATGGGATCAGGTATGGCAAATAGGGAATCATGATAGGAGGTGTGGAAGGGAGTAGTACACTAGATAGGATGGGGGGGAATGGGATGGGAGGTATGGCATGAGAAGGATGGGGGATGGAGGGTAGGGAAGAGATAGGGGGATGGAGAGGATAGAGGAGAGGTATGTCATGGGAGGTAGTAAAACATAGCAAAGAAAAAAGGTGATAGGAGACTGGTTGGATAAAGATGTTGACCATGACATTACTAGGTAAGACATTCTATATTAGAACCTCATCACTCCTTAGAATTCAATAATAAATGAAAACATTATTCCTTCTACATATAATTTTCAAGCTTGGGGTGACGATGCAAACAATTTATATATATATTATTTGGATCATTTTCTATCTCCTCAATACATCAAATTGGTGATATAATCTATTTTTATTCTAATCACATAAATCCTAATAGTGAACCTACTACATTTAAAGCTAAGTGTATTTGAGATTTAGAACTTTGGGTTTGTCATTGCCATGGATTATGGATTGGTACTTTTGAATGTAATTAATATTATCATTTTAGGAACCATGATTATTCAATAGGTAAGAGCCATGATGTGCTTGTGCTTAATCAACATGCATATTTTGTTTATAATATACACGTTTTTTTAACCTTCAATAAACCCCTATTTTTCATAATGATCTGATGAAGGCATGTCCTTGCATTCCTTATGGAAAGATAAAATTCTAGATTTAATTTAAATCATCTCAAGTATAATCTTCCTTAAGGTAGATTATGGATTATCAAAAAAGTATTATATTTTCAAATTAAAAATTGACCCAATCCTAAATAGTTAAAAGAACCTAGTTATTGTAAGAATTATGGGTTGGGGATTATTATTATTATAATTACATACTACCTTATTGAAATTACCAGTAGGACTACTTTTTGGGTTATTTTATTGAATTTAATGAGGTCACTTTTATTTTATTTCAAATATATTGAAATTTAGGTATGAATTAAGGTTTCCATACTTGGGTATGTAAAATCCAAGCCAATTTAATTATGTACATGTATGTTATGCCTTCCTATGCTGACCCAATTGAGTTATGAGTTTATTAGGAGTTGAATCCTTGGTGATTAAATATTTTTATGCTCAGATAAGCCCTTAAGATGAACATTAGATCATGATTATACCCTCCATATTTTGGGTTGTGTGTATTAGACCTTTCCTTGTGATGTAAATCACCTGCTATAAAGATCTAATGTATGCCTTGGGCATTACTTAGGTCATGGTTTAGTTGAGTGTTATAGCTTATGTCCCCTATTTATATTTTATCTTGTTGACATTTTTGTAAGTCTATACTAGTGGCTTATTATTATGTGTACATTCATTACCTCACTTGAGTACGTAGTTTTCAAAACCCTCCACCAAGTTGATGGTTGGGGTGGTGAGGGCCACTAATGGTTGGGCTCATAGGGCTAGGTTTGAAGGATGTCTCCCTTTTAGTGTTTGTATACTTTAATGTTACACTTGGATTTACATGTGGTATCCTTCATTATTCATGCTTGTTATCATAAATTATTAGACCATTGGATTGTAGTTGATTACTCATTTTATGTTGTAGTTCGTCTTATTACATTATGCATTCTTATAATTTTTAATAGTTGGAACATAGATATTATTGGGTTAGATATGGACTTGGAGGTATCATTAATGTTAGTTGTATGATTGTTATAAGCTTAACCATCTATATTTACTCTTTCTATATGCATTTATATTGGGATATATTTACCATGGGATCAATAGTGTTTTTAGAATGCATCATGTTATGCTTGCTATTTATATATTGTTATATGTACATGGCCTAGTGATATGTCAGTTACTTCTAAGTAGGCATGAACTTGTGACATGGCAACCATTGGAACAACAAAAATCCACTACTTATAAACTTGAATTATATGATAATCAAGATAGTGTTATTTTAAGGTATGCTAAACTCATAGAGAGTTACATTCCCTTAATGGAATTGTTTTTACCTACTAAGTTTCATGACAAATATTCTTGATGACTCATGCATAGTATGGGTTTTAATTTTAACATTTATACCTAACTCTTTTTTATGACATTATAAGATGAGAGCTAAAATCTAATAGTAGATGTTGTTATTTTGAACATGATTAGTAATATGATATACTTGGGTTTAATGATGAACTCATGATTGGTGATATTCTCTTATTTTGGTATTATTTTCTAACATGTGAAATTTCCAATTGCTTGTGTCATTATAATGATGATATAAGATACCCTTAATTATAGCATTATACTATATACATGGTCATAACATGGTTCCATGTTAAAACATTATGCTAAAATTAATCAAGTGGAAAATTGTATCCCTTGTCAATATGATAGTTATGTTATAACTAGTTCATGTTAGAGATGGTTGTTACACCTATATAAAACACCCTGATGGAAGTGGAAATAAGTCATATTATCTCTTATGGATTTATATTACTTATAACATATAAGGACTCAATGAATATTTGATGGTGATTAATTGTATGGTCTTGAATCAAACTAATAACATAAATGTCTAGAATAATAAAGATGATTCAATGAGTGTACAAACATGTTCATGGGGAAAATAGTTATGATCTCCCATGGAGGGAATAGAAGGAAATATTTTAAGTATTGTATTTCTAATTATATATTGATGACTAAAGGCTTCAATGGTTTAACTATATGGATGGAAACTTTATGGGCTATTAAAATAACAATCAATTTTTGGTTATTCCATAATATTCCTCTTGAATAATGATTAGAATGGGGACTTACCTAATGATTCATGAACTTCATTCCTTACACTTATTATGATTGTTTAGCATATAGAATTTCTTGAGTTATGAAATTAAAATGATGTTGTATGCCCTCTCATAATTGTAACATGGTTTTTAAACACATAGCCTTAACCTTTTATAATCTTGATTGGAATTAATATGTGGCAATTAGGTTATGCAAAATAGTCTCTTGATGGTTCAAGTTAAATGATCTCATTATTATGATATATCAATGAATACTTATTGGTCATAATTCCATTTCAAGTGAGATTACTTCCATTGCTTAAGCAATGAAGTAAGCTAGACTATTGCTTTTTGTCTATGAGTACAGATAGTCATTGGTCATAGTAGGTGTGTGTGAATTTAGAGATAAAGCTCACCATTGTCACTGGATTCCTAGTATACCTTGTATGTGTTCTTTTTAAAAATAAAATTTTCTAGAATTTAGATTAAGAATTTAGTAAGTGGTGGAAACCTTAATGAATCACATTTGGTTATGTAATTAAATAATCCACCTTGTCAATGAGTGATAAAGCATAATCTTCTTTATTAAACATAATTTAATGCCTGAGACCATTTAAGTAATGATTTATGCATGGTCATGTGCATGCTAATTAGATGGTGTGAGTGCCTATGCTTTTAAATAACAAGGTACATTTGCTAATGGCTAATTGAACATCATTTAGGTTTGAGACCCATATGGTTGGATCATAGGGTAATGATCATGTATCATGATAAGTAACCCTATAGCATGAATAATAATTGATTTTCCCATGCTAATTACATACATGGTTAATAGGATGCTCGTATGTGAGATGTCATCCATCCTGAGTAATTTTATTGTAATCCATCTAGCTCTCTTGATGACAATTCTTTCTTCATAGAGTTACATCTTATGTGTGTAGCCTTTTTAAATTTTGGGTTTAGGTCCTTAATTTATGTCATGTTGGATTTAGTATTTTAATTGAGGTTCCCACTAATTTATCTTTCAATGTAAAAGACTTGCCTAAGAAAGTTAGTGAGTTGAGCCCTTGTGTTCGGTCCTTTGGAATTTTGTACTTAATATTTTCACTTATAATATATCCTACTTGATTATAAAGCATATAGCTAACTAGATGATCTTAGATGTACTTAATTCCATTTTAATTGTTTATATCATTATCCTTTGGGATGGTTGGGATGTTGGTTGTGGGTTTTTAACACTTCTAGTAGAGATGTTTAGTTACTTTTCATCGCATTAGTTTTATGTAATGGGATCTTTTGTTTCCCCATTATGTACTTTGATAAATAAATTCAAAAAAATTGGGGTTGTTTTATCTAGTATCAAAGCTTGTAATTAAGGGTTTTGTTGAGCTTTGACACATTGTACTAACTTTTTTCAAGTGCTTGAAATATTAGTTGATTTTATATGTGTTTGTGCATACCCTAGCAAAGGATTGTGTTCCATAATGTACTTGAGTGGCTATAAATAAACATAGTGTAGATACACATATAATTTGGAGACTTATTTTGACACATCAATGCATATGCCTTATGATGAATGAATGTTACTTGTATGTTTATGTTGTCTTGATAAGATGGAAGTGAAACCTTATACTTCAACATGCATACTGAACCATGGCTAGAGTTATATGCCATGTGTGGACTCATATATTCCTTAATTTCATGAAGAGGCTATGTTGTGACCCTTATAAAGTCATTTAACCTCTTAGATGAGTTGATTATTTCTTTGTTATACAAGCTTGAAGTGTTATAAAGTTCTTATATTATGGAATGTATGTATGTGTGTGTATGTAGAAATTGATAAATTTTTTACAATTGATCTTGAGAGGCTTACCTATATCTTTGGTTGGGTCAACCCTTCCCACATCAGTTACATTTAGGGTCATCATCAATAGTCAAACATTGACTTGTATGGGCAAGTCAATGGAAGACTAGTGATCATCACTTCACCTTAGAATTGAGGAAATGATGTTTGGTATCTATTGTTGACTTGTATGGGTGAGTCATCAGTAGATTCTTAAAACATCCTTACCTTAGGAAGATCAAGGGTTCAGTCAAACATGGAGAGCTGCATAGGGTAAGGGTGTCAGATTTACTAGGTCAGTAAGTGAAGCTTCGAATCTCCACTTTGTGGGAGCATCTTATTATGTATTAGGAGCTAGATATTATTTATGCATTTGGTCTCTTGAGTTTGATAGAGGATCATGTAGTTTCATAAATCTAAAGGGATGGAAATAAATAAGTATATGGGGATGTTTATTCCTATTTTTAACCATGATGTTATTTTAATCATAGATGTTTTTACATCGGCGATGGATGTTTGACCATGGATAATTATTTTCCATAAGGTTGTCATGTTGGCCATGGATGTGTTATGTCCATGGGGATGTATATTTGATTTTGGTTGAGTTATACATTTAAGAGTATGCTTAATTAAAAGATTGACTATGTTTTAACACTCATAAGATGTCTATTGTGGTATAGATATGCCCTACATTCATGAGGATGTTTATGAGTTCAATTAAACTCACTGATTATGGAAATGGTAATTTCCATAGTAGTACTATAACATTCACCTTGTGCCTTGGATAAATCTACCCTTTCCCAAAAATTGATATTATGTCAATGCAAGCATTATTATCTAACCTTGGACTTGTCAGATTAATTTGATTGGAAGAATAGGTGATATAATTTCTTATTGATGGAATCATGAGATAATATCTTAGCATATATTGATAGATTCTATGGGGAAAATATCCAATGATGTCGAGGTATAATATCTTGGGAGGTCCAAGGATGTCTCTTGAGCTTTGAGAGTCTAGTAGGTGAGTGTAGCTAAATTGTTTGGGCAAGTTAGAGAGTTTCTGGGATCTCTTATTATTATTGGTTAATGTGAGCCATCTATCCATGATGTATGAACATTGTTGGTAAAATGTTTGGAACTCATGGAGATATATTTTATTGCTTTATTGGAACACAAGCTTCCTTGAGAGAAGGTGATCATGATTTGAGATCCCCAAGACTAATTATGTGCATTATATGATATATATTTGGTGTTATTTAGATGGCACCTAGACATCAAATGACTTAATGTGAGTCATGGACCCTTGTGCTTCACCATTATGTGTATTGGATTTTTTTATGTTAAAATACCTTAGCATAATTTTTAGAACACCTAAGTCATGTATGAGTGATCTCTTTTAGGTGATTATTCTTGGTGTGTAAAATTGTTATGTGATATATAATTATTACTTTTCCTTAATCTTGCTAAATCATGTAAAATTTTGCCTTTATTATACTTGTGCATATGGTTGATCTTGTGGACTTCCACATATTTGTTTTGGTACCAACCTTTTTGTGTCAAATTTCACATTTTGTTGATTATGCCAAATCATGCAAATTGATATATTTTACACCCTATGTGTATGTAGCTAACCCTATGGTTTTTCATTTTATATTCTTGATATCAACATTATTTTATGAGAAATTTTCATACATGTTTATATGTGTTAATGATTAAACACATGAATTACGGTAAATTACTTATGTAAAGTTATATCTTCCATTTTTAAATTGATCACGTGAACTTTATGTTGATCCATATATTAAATTGTTATATGAATAGTTATATACATGTTTTGGAATAGATGTGGCATTGTGTTGTTAATATATTGATATGTGGTAATATGGTTGTATACCACTCATGTTATGTGTTTTACCTCTTTGAACCAACTTCTATTTGTTTGAAATTGCCAAGGTACAATGTTATGTTATGTTGTGTGATCCCACATCACTGCTCTAGCATTGAGTTTTGATGCAAATAGGAGGTTTAAGGTGAAGTGAAAACTACATCTAATATGATTAGATCAAGTTTGGGATAGGGAGCGGAGTCTCACATAGGATAAAAACCCACTTCTCCCCTTTGCATGAAGTAGTTGCTTGATTCATTCAAGTTGTACACCATGAGTGCCATAAGATGGCCATGAGATCTTCGTGCATAATGGTTGCCTCTTAGATTAAATATTCCTAAAATCACATATTTGAGGTTGTGGTATAAACAACCTTGTGAAATTTGTCTATGTAGCCATGTAAAATCACTATTTGGTCCTAGATATGGGACTTTTATGAAAAAAATCAGCAAGACTAAAGTTGCTAAAAAATAAGTACATGTTGACTTGTAAATTTAGTGTGTTATTCTTGAGGTAATGTTTGAATTCCCTGAAAAGAATATTCTAGTATGAATATTCTAAATTTTTGATATGTGTTGATTGGTAAGTATAACCATGTTGTGTATGAGGTATAATTGTACATATACCTGATATTATTTTATAGAAATATACATATTTATGATTACTTAAGCATGGTTGAAATGATTTCTAGTTTAATGCTTGGACAGAGCAATGTTAAGTCCTAATTAGGTGGATTTTATTATTTTTATGTATTTTTTTATGCTAACATGAGGTTAAGTGTAGTGAGATGGTGGGATCATAATCCCTATAACCATCATGTAAGCTAGTGTGTATGTGTAGAAAAACATGTTGTAAGCCTTTGGGTTGCATGCAGTGCCTCATGTGGCTTATCCATGGTTCATCATCATTAGTGTGGGATGTTGTACTAACCCCTGAATGGTTGATGATGTAGTGGAGTAACCATAATATTATGGCTTACTACCATTGTGATATGACATTCTATGATAATGCTCTTAGGATTATGCATGTGGCATAATGTTTTAGTGGAAGGCTTAAACTTTTGATTTCTATTATTTTTGAAATCTATTGGGATTGAATGATTGTATGATTTTTGACCTCATATTTTAAGTTTGTGTTTGTTGACATGAGTGACATTGACTTCATTCAAGTTACATATGTTGATTTTTTTATGCCTCTAAGTGTATCACAGGTGCTCTTAGTGTTAAAATAACACTTCTCATTTTAGAATTTTGAGAATTTAGAGCATGAGTAGTAGGTTTTGATAATCTAGTTACCTATGGTGAAATAGAGGTAGAGCATTAAACTATTCCACAAATTTATATTGATTGGTGGTTGGGAGCCATCGTGGTCTTTAATATATGAAAATTTTGAAGCATCTATACTGATATTAGTGAGTTATGATCAAATATTTACAATAAAATTAAACTAAGAGAAAATTTATAATGAGATCTAAACTAGAGTGATTTAGTTGAAAAAGAAGAAAAAGGAAGGGTAGGGCAGAAAGAAAGTATGTTATTGTTGATCTTTGATTCAAACATCATGACAAGGTTTTAATTTCAAATTAACATGCATAAAACCAATATATAATGTGAAGTATCAGATGCTCAAATCCCACCATACACTAAGCAAATATTTGAGGAAAACCTGAAATAATACAAGTATGAACTAACTTTTCCTTAAAGGTTTACTATTGCATTCAAATAACATTTACACATCCTAATGTAGATCAAATAAAATGAAGAAAAATTTAATAACATTCAACTAATCTAGCGTCAACACAAATTAGAAACCCTATATCAAAGATGCACATTCAAAATTCATAGAAACCATTCAAATTCAAGACTTATAAAAATCAATTGAGAGAGAATCCATGTAACAATTGATACAAATAAATTTGGACAAAATTTTTAGTATTCATTGCTTAGAATTATACAATTTTTAGCTCAAAATTCCCCCTCCTTACAATATGGTAATATTTCCTTTAATAAGAGACTTAGGTAGTATACCAATCAGTCATAAGATTATACATGTACAAAGATAAGGATAATTGTCCTTCACAGTTCTAGAATACATTTCTCTTTCCAAAATGGACTGACCTATAGGTAAATATAATAACAAACTATCATATTCCTTTACAAAAGAATATTACACATTCAAATATTACAAATCCTTTACATATAATGGAATATCATCAATTATCTAGTGGGTCCCATGTTGAAGGGCTCCCCTATTACTCTTGAATAATTTCCATGGCTCTTTGATGTTATTCACTGACTAGCTCTATATTGACAACTGGATTTAAGATACAATCATATTCTCAATTAGCCAAGTCATCAAAGTCACTATCATTTCTTACCATGGCCTCCTTGATGCTCCTAGATCTGGTAATCTTCTCCTCAATAGTAAATATCATGCCCATGACTTGGTTATTGTCACCTCTAGATCAGCCTTGAATTTTGCTTCTTAATTTTTGTATTACTAGAGTGGTTCTATGATTGAACTCATCATCATAAATGATGCTTAAAGAGCTAGAATTTATGGGGTTCACCAACATGGTGCCAGGGATTTATTTGATTCTAGCTATTAGCTCCTCATAATTTCTCTAAGATATTTAAAAAAGTACTCAAATTTGTATTTTATCTACAACTATCCTCAATATTACATTCAAGTAGACTAGGCTAATGGTTTTGAAGCTAGGAATCCTACCCTTAATTAGTATATTGATAATCTCTATTATCTTATCTTCTAAACCCTCCCATTAGGTTATCAATTCTTTAGCTATTGCATTTTTTTGGTCCAATGCATCTTGCCATAGCTTCATTGAGTTCAAGGAGTCAAACATGTCATATAAATATTCCTCAAACATATTTATCATTATCTCTAGGATGAACAATACAACCTATGTCTCTAGATTCTCTTTTTCTTTCTCTAAGTCCTATATCTTTTGATTCATGCCTCTGATACCTATTTTGAGCTGAGTTGAATGAGAATTAGATAGTCCTTCTATGTCCTCATCATGAATTGGGTTCTCACCAATATTTTTACCCCTAATGGGAGTTAAACTAATAAATGGATCAATCTTTTGGAATGTGAACTCTTCATTCCCAATCATTATTTTCTTAGTTGTCACCCTCTCCAATCTTACTATTTTTAGATTGAATTACACACTAATTGGTGAATTTGTGATCTTTGGAGGATGAGGAGTCTCCAATTGTATGTTACTTGAGGCTCTTAGAGTGTCCATTTGTGTACCACTTGATCCTATTATGGAAATTACTCTTCTCTCTTCCTCTTCCTTCATCAAATCCAATATCCATGGCTTTAATTCTTCATGAACATCAATGTGGACTATTTGGGTCATGGTCCATGAGTGGGATAAAGTGGTAATCTTCTACATCTTCCAATAAATGAACCATTCAAGGATAATTTGCCCATGAATGGGGTATTCATCACTAAACAAGTTGACCTCACTTATGGGGTGGGTGAAGGTCAACTTGGGCTTCTTTTTCCCAATTGGAATGAATGATAACTTAGCTTTTCTTTTGTGTAGGTGTTATACTAGAACTAAGTCAAAAGAAACTTCCTCCCCTCTATCTCTTCCTATTCCTTTTCTTGGGTCTAAATTTATTCAATTTATTCTTCTTCATCCGACCCATATGCTTCAAAAAGCACCTTAAGGGAATCTTCTATTATTTCACTAGGTTCTAATGAAATAATATCCAAGAACTCTATTGGAGACTCTAGCCTTTTAGGTGGGGCTGAAGATGATCCTACTTCACTAGCTCTCTCTTCTAATTTCTAATTTCTAGTTCCTTGTAAAACTTGTGCCTGATACTATTGTGTTCTAACCTATGACTATTCTAAAGGGGGTCTAGAGGATGGTCTAAGAAACAAGTGATATTTTAGGGGCCCTATTTTCCATATCTCACTTAGTGTCTTATCATCTTCCCTAGCTAACCAAGGCTCTAACTTAATGTTATGCCTCTTCAACCTAGATAATACTTTTGGGAAACTAGATGCCTTGATGTATAGTGGGTCATGGACATCGAGCTAATATTCATAGGCTTTGTTTATGGTTTTAGACCTCATATGTTTGGTGACCCTCTCATTAGGGTCCCATTACTGCAATTCATCTTTCTATAGGATAAATGAGTCCCTATGTCTGTAAATAACATTCACATATTATGAATTGTCAAAGGAAAGGGATGGATAACACCCTTCCTTTTCTCCTTGAAAAATCCATCTATACCATGAACAAGTTGGTATGGAACTTCTTATTTTGATAATTTGGTAGGTAGATAGATGGGTAACTTGTAGGGTTTTGTCAAAGTCCCTTTTATCCTTATTATTTTGCAATCTAGGTAGAACCACCCTATTAACTCCACATATTTATTAACCAAGGGGATGACCCTACTCATGGGGATTCTTGTGATGGCTTCCACTAGAGCTAGATTAACAAAATCATAAATGAAATGCATGTTATGTCTATATCTGAATATGTGAAGCTTGAAATAATTATGGGAGACAATGGATCTCACATCAAGTGACTAACTCTTAATGTTTGGGATTTTGGTGGTGTCTAAGAGGGCATCAAATAGATAAGACATCATGTATAAGTGGTTTTTGGTTTTCTTTTCGATGGCTGTGAATTGTTATTTCAAATGGATATTAATCATCTCACCCAATAGGGGAGTGATTCCCTTCTCTACCATGAATTAAACATAGGGAAACTAGAATTTACCAATAAGTGTGGTAGAGGGGGCTTTATTTAACCTATTCATCAATGTCATAATTATCCTAACCCCCTCATTAAATTGGACAATTGGGATTTTTCCTAGAGGGTCCTAGATTACTTGGGTTCTAGTGAGCATTCATGGGGCAAGGATTGTGTTTAACTTATGCTTTATAGTCCACTCTTTAATGGTTTTCAAAGTCTATTTAGGGCTTACATATCTTGTAGTAGCATTCAAAATTAAGGGGGGAAATATATGTTATTTTCTTAAAACTATGCTCATGAACTATCTAATCTTTCTTAATTTTACAATCCTTGAAAAGAGGAGCAAGGACATCAATGCAGTGTAATACCTTAGGTTTGGTAGTAACATAATGGAGGATATTCATATGGATGGAGACCAAGTCATTATATCTCTGTAAGATGGTTGCATTCTTTTATTCTTCCCTTGTAAGAACTTGCATCTCTTTAATGGTCCAAAAGAGTTTGGACCAGTTCTTATTCCTAGTGTTTAATGCTACATTATCTAGGTTCATATCCTTAAAGACTCTTCCTTCATTATCTAAAGTTAAATATAACTCAATTTCATCCCTTTGTTTTTTTCTATGAGATTCCATAATTTTTAGACTTAAATATTATTCACCAATGGATTGCAAGGAATCTTTGGGTCAACTTGTTCTTGCTCATATATCAATTGAACTCTTCTTGGATTGACTATGGTCAATCTAAGTTTGAATTAGGTCCTTTTATATAAAGACTAGGACTTTCTAAATATTTAATGGTGATGGTAGCTCAGACTTAAGCTTAGTCATGTCTCAAATTTTATTGAGACCCACACCTTTATAACTTTTCTTTTTTGAGCACACAAAATCTTTATTTTTTATCAATTTGTGCTTGCATGGACATGGTGTTTATTTGGAAAATTTCATGGTATTTTTCATAAATATCTTTAAAAACTATCCATTTCCCTTTGAAATTCATATTTTCCTTTACACCATTAGATCTTATTTATAGATCAATGCAAACCATTGATCATGATCATGGGGATTGAGAGTCATTAGCTTCTTTATGTTAGGCCCTATGGTTGTGCCACTTAGTGCTTTCACAAACCTTATAGACTTTGTATTCTATGTAGTGAATGTGTGATTATCATGTGTTGATCCCATGAGACATCAAGGTTTTGTTGTATATTTTATGAAAACTATGCTCCATCTGATCACCTCTCATGAGCGAGCACAAACCATTTATCATGATCAAAATGGGTGCATGCCAATTGTTTGATGGATCAAATTATTTAGTTTTACTTCATTTGTTCATCCTCCATGATAAATAGAGGGTCATTGATCTTACAAAGAGCACAAAATTTAATTAGCATCAAAATAGAGAAAGGGACTTAGGCTAAATACTTTAGGCTAAGGTTTATTTCATGTTAATAAGCATATCATAAACTTTAGGCTAAAATATTTTAGAATAAGTTTTCAAGACACATAAATAAGGTACCTAGGCTAAATATTTTAGGATAAGGTTTAAAACGTGTTGATAAACATGATTTAAATTTTAGGTTAAAATATTTAAGCTATGTCTTAGAATGCACCTAAAAGGGGCCCAAATAACAAGTGGTCCAACTACTAGGTTTAAACCTAGGATTTCATCATATTAATAAACATGATGAAACCTTAGGTTAAAAGCATTTTAAGGTAAGTTTTATGTCACAAAGACATATTAAGATAAGACTTAATATAATTCTCTAGCCTAAGGTTTATTATATTTTAAATAAATGTAATTGGAACATTAGGAAATAGACTTAAATCAAGGCTATATTTGCAAATATTTAGGTCATGAGATCATTTTATCATTTGAAGTTCAAAGATCCTAAGTGTAAGAATATATTCCAAGGGGTCCCATTGAATTGTAATGAAAGCCATAATCCTTTATTAAAAATTTGAATTATATCCATATGTCTAAGAAAAATAATTAATGAGATTAAACTTGATGGTCTCGTAGACATCAACGATGACCTTGTGAGCATCAAATGATGGTCATGAGAACATAAAATTTAAGTTCATGAATAATTGGGTTTGATGAGCTTAAATTTGATAGTCTCATGGACATCAATGATGGCCTCATGGATGTCCAATGATGGTCATGATAACATCAATTTTAAGCTCATAAATTTCTTTTGGTCCATAGATCTTAGATTCAATATGCTTCATTCAATCTTCAGTCCCATTTAAGCATGACCATTGATTAAGATCTAAGTAGGTGCATGCCATTGGTCCCTTAAATCATAAATGAGATCAAGTCAACTCAGTACCATGTCATAAAAATTAGACTAAGACCAAAAACCTAAGTATATGAGCATAATAAAATAAGTCCCTTTGAATATAATAGTCATAACCTAACATTTTAGTCTAAGGTTTCATTGTATTAAAAAATATAGTGAACCTTAGGATAAAACTTAGGTTAAGTCCAAATTTTAATGCATGGGGGTAATTTTTTTATCAGTTCCAAATGTGAGAGTTCCATGTGGTGACTCCATGGGGCTCCCTAACTCTTGAATTTTTAACACTATGTTTACTTTGTTGGATCTACTATGGGCAAGTAACTATGGACCATCAATCATGATCTAGATAATTTCACTTGAGTGGATTAAGATTATATTTAAGCCATAACATAAGTTTTATCCTAAGATTTCATTATATTAAAAAATATATTGAGACCTCAGGGTAAAATTTAAGCTAAGTCTATGTTTGATAAAAGGGGGCCCTTTAACTTTAATGAAGATCACATGATGTCTGATATTCAATCCTGCTTGAGTTTGGATCATTGATTGTGATCCAGGTGATCATGTGGGGTTGGTATGATGGATCGAATCTTTAAGTTCATCAAGATTCCTATGCTCTATCAGATCTTTCTTTATGATGAAGCAAGAGCCCTTAGATCTAGAAAGAATTAAGGTGTTTACATTAGGATGTGGGTTAATATAGGAGTTCAGGCTAAAATTTTAAGACTAAGTTCTAGTCCATGTTGAAAAATACAAATGTGGCCTTAGGGTTAAGATTTTAGGCTAAGAATATGATAAATGGGACCATGCTAAGATAAAATACCCTAGAAAAATAAACGTTAGACCATGTTAAAAACTAGGGAATGGAAGGGGGAAACTAAAAGGGGACCAAATATGTTTTTTTGGCTAAGGTTTGGTAATGTTTAAAAACATGACCAAGACTTAGCATAAAAATTAGGATTAAGTCTAAAGTTAATACAAAATTTTCCCACCAAATCTATTCCCACTAAAATTGAATTTGAATCAAAAGTATATGCCAGGGTTTGTCAAAGTGGGGTTTCATTTCATGAATCCAACTATGAGAGAGCATAAATTCAAGATTAGTAAAAGTATAAATATGGTTAATCTATAGATTTTAAGAATGATCCATAAGAAAATACATGAAACCTAGAACTTAAGACACAAGGATAAATTGTAAGCAACATTAGGCAAGTTTAAAACAAATCCATAAAAAAATGGGTTAAATTGATCAGGCATGGATGATCTTCAAATTTTAATAAAGTGTAAATTATCAATCTTTCAACATTAAGGTTCAAAGTAATCACAAGGGTCCCTATTTTTATGAAATGGGGGTATGTTGACCTCAACAAATCACAACTTCAAGGAGAAACATATCAATAACTTAGAGACTCTGGTTCAAATAAATAACTAGGTCATTTATTCCATTTGATCAATGCCATTATCAAGATTAGTTCATGGTTGGAACAAGCCTTACATGTGCAAAATTAGGATCAAATATAAAGATATAACCATGTATTATGTGGGTTTTGATTCCACTTAATGGTTTTCATGGGATTTGGGAAATAAATTCTTAGTTTCATACATTTAATCATTAACACTGATTTGAAGCATGTCTAGATACTCATTAAAAACCATGCTTGTAGTTGAGGGAAGGCTTGTGCATTGCTCTACTACCAGATAGAAATCCATAGCCTTGATAAAGAGGCCTTTAGATCCACTCATGGTCATGTTCTAGTGTCAATTAGGCATCCATAGCCTTGGTGGATATTACCAAAATCACCTTTTCTTCAAAAGCTTTTGATTTTGTAATAAGTTTTTATTTTTTGTATTTTTGGGTCTTTTATGCTTTCAACAAAGGTTGGGAACCAGGGTAGCCATGTTTAAGGATTTGGTCAAGTGTTTGATCCTTAGATAATCACCTATGATTGCAACCTTTGTCCTAGGCAAGGATATTTGTTAAGTACAAACATGGTTGTACCTTAATGGATTGAGATTTTATTTTATGTGTAATTATCCTTAAAACCATGTTCAAGTCAAGACAATGTTTAAGGTCTTATAGAATGGTTAACCTATTCATGGGTCCTTACTAGTTTTTTTAAATCATAACATCAAGACATATCTCAAATCCATGGTCAACATATGTACAAGGTTCATCCAACATTTTGAAACTTCTAGAGTTTAAAGCAAACCAAGGAGCTTTGAGCTCAGGTCTATCCAAAAGGACTTTTTGGAGGCAAAGAACAAAGCAACTAGAAATGAACACACAATAGAAAGTAGCAAAGCAAGAAGAAAAAGGGAAGAAAATAAATATATACATACTTATGTACAAATAAAAAACAAGAAGAAAGAGTTGAAGGAAACTAACTAGCCTACCTATGCTAACTCCAATTATCTTATAAATTTACTCCATGAAGACCTCAAGAGGAGTATAACAGAACTAATGTTTGAGATAATGCCCATTAGTGGGCAGTGTGATATCGACTCCTTGTAGATCTCTAATTCTAAAGGTGTTAACTTTAAGTGTATTTTCAATCTAATAGGGGATAGTCCACAATGGTGTGAACTTGCCATGTTTTCCCTTGGGCTCAGATGCTTTATCCCAAATAAGATCCAAGTCTCCTTATCTTAACACCTTGGTATTTGATCTCTTGTCAAACCACCTTTTTACTATAGTTTAGTGTCTGATAAAGTTATAAAAATCCTTTTTTCATGCATCTTCCTTTTGAATAATGTCCAAGAGCCTTGGGTTTTTAAATTATTGGTCCTCCATATACTCTTTCATAAACTTGTAAGTTAGAAACTTGAGTCTAATGGGGAATATATGTTCTTGGCCATATACTAGTAAGAAGGGAGATGCTTTAATATCTTGCTTATTTCTTATATCTACCCAAAGGGCATACTTTATAATCTTATGCCATGTTCTAGGTTTGTCTATAGTAGACTTATTAATTGCTTTCATCAATTTTTTATTCATTGATTTAGATACCCCATTACCTTGAGGATAATGGTTAGATTAAAACCTAAGAATAATGTTGTTATCATATGGCCATTCTATGATTTTTATGTATGTGAATGCTAACCCATTGTCATATACCAAAGAGATTAGAGTCCCAAATCTTTTACATATGTTCTCTTCTAAAAACTTGATCACTTCTTCCATTCTACATTACTTGGTGGATACTACCTCAGTCCACCTAGTGCAATAATCAATAGTTGTTAGAACATACTTGTGACCTTATAATGAGTTGAGGTTGATTACCACTATAAAGTCTATTCCCCACTAGGCAAAAATATTGATAATCATGATTGGTTGTAAAGGTATTGTTGCCTTTGGCTCTTTACTGATAAATATCTGGCATGAATGATAATCTCCCACATGCCTATGAGCATATTTGAAGATGGTGGGCCAATAGTAACTAGCTCTAAGGATATTGTGAGATATTGTTCTCCTTAATGGATTCCCACTTCCAAAAATATCATGAAAAGTGCTCATTACCTTAGTAGCTTCTTCCTTGGAAACACATCTTAGGTATACACCTTCAAAGTTATTTTGGTATATGACTTCATTTTTGATGAGGTAGTGACTTGTTTTGAGCCTTAGAGATATTTTATGCTCCCTAGCTAACCCTACAAGACAATTTCCATTAATTATTAAGTGAATAATGGAGTCATACTAATAATTAGCTTGGAAGATTTGTTGATCAATTTGCATAATATTTAGCTTAGGGATTATAGTGGCAATCATTTGAATCAGACCTTGACACCTTACCAATTTTATATTTTTCATCTCTATGTCATATTCTTGGAGGATAGACATCAACATACCTCTTCACTATCCAAGTTCACATTGTCTTATCATTAGCTTAGTGGCTATATCTGGTAAAATGGCATGCACTTCATTCCTTAGAATGTAGTGCCCAAATTTCTTGACATATTTAACTAATGTAAAGGCTTGTTTATCAATTAAATGATAATTTAACTCAGCCTTTTTAAAACTAGTGATCATGAAAGTAATTAGATGGTCAAATCCTTCTATTTTTTGAGTTAAAAAGTAGTAATAATGTATTTAGAGAAAGAGTAGAGGTAAAAATCCTTTGAAGAGTATAGACTTATCAATATTGGAGCTTGTCGTATTGTACTTTTGATGTCCACAAAGGCCTTCTCTGACTCTTAATTCCATTAAAATTTAGCATCCTTCTTCAGTATATCATTCAATGGTTGAACAATCTCTATAAAGCCAGAAGTGAATTTTCTCATAAGGTTTGTTTTACCAAAATATGATTTCAATTCTTTTTTACTATTGGGAGGCTCAATCTTGGATATAACTTCCACCCTTTCAAGATCTATGAAAATTACATCTTTAGTGATGACATGGCCTAATAGTTTACCCTTAATGACACAAAAATTATCTTCTTAAGGTTAAAGGAGATCCCATACCTTCTACACCTTTCAAATACTTGTTTCATATGTATGAAATCCATGTAAATTATGATACACTTAATAATTAAGCCTTGAAATGCATGGTCCATGGCCTTTTTGAAAAGTGGCTCCTATGTTTATCAATCTAAAAGGTGTTCTCTTGTATGAAAAGGTACCCCACTTAATTGTTAAAGTTGACTTCATTATATATTCTTTGTATACTAACACCTAATTGTATCCTAAAAATCCATCAAGAAATGACATCATGGCTGAACTAGAAATAATTTGTATTACTTGGTCAAGAGAGGGGTGAGGATAATTATCATTTTAAGATTATTTATTCAAATTTATAAATTCAATACATAGTCTAAGTTCACCATTATTATTTCTAACTAGTGCCAAATTGACCACCTAAGTAGAGTGCCTAATGGGAAATATAATTCTGACATCTAACAATCTCTTGACTTCTTTAAAGAGCATGGTTTCTAAGATAGGATTTACAAGCCTTTGTTTCTACTTTAAGGGTTTTAAATTTTTCTTGGGAGGTATAATATGGGTGATGACTCCTTGGTAAAAGATATTCAAGCCATTATAAGACCAAGCTATGACATCTTTGTATTTTGTTAACAACTCTTTTTCCTTCTTATTTTAAGCACTAGTGTAGGCTTTTCCAATGTTAACAAGTTGAGGTTGGTTTTGAGGTCCAAGATCTACTACATTCTAATATTTTTCACTTACTTTGTAAATCTTAAAAACTTCATCTAGATTATCTTTATCAAAAAACCTTTCCAAGAAAATCATCCCCTTGGGGATTTTATTGTCATTTAGTTGAATGACTTTGACATCAAATTTACCTTCTCTAAATGCATTGTCATCAACCTCACCAATGATCTAAGCTTCAAATCCTCCTAAACTAGTCACGAAGTTTAGTATTTATTGGTCATCACTGAAACCTACATATGGTTCACATTATTTGGGATAGAACGGAAGGGTATCATCTCAATACTAAGGTTTGGGGAATCTTGGTTAGGCATGAGATTAGCTGAAATAGAGGTAAGATCATTAGCATATTTATTTTATTCCCTAGGGATAGAAACAATATTAAAGGCATCAAAATATTCCACTAGATCATAAATTCTAAATTTGTCCCTCTTGAGGTATGATAGTTTGAAATGATACTTGATCCTTACTTGATTTACTACCAGTTCTAAATCACAATAAACTAATAGTTCATTGACTTTGTTTTTGATGGAAAACTATAGACCTAAGATGAGAGCCTCATATTCTACAAGGTTATTGGTGAAATAAAATTAGAGCCTATAAGAAGCATGATATTTATTACCAACAAGGTCAGTTAGAACAATGCCTACTCTAGATCTAGATTTACACCTATCCCCATCAAAATATAACTTTCATAGCTAAGGCACAATGTTAGAAACTTTAGGATCACACACCTTAGCATTTTCTAGGGTGGAAAATCCTAAATCGTAATCAATTATGTTGACCTTTTCATTGACAAAATTATACTCAATAATCATGTGCTTCATCCTTGGCTCCTTTTCAACCTTGATTTGGTTGGGAACTCCCTTCTAAGGTACCCATAGGTGTGACTAATCCATGGACATATTATCAATTTAAAGCCTTTATCCATTCTCTACTCAAAATTTATCTATATGTATCAGGGATATCTACCACTTAGATATCTATAAATTATTTGGTCCTTAGCTCCGAATCCAATTTCATGTGGACATTTAACAATTCTCCTGTCACCTTGACCCTAGACTTATCTAATTGGGTGAGAACCTTATCAAACTTAATGGGGGTCAAACTAAGATGTTTACAAACACCTACAAGCATGATATTTATAGAGGCACTATAATGCAACAAATAGTTATGAAATTTTTTACCAAACATTATGACTATAAGTAAGAAGGGTGGGGACTCTATTTTAGCTTTATATATAGATACATTGGCATTATTAGTCTTGGACATCTTACTAGATTTATTAGATAAGGATTCTAACAATAAATCTCTTTGTTTTGTAATTTGTGTCAATTCATGCAAGGTAATATTAACTTTGATTTTCTTCATGTCCTCTAAAATGTTATAACTATTCCTATTGGAAGAATTAGAAGAATCAACACTAGGCTTAGGATTACTTCTATTTGGAGGCTCTAGATTATTATTTGAAGTGGTATTTGGAGGAGTACCAAAGTTGTTTGAAGGAGTAGAAGTAGTTAAAGGCTACCTCTATTCTTTATTCCTTAGATTATATGTATTTTTAAAGAAATATTAGAAGGCATGAATTTCTTCAAGAACATCATCGATCTCATCTTCTTGGAAGGGGAAAACAAACATCTCTACCATGAAGGTCTATTTAGTAGGTTTATATCCTGAGGTACCTAAACTATTATATTTGTTAGGCACTACCTCAATAGTGCCAAACTCTTCTTGAAATGCCTCAAAAGCTTTACAGAATTCAATGCAATCAATCTCACCATGCTTAGCAATATAATTGACTCTACAATAATCAAGAAAAGTAATATCACTAAGATTAATATCGATAGTCTTATTTTCAAAATATGGTTCACTATTCTTATTTTTGTGTAAACTATCATTATTAAACCTATTAGTGGGTCTAGTCAACCTTTGGGAAGAGAATTTTCTACCAGAATTTTCCCCAGTATTACCAACTTATTTTTGTAGTTGAAGGAAGTTGGTGCTTATTTTTTGGACTATTTTCATAATGGACTCATTCTCACTCTTGGGGGTTCTAAATTATGAAGTTGGTTTTTATTAGTACTAGTGGATGGTATTAAGGCCCTTTGATCACTTGCAATAAATCCATTATTAATAAGGTGATTCAAGAGCCCCAAATTATACTTAAGAACAACATGTCTTAAAGATAATTGGTTTAGATTTAGGATCTGGCTGAGAACAAACACATTATATTTATTATTAAGAAATAAATTCAAGGTAGGAATATGTGTATTGACATTGGGGATAGAGTAAGCTATTTGAACCTGAGGTTACATTTAGCCATTAATGATCATAGCCTTAGCATAGGCTAAATCTAGTGTGTTCATAAGACATATAACCCTCTTGATGAATACTAAAGTCATGGGATCAAGAGGATTTTTGTAGATTTATAAGGCTAACACCTAATCAAGTTTATAAGGATCAATGGTTCTACTATAAATATTTTGGAACCTAGAATTGAAATTTCTTATAAGTTCATTGGCATCCCTTTTTAGTGTGGTAAATTACTGGTATAGGACACATGGACTGATTATTTTTCCAAATTGGTTAATGAAGATGTTGAATTCATCCCAGGTGGTGATGTAATCATTAGGTAGGTTTATGAACCACTCATATGTAGCATCTTCAAATTTAAAAGGGAACAACATACATGATACATCATCATGAGTTATATTTAACAATCTCAATGTATCATTAAATGATTAAACATGTTTTTTTATTGTTACAATACCAATAGGAATAAAAATTGGCAAATACTTTTTAGGATTGTGAGGAAGGTCATGAACTACACCTTATACATTGATAGAACTTCCCAACTAAGACATACCTTGATGAAGGATAAACGTAAGAGTATCTTGGAGTGATAAATTTGGCAAAGACTTTTAATTCCTGCATTTACCTATGTCTCATATAGCTCTCCTATGGACTTTCAACACAAGTGGAGGCTCTCTTGTGTTAGAGTGTGATCTTGTATAGATTCTTGGTAATTCCATTTTAAGAACTTGGATCCTTTTTGATATATGACACATCAAACATACCTTTACAAATAACATTACTCATATTTTCACATTAAGCTAATTGCTCAAAAATATATGTAGAAAACAACAAATGACATCAATTTTTAACAAATTTAGCTAAAAGATGTGTCTAATTATGCAAATATGGTCTATCTTTATAATTTTAAGCTCAAATAAACTTAGATATATAAAAAAATCTACCAATATTTGATCAAAATAAGATATTCTAACCTCATACTATGGATTCTCAGATCTTAGGCAATCTTCACCAGAATTAAACATCTAACCTCAAAGAAATTAGATATTTTTCTAAAAGAAGCACAAATATGAGTTAAAGACCACAAAGATCAATGATATTTATGCTTTTGAGCAAAGAAATATTCATAAATGTAAAGATAACACCAACCTTTGGTTAAAACATATTAAGACTAGCAAATATTCAACAAAATCATGCAATGAAGCATTCCATCTAGCCCCAATACAGCTCATCCTATTGATGCCTCTAAGTGTATCATAGGTTCTCTTAGTGCTTAAATAACACTTCTAATTTTAGAATTCTTAGAATTTAGAGCATGAGTAGAAATTTTTTGTAATCTAGTTACCTATGGTGAAATAAAGCTAAAGCAAATTAAATTATTCCATAAATTTATATTGATTGGTAGTTAGGAACCACCTAGTCTTTAATCTATTCAAATTTTGAAGCATCTAAGCTGATATTAATGAGTTATGATAAAATATTTACACTAAAATTAAACTAAATGAAAATTTACAATGAGATCTAAACTAGAGTGAATTAGTCAAAAAAGAAGCAAAAGGAAGGGTGGGGTAGAAAAAAAGTATGTGCTTGCTGATCTTTGCTATAAACATTATGACAAGGTTTTAGTGTCAACTGAACATGCATAAAACCAATATATAATGTGAAGTAGTAGATGCTCAAATCCCACCATAAAATAAGCAAATATTTGAGGAAAACATGAAATAATACAAGTATGAGCTAATTTTTCTTTAAAGGTTTATTGTTGCATTCAAATAGCATTTACACATCCTAATGCAGAGCAAATAAAAGGAAGCAAAGTTTAAGAACATTTAACTAATCTAGCATAAAAAAAAATTAGCAACCTTATATCAAAGATGCACATTCAAAATTCATATAAACCATTCAAATTCAAGACTTAGAACAAGTAATTGAGAGAGAATTGATGTAATAATTGATAAAAACAAATTTGGAAAAACTTTTCAGTATTCATTGCTTATATTAATTTCTTAGAAGTATACAAGTTTTAGCTCAAAATTCCATCTCTTTAAAAAATGTTAATTATAAGAGACTCAAGTAGTATACCAGTCAGTCATAAGATTACACATGTACAAAAATAAGGATAATTGTCCTTCTTCATAGTTCTAGAATACATTTCTCTTTCCAAAATGGACTGACCTATAAGCAAATATGATAACAAACTAGCATATACCTTTGCAAAAGAATATTACATGTTCAAATATTACAAAGAATTTACATAAAATAGAATATCATTGATTATCTAGTGGGCCCTCGCTGAAGGTCTCCCCTATTTCTCTTGAAGAATTTACATGGCTCTTTGATATTATTCATTGAATAGCTCCAAATTGATAGCTAAATTTAAGAGACAATCATCTTCTCAATTAGCCAAGTCATAAAATTCCCTATCATTTATTTTCATGGCCTCCTTGATGCTCTTATCTTCAATAGTATTCTCCTTAACAGTAAATATCATGCCCATGACTAGGTTATTGTCACCTCTAGATCAACCTTGACTTTTTATCCTTACTTCTTGCATTACCAGAGTGAATCTATGATTAAACTCATCTTCATCAATGATGCTTAGGGACATAGACTTTGTGGGGTTGGCCAACATGGTGCCATGGAGCAGTTTGATTCTAGATATCAATTCCTCATCATATCCAAGATTATTTCTAAGATCTTTGACCAAGTACTCAAACTTTGGATTTTATCAACAACTATCCCCAATATTGCATTCAAGTGGGCCATGTTAATGGTTTTGAAGCTAAGAATCCTACCCTTAACTAGTATGTTGATAAAATCCCTTATTTTATCTTTTGAACCCTCCCATTGGTCTATCAATTATTTGGCTATTGTATTTTTCTAGGCCAATGCAGCTTGACTCAACTTCATTGACTTCAAGGAGTCAAACATGTCATATAAATATGCCTCAAACATCTTTATCATTATCTTTAGGACTGACAAGATAACCCATGTCTCTAGATTCTATTTTTCTTTTTCCAAGTTCTATATCTTTTATTTCATACTTTTGATACCTATTTTGAGCTAAATTGAATGAGCATTATGTTGGGGATCAACCAACAAACTTGATTACTTTTATGTAAGCAACTAAACACGAAATTAAACTAGAATTGAAAGCAACTAGAATCAAAAATAGCAAAGAATAAGAGATACAAGAAACCACCCTAAAAACTTGTATTAAACTCTTCTAGAAGGAAATACAATGAAGAAGCTACACACTTTCTTCTCACACCTCTCAGATGTACATATCTCTTTCCCTCAAGAGTTTACAATCAATTCCAACAACCTGGATTGATACACACATATATAATATGTCCTTTACTATTCTCATACACTTACACAAGTATACAAGCTATGAAGATCTATCCCATTATATAGAATTATGGATCATGAGAAATGCATTAACAACCATTAGATACACCTCCTAATCAAAGGCATAAAATAGTCTTGCCAAAAATAGAAACATGGACTTACAACTAACAGCTAATCCTACAATGCAAACATTCTATTCTATCCACGAAAATAGATTTTGGATGCATAGGTGATCGATGTCAGTCCCTACCTATTTACCTGTGACTGACGTTGACCAATCTATGACCGACGCTGGTAGCTATTGGTTGACTCCTTGCCATTATCGGTGACTGTGTAAATCTAGCAACTTCAGCATTCACTCATATGGTGAAGGTTTTAGCTCCACACCTTAACAATCTCCCACTTGGAGATAAACAGCTGCACCAATACCTGCACAACAACATCTTCTAGCTTCTCCATCTTCAAACTCAATCTTGAAGACTAATAAAAGTTAAATGAAGATTCAACTTCTCCTTTGTTACCGACTTTGTTAACATATCAGCAGGGTTTTTATCTGTATGGATCTTCTCTAGCTTCAACTCACCATCCTCCAATACATGTCTTATGAAGTGGTACCTAAGCTGTATATGTTTGGTTCTTGAATGAAAGGCTGAATTCTTAGCCAAATGAATTGCACTCTACCTATCACTATATAATCTGTAACTCTCTTGCTCATTTCCTAGCTCTTCCATGAACCGTGTCATCCATATCATCTCTTTGCTAGCCTTTGTGACTGCAATATATTATGCCTCTATAGTACACAAGGCAACAACCTTCTGCAACTTTGAAATCCAGCTAACCGCCATTCCACCAATAGTGAAAACATATCATGTGGTGCTTCTCCTACCATCTAAGTCACCTACCATATCTACATCTACATAACCATGTAGAGAAGTGTTTAACCCACCATAGCACAAATGCCTACTACTGGTCCCTCTCAGATATCTGAGAATCCACTGAACTACTTTCCAGTGCTCCTTCCCTGGATTGGCCATATACTTACTGACAACTCCCACTACTTGGGCAATATCTGGTCTAGTACATACCATTGCATACATTAAGCTCCTAACTACGGAAGCATATGGAACTCTACTCATGTACTCTACCTCATCATGTGAATTAGGACACTAATCTTTACTCAACTTAAAGTGTCCAGCCATAGGTGTACTTACCGATTTTGCATCCTGCATATTAAACCTCTCCAACACCTTGTTCACATAATCCTCTTGAGACAAAATCAACCTATGATTTTTCCTGTCTCTCCTAATACTCATGCTAGGGATTTTCTTTGCTACTCCCAAATCCTTCATGGCAAATGTGTGAGCTAATTTCACCTTAAGCTCAGAGATATCTTGCATGTGTGAACCTACAACCAACATATCATCTACATACAACAACAAGATAATATATCTACCATTATCCAATCTCTTAAAATACACACAATGGTTAGATTGACACCTACTGTAGGCATGCTCAGTCATAAACCTATCAAATTTTAAATACCATTGTCTAGGAGCTTGCTTGAGACCATACAAGCTTTCCTTCAATTTGCACACAAGTTTCTCTTTACCTTTGACCTCAAATCCTTCCAGCTGATCCATATATATTTCTTCATCCAAATCTCCATGAAGAAAAGTTGTCTTAACATCAAGCTGCTCAAGATGCAAATCCTCAATAGCAATTAAAGACAATACAGTCCGTATAGAAGTCATTTTAACTACAGGAGAAAAAATCTCACCAAAATCAATACCTAGTTTCTATGCAAATCCTTTCACTACCAACCTAGCCTTATATCTCATCTGACCATTCTCACCTTCCTTTAACCTGTAGATCCATATGTTCTTCAGTGTCTTCTTTCCCACTAGAAACTCAACCAAATCCCATGTTTGGTTGTCTTTCAAGGAATCAATTTCCTCATTCATGCCTAGCTCCCACTGATTTTTGGATTCCACTTGTATTGCTTCATCAAAACTCTTTGGTTCTCCACTATTAGTGATCAATAAATAGAATAATGAAGGGGCATATCGAATTGGAGGTTTACTTACCCTTTCTGAGCTCTTGATGGGCGTCTAAAACTCATTTTCTACTTGTTGTCCACCCAAATTCTCTGGTAGTGACCAATCTCGATCATCTCCAAGCTTATAACTGACCGGCGTCAGTTCCACATGACTGACCTCAGTTCCTTCCTAACTAATTTTAGTCACTATTTGATCGACATCGGTTCTTGTATTGCCGACGTTGGTTCCTACTTGACTAATGTCAGTCTCTGTGTTTTCTTATCTATGATAATTCTTTCCCACGAGCTCATTTTGGACTGTCACCTCATCCAAATCTTCATGGCCCTGCTCAAAATTCTTTAGCTTCTTAAGCTGATCACTATACATCACTTTTTCATTAAAAACAACATCACAGCTCCTAATTATTTTGTTAGTTCCTAGATTCCAAAATTGAAATCCAAAATCATCAGAGCCATAACCAATAAATGTGCACCTCATAGACTTAGCATCCATCTTCTTTCTATTTTCTTTGTCAATGTGCACAAAAGCTTTAGAACCAAAAACTCTTAGAATTGAAAGATCTACCTTTTTACCTGTCCATGCCTCTTCTAGAATTCCACCATCTAGAGCTATAGAGGGTCCTCTATTAATCAAGTAAACTACAGTATCCACAACTTTTGCCCAAAACTATAAGGACAAACCAACATGCAATCTCATACTCCATGCACACTCCAATATTGTTCTATTCATCCTTTTAGCAACTCCATTTTGCTGAGGTGTCCTTAAAACTATCCTTTGCCTATGTATTCCATTCATATAATAGTAACTTTTGAACTTATTGCTATAGTACTCACCACCATTGTTAGATCTAAGGAACTTTAATCTCCTGCCTGTTTCATTCTCAACTAAAGCTTTCCAAATCTTAAAAGTGTCAAAAACATCAGATTTCTTCTTTATGCAATAGACCCATACCTTTCTTGTAGCATCATCAATGAAAGTAACATAATACTGTGATCGTCCAATAGAAGCTACCTGAGTTGGTCGCCACACATCTATGTGAACAAGCTCCAACTTGTGCTTCATCTTTGTTGAGCCAATTTTAACAAACCTTACTCTCTTCTATTTTCCAAAAACACAATGCTCACAGAAATCTAGATCTATGCTTTTCAAATCTGAAAGCTTACCTTTTGACTTAAGAATTTTCATTCCCTTCTCACTCATGTGGCCAAGCCTTTAGTGCCACAACTTTACATCCACATCTGAAGTAGATAATGTAGAAGGAGAATAAGTAGTAATATAATTACATAAATAGAGAGTACCTACTCTCTTACCTCTAACTAATACAAGTGCACCCTTGGTAACCTTCCAAGATTTAGCTGTGAGAGTTACTATACAACCCTCATCACCCAACTTTCCTATAGAAATTAGATTCTGCTTCAGGGCTGGGACATGCATGACATCTTTCAACACCCATGTGTTGCCATTCTACAATTTTAGCTGCACTTTTCCTTTGCCAAAAATTTTACAAGGCTCATCATCCCCTAAATAAACTTTTCCAAAATCTCCCTAGACATAGTCATTGAAAAATTCTCTATTTGGGGTAGCATGGAAAGAGGCCCCAGAATTTAAAACCCAAGATTCTATTTTATTATGCAAAGAAAGTGAAAGAGCATCTTGTGCAACAATACTTGCAACTTTTGCTTCTTCATTACCTTCATGTCGATTCTCTTCATTAACCTTCAACCAACAATCTTTCTTTACATGTCCTCTCTTTCCACAATTCCAGTAGGTTATCTTTCTTTTTCCATTTCTAGATTTGGATCTATTTCTCATCTTTGACTTAGACCTTGATTTCCCATGCTTGCCTTTCTTTTTGCCTCCCCCTGCTTTCAAAACTTAAAGCATTACCTGATGATTCCCCTGTGCTTTTCCTGTGAGTCTCTTCATTTAGGATTACACTAACAACATCATCTACTTTTAAGATATTTGTAGCAGATGCAGTATTACTAACTGCCATTACTAAACTATGCCAACTTTCAGGCAAAGAGCATAAAATTAAAAGAGCTTTAATTTCATCATCAAAAACTATTTTGACTAAATTTAATTGATTTACAATTCCATGGAAATCATTAAGATGATTAGATATAGATCCACCTTCCTGCATTTGAAAATTAAATAACTGCTTCATAAGATATACCTTATTTGAAGCTGAGGGCTTTTCATATAAATTTGCTAAAGTGTCCATCAACTCTATCATTTTTTTTGCCTGTGACAAGTTAGAAATCGCAGAAGATCCCAGACTCAATCTTATAGATCCAAGAGCCTTTCTATTAAGAACTTCCCATTCTTCATCTTCCGTATCTATGGGCTTTCTATCAACCCCACCCAATGATAAGTATAGATCTTTTTGATACAGATAATCCTCTATCTACATTCTCCATAATTGGTAATTCTTGCCATTAAACTTCTCCATTCTCAATTTGCTTTCTTTTGCCATTGCTTCTCCCACTCAAACAGAAACCCCTGTGAGTGACCTGTAATCAACACACACTAAACAGATTTGAACCACCTATTAGTGAACCTGAGCTCTGATACCACTTGTTGGGGATCAACCAACAAACTTGATTACTTTTATGTAATCAATTAAACACAGAATTAAACAAAAATTGAAAGCAACTAGAATCAGAAATAACAAAGAATAAGAGATACAAGAAACCACCCTAAAAACTTGTATTAAACTCTTCCAGAAGGAAATACAATGAAGAAGCTACACACTTTCTTCTCACACCTCTTAGATGTATAGATCTCTTTCCCTCAAGAGTTTACAATCAATTCCAACAACTTGGATTGATACACACATATACAATATGTCCTGTACTATTCTCATACACTTACACAAGTATACAAGCTATGAAGATCTATCCCATTATATAGAATTAAGGATCATGAGAAATGCATTAACAACCATTAGATACACCTCCTAATCAAAGGCTTAAAATAGTCTTGCCAAAAATAGAAACATGGACTTACAACTAATAGCTAATCCTATCATGCAAACATTCTATTCTATCCATGAAAATAGATTCTGGATGCATAGGTGACCGACGTTGGTCCCTACCTATCTGCTTGTGACCGATGTTGGCCGATCTATGACCGATGTTGGTAGCTATTGGTCGACTCCTTGCCGTCGTCGATGACTGTGTAAATCTAGCAACTTCAGCATCTGCTCATCTGGTGAAGGTTTTAGCTCCACACCTTAACACATTAGTTAGTCCTTATATGTCCTCCTCATGAATTGGATGTTTAATAGGCTTTTTACATGTAATGGGAGTTAAACCAATAAATAGATTAACCTTATAAAATGTGAACTCTTCACTCCCAATCATGGTTTTCTTGGTTGTCACCCTCTCCAATCTTGTTGTTTCTAAAATGAATTACACACTAACTCTATGATCTTTAGGGGTTAAGGAGTCTCCACATATGTGTTTATTGAGGATCTTGGAGTTTCCATTTGTGTATCCCTTGATCCTATTATGGAAATTATTATTCTCTCTTCCTCTTATTTCATCAAAGCCAATATCCATGGCTTGACTTCCTCATGAACATCAATGTGGACTATTTGGGTCATGGCCCATGAGTGGGATAAAGTGGGAATCTTCTGCATCTAACCATAAATGAACCATTTAGGCATAATTGGCCCATTAATGGGGTATTCATCACTAAAAAATTTGACCTCACTTATGGGGTGGGTGAAGGTCAACTTGGGCTTCTTTTTCCCAACTAAGACTAATGCCAACTTAGATTTCCTTTTGTGTAGGGGTGGTATTGGAACTAGGTCCAAAGTAAATTCCTTCTTTTTATCTTGTCTTGCTTCTTCTACTTGGGTTTGAAGCTCCTCAATTTATTATTCTTCATTTGACCCATACGCTTCACCAATCACCTTAAGGGAATCCTCTACCATCTCACCAGGTTTTAAAATGCAACCATATCTAAGAACTCTATTAGAGACTCTAGCCTTTTAGGTGGGGTTGAAGATGATCCTCCTTCACTAGGTCTCTCTTCTAGTTTCTCTTTTCTAGTTCTTTATACATATTTATGCTTGAGACTATTACATTTTAACCTGTGGTTGTTCTAAATTGGGTCTAGAGGATGGTCCATGCAACAAGTAATATTTTAGGGGGCCCATTTTGCATATATCACCTAGTGGCTTGTCATCTTCCATAGCTAACCTTGGCTCTAACTTAGTGGTATTCCCCTGCAAATTGGATAATACCTATGGTAAACTAGAGCCCTTGATGTATAGTTGGTCATGTACACCAGGTTGATGTTCATAGGCTTTGATTATGGTTTTAGACTTCAGATGTTTGGTGACCTTCTCATTAGGGTCCCATTGCCTCAATTCATCTTTCTACAAGTTTAATGAGTCCCTATGTCTAGAAATAACATTCACATGTTCCCAATTTTGCAACATAGTTCTACTAATTGTCAAAAGAAAGGGATGGAGGAGGCCTTTCCTTTTTTATTTTCAAAATACATTTATATCATGAAGAAGTTGGTACATAACTTCTTGTTATACTAATTTTGTGGGCACATAGATGGGTAACTTGTAGGGTTGTGTCAAATTCCCTTTTATCCTTATTAATATGCAATCTAGGTAGAACCATATATCCGCTATTAACTTCACATATTTCTTAACCAAGGGGCTAACCCTACTCATGAGGATTATTATAATGGCTTCTACTAGAGTTGGATAAACACAATCATAAATGAATTACATGTTGTGTTTATATTTGAATATGTGAAGCTTGAAATAATGATGGGAGAAATTAAGTCTCCCATTAGGTTACCAATTCTTAATCTATGGGATCTTGGTGGTGTCTAAGAGGGCATCAAGTTGATAGGGCATCATGTTGAAGTAGTTTCTAGTTTTCCTTATGATGATTATGAATTATGATTTCAAATGTATATTAATCATCTCACCCAATGGATGAATTATTCCCTTCTCTATCATGAAGTAAACATAGGGCACCTAGACTTTATCAATATGTGTGGTGGAGGGGGCTCTATTTAACCTATTTAGCAAGTTCATAATTATCCTAATCCCCTCCTTAAATTGGATAATTGGGATTTTCTCTGGGGGGTCCTAGATTACTTGGGTTTGATTGAGAAGTTATGGGGCAAGGATTATGTTTAAATTATGCTTTCCAATCCACTCTTTAATGGTTGGTAAGTCTATGTAGGGATTACATACCTTATATTAGTATTCAAAATCAAGTGGGGGGAATATATGGTATTTTCTTAAAACTATGCTCATGAAATATCCAATCTTCCCAATTTTACAATCCTTGAAAAGAGGATCTAGGACATCAATGAAATATAATACCTCAAGCTTAGTGGTAGCATAATGGAGGATAGTCATCTAGATAGAGACCAAGTCATTGTATCTCTACAACGTGGTTGTATTCTTATATTATTCTCTCATAAGAGTTTATATCTCTTTAATGGTCTAAAAGATTTTGAACCAATTCTTATTCCTAGTGTTTAATGTTGTTATATCTAGGTTCATATCCTTGAAGAATCTTCCTTCATTAGCTAAAGTTAAATATAACTTAGTTTCATCCCTTTTTTTCTATCTATGAGCTACCATGGTTATGAGACTTGAAAATTATTCACTAGTAGATTGTAAGTAATCTCTGGGTTAACTTGTTCTTGCTCAGATAGTAATTGAACTCTTCTTGGCTCGACTATGATCAATCCAAGTTTGAATTAGGGCCTTTTGTATACATACTAAGGATTTATAAAGCTTTAATGGTTGTGGTAGCTTAGAATTAGACTCATTAATGTGTTGGATTTGATTGAGACCCAAACCCATATAGATTTACCTTTTGAGGACACAAAATCTTTAATTTTATCATTTGTGCTTATGTGGTGTCTATTTGGCAACTTTCATGGCATTTTCATAAATTTCTTAAATAAATAGTTTTTTCCCTTTGAAATTAATCTTTTACTTCACACCATCAGATCCTTATTTATGGATCAACATAGACCATTGATCATGATCATGGGGTTGAGATTCATTGGTTATTTTATGTCAAGCACAATAGTGGTGCCACTTGGTACCTTCATAGGCCTTCTAAACTGTATATTTTATGCATTGAACACATGATTATAGCATGTCAATACCACATGCCATTGAGGTTTTGTTGAATAGTCTCTAACAACTATTATTCATCTGATCACCTCTCATGAGAAAGCATAGACTATCGATCATGATTTGAATAGGTGCATGCCATTGGTATGATGGATCAAATACTTTAGTTTTGCTCCATTAGATTATATTTCATAATGAATCAAGGGATATTGGTCCTAAGAAGAGGGTGAACTTTAACTATCATGAAGACATAGGAAGGGACTTAGGCCAAATACTTTAGGCTAAGTTTTATTTCATGTTAATAAACACATCATAAACTTTAAGCTAAAATATTTTAACCTAAGTTTTCAGAACATATAAAAAAGTGACCTAGGCTAAATATTTTAGGATAAGTTTTATTTCATGTTGATAAAAATGATGTCAAATTTAGGTTAAAATATTTAAGCTAAGTTTTATAATGAACCTAAAAGGGGCCTAAATAATAATTGGTCTAACTACTAGGTTTTAACTAAGGGTTTTATCATATTAATAAACACAATGAAACCTTAGGTTAGAAACATTTTAAGCTATGTTTTATGTCACAAGGACCTCTTAAGATAAGACTTAATATAAGTATCTAGCATAAGGTTTATTACATTTTAAATAAATGTAATTGGAACCTTAGGAAATAGACTTAGATCAAGGCTACGTCTATAAATATTTAGGTCATGAGATCATTTTATCATTTAAAGTTTAAAGATCCCAAGTGTTTGAATATATTCTAAGGGGTCCCATTTATTTATAATGAATCCATAAGATTTGAGTAACACTTTAAAGTATATCCTTATGTCTAAGGAAAATAATTGATGAGATTAAATTTGATAGTCTCATAGACATCAATGATCACCTTATAGGCATCAAATTTAAGTTTGTGAATAATTGGGTTTGATGAGCTTGAAGTTGATGATCTCATAGATGTCAATGATATCCTTGAGGATGTAAAATGATGATCATGATAACACTTATTTTAAGCTCATAAAGTCCCTTTGGTCTATATATATTGGATTCAATATGCTTCATTTGATCTTCAATCTTGTTTCAGCATGTACCATTGATTAAGATCAACGCAGATGCATGCCATTGCTTCTTGTAATAAATAAAGGAGATCAATTCAACTTAGTACCATGTCATAAAAATTATACCAAGACCAAAAACCTAAGTCTATAAACATAATATAATAAGTCCCTTCGAATATAATAGTCATAACCTAAGGTTTCATTGTATTAAAAAATGCAATAAACCTTAGGATAAAATTTAGGTTAAGTCCAAAGTTTAATGCATGGGGATCCTTTGTTATCAAGCCCAAATATGGGAGTGTCACGTGGTGACTCTAATGGGCTCCCTAACTATTGAATTTTCAATACTACGTTTGCTCCATTAGATCTACTTTGGGTGAGTAACCATATACCATACACTATTGATCATGATCTAGATATTTTCACTTCATTGGATTAAGATTGTATTAAAGCCATAGCATAAGTTTTATCCTAAGGTTTCATTTTATTAAAAAATATAACAATATTTTAGGGTAAAACTTAAGCTAAGTCTATGTTTGATAAAAGGGGGCTCTTTAACTTTAATGGTGACCACATGTCATTCAATCCTTGGTCTCACTTGAGTGTGGATCATCGATCATGATCTGGGTGATCATGTGGGATTGGTATGATGGATCGAGTCTTTAAGTTCATTGTATTTCTTATGCTCTATTAGATCTTTCTTCATGATGAAGCAAGAGCTATTGGATCTATAAAGAAGTGGGGTGATTATGTTAGGACATACGTTAATATATGAGTTTAGGCTAAAGTTTTAAGACTAAGGTCTCATTCATGTTGACAAATATGAATGTGGTTTAGGGTTAATAATTTAGGCTAAGCATATGACACAGGTGACCCTGCTAAGATAAAACACCATGCAAACATAAACATTAGACCACATCAAAAATATAGGGAATAGAAGGGAAAAAATAAAAGGGGACTAAGCATGATTTTTAGGCTAAGTTTGGTTATGTTAAAAAACATGACCAAGCCTTAGCATATAAATTAGTCTTAATTCCAAAGTTAATTGAAAATGCTCCTACCAAATCTATTCCTACCAAAATTGAATTCAAATTAAAGGTCTAAGTTAGGGTTTGATAAAGGAGGGTTTCATTACATGAATACAACTATGAGCTACCATAAATTCAAGACTAGTAAAAGTCTAAATATGGTTAATCTATAAATTCAAAGCATGATCCATAAGAAACTCCATCAAACCTACAACTTAAGATACAAGGATCAACAATCAACAACATTAGGCAAATTTAAAACAAATCCATGAACAAAGTATAGATGATCTTCATCAGGCATGGATGATCTTCAGATTCTAATAAAGTATAGATTATCAAGATTTCAACATTAAGGTTCAAATTAATCACAAGGGTTCCTATTTTTATGAAATGGGGGTCTGCTGACCTCAAAAAATGGAAAATTTAGGGGGAAACATAGCAATATTTTAGAACTTAGATACTCTGGTTTAAAAAAATAACCAGGTTATATATTCCATTTGATCAATGCCATTATCAAGATCATTTCATGGTTGAAACAAGCCTTACATGTGTATAATTAGGATCAAACATCAAGACATAGTCATGTTGTGTGTGTGATTTCATTCCACTTACTATTTTCCATGGGATTCAGATGACAAATTCTAGGTTTCATACCTTTTTACATTAAGACTAACTTGGAGTATATCTAGATAGTCATTAAAAACCATGCTTCTAGTTGAAAGAAGGCTTGGACATTGCTTTACTACTAGCTAGGCATCCATAGCCCTAACAAAGATACTTTTATCTCCACTCATAGTCTTTTTCCATTGCCATTTAGGTGTTTATAGCCCTAGTAGAGATTACCAAAATCACCTTTGCTTAAAAAGTTTTTGATTTTTCAATAATTTATTATTTTTGTATTTTTGGGTCTTTTATCTTTTTAACAAAGGCTAGGAACCAAGGTAGCCATGTTAAGGATTTGGTCAAGTTTCTAATCCTCAGATAGTCACATATGGTTGTAAACTTTGTCTTAGGCAAATATTTTTATTAAGTGCAAGCATGATTATACCTTAATGGATTGAGATTTTATTCTATATGTATAATTATCCTTAAGACCAAGTTCAAGTCAATATAATGTTTAAGGTTTTATGGAATGGTTAGCCTATTCATGGGTCCTTACTAGTTTCTTTAAATCATATCTTCAAGACATATCTCAAATCCATAGTCAACATATGTACAAGGTTCATACCAGCATTTCTAAACTTTTGGAGTTTCAAGTAAACTAAGGAGATTTAAGCTGAGGACTATCCAAATGGACTTATTAGAAGCAATGAGTAAAGTAATTAGAAACAAACACATAACAAAAAGCAACAAAGCAAGAAGAAAAAGGGAAGTAAATAAATATATACATACTTATGTATAAATAAGGGACAGTAAGAAAGAGCTTAAGGAAACTAACTAGCCTACCTACGATAACTCCAATTATCTTATAGATTTACTCCATGAAGACCTTAGGAGGAGTAGTAGAGAAGTAATGTTTGAGATACTACCCATTAGTGGGAAGTGTGAACTATGTTCCTTATAGATCTCTAATTCTAAAGGTGTATCTCAAAGTGTATCTATAATCTGATAGGGGCCAATCCATAAAGTTGTGAACATGCCATGTTTGCCCTTGGGATTAGATGTTTTATTCCAAAGAAGAACCAAGTCTCCCTATATGAACACCTTGATCTTTGATCTCTTGTCAAACTACCTTTTTACTATAGTTTGGTGTCTACTAAAGTTATAAAAAGCCTTTTATCATGAATATTCTATATGAATAATGTCTACTAGCCTTGATTTTTCAAATTCTTGGTCATCCTCCATATACTCTTGCATAAACCTGTAAGTTGGCAGCTTGAGTGTGATGCGGAATATAGGTTCTTGACCATATACTAGTAGGAAGGGAGATGCTTTAAGAGCCTACTTAAGTCTTGTTCTATCTACCTAAAGGGAATACTTTAGAAGTTTATTTCATGTTCTAGGTTAATTCATAATAGATTTATTAATGTCTTTCATCAGGTTTTTATTCATTGATTTAGATAACCCATTACCTTGAGCATAATGGCTATATGAAAAATTGAGAATAATGTTTTTATCATATGCAAGTTATATCATTTCTATGGATGTGAATGATAACCCATTGTCACATATGAAAGAGAATTGAGTCCAAAATCTAGTACATATGTTCTCTTTTAAAAATTTGATCACTTCTTCCATTCTACATTGCTTGGTGGCTACTGCTTAGGTCCACCTAGTGCAATAATTAGTAGCTATCAAAAAATACTTGTGACCTAATGAGTTGGGGTTGATTACCCCTAAAAATTCAAGTCCCCACTAGGCAAATGGTTTTTCAATCACGATTGGTTGTAAAGGCATTGATACCTTTGGCTCTTTAGTGTTGAATATCTGACATGAATGACAATCTCTCACATGCCTATGAACATCTTTAAAGATGGTGGGCCAATAGTACCTAAAACTAGGGATATTGTGAGTTATTGTTCTTATAAATGGATTCCCAATTCCAAACATCTCATGGAAATTTATCATTACCTTAGTAGATTATTTCTTGGAAACACATTTCAAGTATACACCTTTAAAGTTCTTTTGGTACAAGACTCCATTTTTGATGAGGTAGTGAGCTATCTTGAGCTGTAGAGCTCTTTTATGCTCCCTAGTTAACCTTGTAGGAAATGTACCATTAATTATTAATTGAATAATGGAATCATACCATTCATTATCTTAGAATCTTTTTTAATCAACTTACATAATACTTAGCTTAGGGCTTGTATTGGTAATCATTTTAATCAGACCTTGACACCTTACTAGTTTTGCAATTTTTATATCTATGTCATATTATTTGAGGATATACATCCACTTACCTCTTCACTCTCCAAGTTCACATTAGATTAGAATTATATTATTGGCTAGATCTAGTAAAATAGCATGCACTTTTTTCCTTAGAATGTAGTTCCTAAATTTTTTGATAGCTTTAACTAATGCAAAGGCTTGTTTATCAATTAAAGGATACTTTAACTCAACATTTTTCAAATTAGAGCTCATAAAATATATTGGATGGTTAGATCCTTATATTTTATAAGTTGAAAAAATAGAAATAATGTGGTTAGAGGAAAAATAATAGAGGTAAAAATACTTTGAAAAGTTAGGACTTATCAAGACTAGAGCCTAGCTTATTGAACTTTTGATGTCCTCAAAGGCCTTCTTTGACTCTTCATTACATGAAACTTTAGCATCCTTATTTAACATATAATTCAATGGTTTAAAAATATCTACAAAGCCAAAAATTAATTTTCTCACAAAGTTTATTTTACCAAAAAATGATTTCAATTCTTTTTTACTATTGCGAGGCTTTATCTTAGATATAGCTTCCACTCTTCCAGGATCTATGGAAATTCCATCTTTAATGATGGCATGGCCTAATAGTTTACTCTCAATGACATAAAAAATTCTCTACTTAAGGTTAAGGGAGATCACATACCTTCTGCACCTTTCAAATACTTATTTTAAATGCATGAAATGGTCCTCCTTGTTCTTAGAGAAAGTAGTTAGATCATCCATGTAAACTATGATATAGTTACCATTTAAGCCTTGGAATGCATGGTCCATGGCCATTTGAAAAGTGTATCCTACATTTATCAGTCTAAAAGGCATTATATTGTATGAAAAGGTGCCCCACTTAGTTTTTAAAGTTGTCTTCCTTGTCTACTAACAACTGATTGTATCCTAAAAATCCATCAAGAAATGACATCATGGTTAAACCAAATACAATTTGTATTACTTGGTCAAGAGAGGGAAGAGCATAATTATCCTTTTTAGGCACTTTATTTAGATATCTAAATTCAATACATAGTATAATTTCACCATTATTCTTTTTAACTGGTACTAAATTGGCCACCCATCTAGAGTACCTAATGGAAAATACAATTTTGGCATCTAACTATAACTTGACTTCTTTGAAGATCATGGGTTTAAGATAGGATTTATAGGCCTTTGTTTTTTCCTAAAAGGTTTGAAATTTTCATTGAGAGGTATAGTATGGTTGATGACTCTTGGATCAAATATCTTAAGGTCATCATAATACCAAGGTATGACATCTTTATATTTTGTTAATAGATCTTTGGCCCTCCTATTTTTATCACTAGTTCAATAATTTCCAATATTAACTAGCTGAGGTCGGTCTTGAGGTCCAAGATTTAATGAATTATAATCTTTTCCACTTACTTTGAGAATCTTATAAACTTTAGCTAGTTTATCTTGATCAAACAACTTTTCCAAGGAAATCATCCCCTTGAGTATTTTATTATCATTCAATTAAATAACTTTGCCATCAAATTTGCTTTCTCTAAATGCATTTTCATCAACCTCATCAATGATCTAAGTTTCAAATGCCCCTAAATTAATCATGAAGTTTAGGATTTGTTGGTCATCACTAAATACCTACAAATGGTTCACATTGTCTAGGATAGAAGGGTAGGGTATTAGCACAATATTAAATTTTAGGTAATCTTGTTCAAGTATGAGACTAACTACAATAGAGGCAAGCTCATCAATAACTTTATTTTCATCCCTAGGGATAGAAACAATATTAAAATAATAAAAATAATCCAATAGATCCAAAACTCAAAATTTATACCTCTTAGGGTATGATATTTTATATTGATACTTGATCCTTATTTGATTTCCTACCAGTTCTGAATCATCATAAACTAATACTTCCTTAACCTGATTTTTTTTGGAAAATTGTAGACCTAAGATGAGAGCCTCATATTTTGAAAGGTTATTAGTGAAAGGAAACTAGAGCCTATAAGAAGCATGGTATTTCTTAGCAGCAAGGTCAGTAATAATAATGCCTACTCTATATCTAGCTTTCTACCCAACCCCATCGAAATAGAACTTTCATAGCCCAGGAACAATGTTATAAACTTTAGGATCACACACCTTTGTATTTTATAGGGTGAAAAATCCTAAATTAGAATCAATTATGTTGACCTTTTCACTGATAACATTATACTTAGTAATCATTTGCTTCATCCATAGCTCCCTTTCAACCCTAATTTGGTTGGGAACTCCCTTCCAAGGCAGCCATAGGTGTGAATAGTCCATGGGCATATATCCATTTAAATCCTTTGTCCATTCTCTTCTCAAAAATAGTCCATATGCATTAGGGATATATACCACTTGGATATCTATAAATTTTTGGATCTTTAGCTTAAAATCCAATTGCATGTGGACATTTAACAATTCTTCAATCACCTTAACCCTAGACTTATCTAATTACATGTGGATATATATAACATGTGGATATTTGTAGAGGCACCATAATCCAACAAATATTGATTCAAGTTTTTACCTTTGAATCCAATTACATGTGGATATATATAACATGTGGATATTTGTAGAGGCACCATAATCCAACAAATAGTTATTCAAGTTTTTACCAAAAATTCTAACTTTAAGTAAGAATGATGGGGACTCTATTTTAGATTTATACATAGATAAATTGGCATTATCAGTCTTGGACATTTAGCTAGATTTATTGGACAAGGATTCCATCAATAGATCTAATTGTGATGTGATTTGTGTCAATTCATACAAGGTAATATTAGATTTGATTTTCTTCATGTCCTCTATAATGTTATAACTAGTCCTATTGGAAGAATTGGAAGCATCAAAACTAGGCTTAGGAGTATTTCCCTTTGGAGGCTCTAGATTATTATTTGAAGTGGCATCTAGAGGAGTACCAAAGTTATTTGGAGGAGTATAAGTAGTCAAAGTCTACCTCTATTCTATATTCCTTAGAGGATATGTCTTATTTAGGAACTATTGGAAGGCATGCAATTCTTCAAGAACATCATCAAACTCATTATCTTCTTAGAAGGGGAAATTAAATGTCTCTACCATGCATGTCTAGTCAATAGGTTTGGATCCTGAGGTACCTACACCATTGTATTTGTTAGTCACTACCTAAAAAGTGTCTAACTCTTCTTGAAATGCCTAAAAAACTTTATAGAATTAAATGTAATCAATCTCACCATGCTTAGTGGTATAATGGACTCTACATTAATTAGAAAAAGTAATATCAATATGATTAATATCTATAGTCTTCTTTTCAAAATATGGTTCACTATTCTTATTATTATGGAAAATATCATTATTAAACCTATTATTGGGTCTATTGAACCTTTGGAAAGAGAATTTTCTACCAGAAGTTTCCCTAGTATTATCAACTTGGTTTTGTAATTAAAAGAAGTTTGTGATTAGTTTTTGGACCATTTTCAAAATGGAATTATTCTCAATTTTGGGGGTTTTTGAATTGTGAAGTTGGTTTTTATTGGTAACAATGGCTGGTACTAAGGCCATTTGATTAGTTACATTAAATCCATTATTATCAAGGTGATTCAATAACCCTAAATTTATGGTTAGGAGAAGCATGTCTTAGAGGTAATTGGTTTAGATTTATGAGCTAGTTGAGAGTAGGCTCATTTTAGTTATTATTAGGAAATACATTCAAGGTAGGCATATGTGTATTGATATTTAAGACATAGTAGGCTATTTGACCCTAAGGTTGTATTTGGTCATTAATGATAACAACCTCAGCATAAGCTAAATCTAGTGTGATCATATAAACTATAACCCTCTTGATAAATACTAAAGTCATGGGAACAAGAGCATCTTTGTATATTTCCATGTCTAATGCCTGATCAAGTTTAAAAGGGTTAATGGTTCTCTTGTACATCTTTTGGAACCTAGCATTGAAACATCATATAGTTTCATTGGCATCCCTTTTTAGGTGGTAAATTTATGGTACAAGACATAAGGGCTAATTATTTTACCAAATTGGTTAATGAAGATGTTTCATTCATCCTAGGCGTTGATGCAATCATCAAACAAGTTTAGGAACCAATCATATGTATCATATTTAAATGTAAAAGGGAATAATGTACATGTTACATCCTCATGATTTACATTTAAGAATCTCAATGTAGGCTTAAATTATTTAACACATTATTCTACTATTATAGTACTAATAGGAATAAAAATTAGAAAATACTTTTTAGGATTGTGAGGAAGGGCATAAACTACACCTTGTATGTTGATAGGAGAACATCCCAACCAAGCCATACCTCTGAAAAAGATTGAATGCAAGATTAACTTGGAGTGGTAGAGTTGGCATAGAATTTGAACACCTACGTCTACCTTTGTCTCATCTGGCTCTCCTATGGACTTCTAACTCAAGTAGAGGCTCTCTTATCATCGAGTGTGATCTTGTCTAGATTCTTGGCAATTCTAGTTTGAGAACCTAGATCCAATTTGAGATATGATGCAACAAACCAACCTTTACAAAGAACAAGACTTAGATTTTCACATTAAGCTAATTTTATAAAGATATATGTAGAAAACAATAAAGGACATCAAATTTTAACTAAGTTACCTAAAATATGTGTCCAATTACATAAATTTGGTCTATCATTACAATTATAAGCTCAAATAGACTTAGATCTATAAAATATCTACCAATCTTTGATCAAAATAAGCTATTATAACCTTAAATACTATGGATTCTCAAATCTTAAGTTATCTTTACCAGAATTTAGCATCTAACCTCAAATAACTTAGATATTTGTAGAAAATAAGCACAAATATGGGTCAAAGACCATAAATATCAATGATCTTTACTCTTTTGAGCAAATAATTAGGTAAATGTGTAAAGATAACACCAACCTTTGGTCAAAACATACTAAGATTAGTAAATATTTAACAAATTCATGTGATGAAGCCCTACTTTTAGTGCCAGTGGAGCTCATCTTGTTGATGACTCTAAGTGTATCATAAGTGTTCTTAGTGTTTAAATAACACTTCTCATTTTTAAAATTTTATGATTTAGAGCATGAGTAGCAAGTTTTGGTAATCTAGTTATCTATGGTGAAATAAATGTAGAGCAAAATAAACTATTCCAAAAAATTATATTGATTGGTGGTTGGGATCCATTATGGTCTTTAATCTATGCAAATTTTGAAGAATATATGTTGATATTAGTGAGTTATGATCAAATATTTTTAAAAAAAACTAAACTAAGTGAAAATTTACAATGAGATCTAAACTAGAGTGGTTTAGTCAAAAAAGAAACAAAAGGAAGGGCAAGGCATAAATAAAGTATGTGATTGTTGATCTTTGCTTAAAACATCATAACAAGGTTTTAATTTCAACTAAACATTCATTTAAACAATATATAATGTGAAGTAGAAGATGCTCAAATCCCACCATATACCAAGAAAATATCTGACGAAAGCATGAAATAATATAAGTATGAACTAACTTTGCCTTAAAGGTTTACCACTACATTCAAATAGCATTTTCACATCCTAATGTAGAGAAAATAAAATGAATCATAGTTTAATAATATTCAACTAATCTATAATCAACACAAATTATCAACCTTGTATCAAAGATGCACATTCAAAATTCATGGAAACAATTCAAATTAAAGACTTAGAATAAGAAATTGAGAGAGAAGCCATGCAAAAATTGATACAAACAAATTTGGACAAAATTTTTAGTATTACTTGATTATATTAATTGCTTACAATTTTTTACTTAAAACTCCCTCTCCTTAAAAATGGTAATACTACTTTTATAGGAGACTCAGGCAGTATACTAGTCAGTCATAAGATTACACATGTACAAAGATAAGGATAGTTATGCTTATTCATAGTTCTAGAATGAATTTATCTTTCTAAAATGAACTTACCTATAGGAAAATATTCTAACAAACTAGCATATGCCTTTACAAAATAATATTCCACATCTAGATACTACAAAGTCTTTACATAGAATGGAATATCATCGATTATCCAGTGGGCCCTAGGCTTAAGGGCTCTCCAATTGATCTTGAAGAATTTCCATGGCTCTTTGATGTTGTTCACTAACTTTATCCAGATTAATAGCTATATATAATATAAAATCATATTCTTGATCATCCAAGTCATCAAAGTCCCTGTCATTTCTTACCATGGCTTCCTTGATGCTCCTAGCTTTGACAATCTTCTCCTTAGTAGTAAATATCATGCCCATGACTTGGCTATTATCAACTCTAGATTGGCCTTGAATTTTTCTCCTTACTTATTAAATTACTATAGTGGCTCTATTCTTGAACTCATCATCATCAATGATGCCTAGGGAAATCGACTTTGTGGGGTTGGCCAACATGGTGCTATGGAGTGTTTTATTCTAGATATTAACTCCTCACCATCTCCCTGGAGTCTCTCTAAGATCTTTAACCAAGTATTCAAACTTTGTATTTTAATAATAACTATCCCCAATATTATGTTCAAGTGGGTGAGGATAATGGGTTTGAAGCCAATAATACTACCCTTAATTATATGTTGATAAGCTCCCTTATATTGTATTTTGAACCCTCTTATTGGGTTATCAATTATTTAGCTATTGCATTTTGCTAGGCTAATGCATCTTGCCTCAACTTCATTGACTTTAAGGAGTCAAACATGTCATATAAATATTCCTCAAACATATTTATCATTATCTCTAGGATTGAAAAGATAGCCTGTCTCTATATTCTCTTTTTCTTTCTCTAGGTTCTATATTTTCTACTTCATACCTCAGATACATGCTTTGAGATGAGTTGAATGAGCATCAACTAGTCCTTCTATGTCCTCTTCATGAATTGGGTAATCACTAGGCTTTTTACCCCCAATGGGAGTTAAACAAACAAATGGCTCAACCTTCTATAATTTGAACTCGTCACTCCTAATCATGGTTTTCTTGGTTGTCACCCTCTCCAATCCTACTATTTTTGGATTAAACTACACACTAACTGATTAATTTTTTATCTTTGGGGGTTGAGGAGACTCCACATATGTGCTACTTGAGGCTCCTAGAGTGTCCATTTATATACCACTTGATCCTACAGTGGAAATTATTTTCTCTCTTCCTCTTCCTTCATCAAAGCATATATCCATGCCTTGACTTCCTCATGAAAATCAATGTGGACTATTTGGGTCATGGAAAATGAGTTGGATAAAGGGGGAATATTCCTCATCTTCTTATAAATTAAATTTTTAAAGACAATTGTACCATGAATGGGGTATTCATCACTTACAAAGTTTACCTCACTCATGGGGTGGGTGAAGGTCAACTTTGAATTCTTTTTTCTAACTAGGATCAATGCCAACTAAGCTTTCCTTTTGTATAGGGGTGATATTGGTATCAGGTCCAAAGTAATTTCCTTCCCTCTATCTTATCCTACTTACTCTACTTGGGTATGAAGGTTCTTCGTTTGTTCTTCTTCATCTAACCCATATGCTTCAACAAACATCTTAAGGTCATCATCTACCATCTCACCAGGTTTTAATGCAATCGTATCTAGGAACTTTATTAGAGATGCTATCCTTTCATGTGGTGCTAAATATGATCCTCCTTCACTAAATCTCTCTTCTAGTTTCTCTTTTCCATTTACTTATGAAATTTGTGCTCGAGATTATTTCATTCTAACCTATGACTATTTTGAATGGGGTCTATATGATGGTCCAAGAAACAAGTGATATTGTAGGGCCCTTATTTTCCATATCTCACCTAGTGGTTTATCATCCCCCTAGATAATATAGGATCCAAATTAATGTTATGCCTCTTCAACTTGGATAATACCTTTGATAAACTAGAGGCCTTGATGTATAGAGGGTCCTGGACATAGGGCTGATGTTCATAAGCTTTTCTTATGGTTTTGGACTTTAGATGTTTGGTGACCCTTTCATTAGGGTCCCATTGCCTCAATTCATCTTTTTGTAGGCTAAATGAGTCCCTTTGTCTGGAAATAACATTCACATGTTCCTAATTTTTCAATATATGTATGTTTATTGTCAAAGGAAAGGGATGGAGGAGGCCCTTATTTTTCTCCATGAAAAATCCATCTATACCATGAAGAAGGTATGCAACTTCTTATTTTTATAGTTTAGTGGGTTCATAGATGGGTAACCTATAGGGTTATGTAAAATTCACTTCTATCCTTATTATTATGCAATCTAGATAAAACCATCTATCCCCTATTAAATCCACATATTTATTAACCAGGGGGCTGACCCTACTCCTGGGGATTCCTGTGAGGGCTTCTACTAGAGATGGATAAATACAATCACAAATGAATTGCATGTTCTATCTATATTTGAATATGTGAAGCTTGGAATAATTATATAAGATAGTAAGTCTCTAATTAGGTGACCAATTATTAATGTTTGTGATCTTGGTGGTGGCAAAGAGGGAATCAACTAGATAGGACGTCATGTAGAAGTGGTTGTTGGTTTTCTTTTGATGGCTATGAATTGTGATTCAAATGGATATTAATAATCTCACCTAGTGGGGGAGGGAGTACCCTCTCTACCATGAAGTAAAAATAGAGTGTGTGGTGGATGGGGCTCTAGTTAACCTATTCAACAAGGTCATAATTATCCTAACCCCTAACTTGAATTGGATAATTAGGATATTCCTTGGGGGTTCCTAGATTACTTGGGTTCCAATGAATATCCATGGGTCAAGGATCATGTTTAATTTATGATTTTTTTCCACTCTTTAATGGTTGGAAAGTCTATTTGGGGTTTAAATAGCTTATAGTAGCATTTAAAAGCAAGTGGGGAAATATATTCTATTTTCTTAAAACTACGCTCATGAACTATCCAATCTTTATTAATTTTATAATCATTGAAAAGAGGAGCAAGAAATTTGATAAAGTGTAATACTTTAGGATTGGAAACAACATAGTGGAGGCTAGTCATCTAGATGGATTCTATGTTATTGTATCTCTACAGGATGGTTGTATTCTTCTATTCTTCTCTTGTAAGAGCTTGCATATTCTCAATGGTCTGAAAGAGTTCAGATTAGTTCTTATTCCCAGTGTTTAATGTTATAGTATATATGTTTGTATCCTTGAAGACTCTTCCTTAATTGTCTAAAGTTAAACACAACTCAATTTCATCCCTTTATTATTGTCTGTGCGTTGACATGGTTGTGAGACTTGAAAATTGTTCACCAATGGACTACAAATAATATCTAGGTTAACTTATTCTTGCTTAGATAGTGATTAAAATATTCTTGGCTTGAATATGATTGATCCAAGTTTGAATTAGGGACTTTTTGATCCGAGCAACAATTCAGGTGACAATTCGGGTGATGGGTCCACCCCAATTGATGACAGAACTTCCGGGAGCCATAACTTTTGCACTGTAGCTCCAATTGACTCATCGTTTGAACCATTGGAAAGCTAATAATGAGAGGAAAATTGTGAGATGGCATTGATATTTTATAAATTAAGTTTGACCCTATAAAACCAAATGGAAGTGCCCCAAATTTCAATTTTAGTAGTGCAATCTAAAAATAGTAAGTTTCTAAAAATAGTAATTCCTTGAATTTTGTATTGTTGTAAATCATGAAAGTTGAACCACTTAATCTCCCTCAAGATTGGTGACCTTCCACATCCTCATCACACCTTAAAAAAATATATAAATGAAGATGTAACTCAAAATGGAAATCAGACATCTCTTCTTAGAGATAGGCATATGTTTAGTTCTACAAGTTTGATCAATAAAACATCTCTTCTCAGAGATAACATTATTTGAATTGTGTTGTTCTTATCTTGAATTATATTTCAACCAAAGCTTTTGAGTTTTGGATCACTTTTGTATAAATACTATGGATTTATAAATCTTTAATGGTGATGGTAGCTTTGACTTAGGTTCATTCATGTCTCAGATTTTATTTAGACCCATGCCTTTATGAAATTTCCTTTTTGAGCATGCAAAATCTTTAATTTTGTCATTTTGTGCTTGTATGCCACCTACATGGTGTCTATTTGGAAAATTTCATAGAATTTTTTATAAATACCTTAAATAAATAGCCATTTCCATTTGAAATTCATCTTTTCCTTCATGCTATTAGAGCCTTGTTTAAGGATTAATGTGGACCATTGATCATTATCATAGGGTTTAAGAGTCATTGTGTCAAGCCTCATGGTTATACCATTTGGTACCTTCACAAGGCTTCTTAACTCTATATTCTATGTAGTGAATGCTTGTTTATCATGTTTCAATCCCATAGGACTTCATGGTTTTTTTTAATAGTCTATTACATCTATGCTCTATGTGATCACCTCTCATGAGTAAGTGTGAACCATCGATTATGATCAAAATAGGTGCATGGCATTGGTTTGATGGAATAAATGCTTTAGATTCATCGAGTCTTTTCACTCAATTTGATCATCCTCCATAATGAATAAAGGGTTGTTGATCTTTCGAGTATGAAATTTAATTGGTGTCGAGACATAGGAAGGGACTTAGGCTAAGGTTTATTTCATGTTAATAAGCACATCATAAACTTTAGGCTAAAATATTTTTGCCTACATTTTTAGAACACATAAAAATGGACCTAGGATAAATATTTTAGGCTAAGTTTTATTTCATGTTGATAAAAATGATTTCAATTTTAGGTTAAAATATTTAAGCTAAGTCTTATAATGCACCTAAAGGGGACCCAAATAATAAGTCGTCTAACTTCTAGGTTTTAACCTAGGGTTTTATCATATTAATAAACATGATAAAGCCTTAGGTTAAAATAATTTTAAGCTAATTTTTATGTCATAGGGACCTCTTAAGATAAAACCTAATATATTTTTCTAGCCTAAGGTTTATTACATTTTAAATAAATGAAATTTGAACCTTAGGAAATAGACTTAGATCAAGGCTATGTATACAAATATTTATGTCATGAGATAATTTTATCATTTGAAGTTCAAATATCCTAAGTGTTTTAATATATTTCAAGGGGTCCCATTGATTTACAATGCAATCCACAATATTTAAGTAACACTTTAAAGTATATCCCTATGTCTAAGTAAAATAATTGATGAGATTAAATTTTATGGTCTCACAAACATCAATGACAACCTTGTAGGGATAAAATGATGGTCACGAAAACATCAAATTTAAGTTTGTGAATAATTAGGTTTGATGAGTTTAAAGTTGATGGTCTTATAGACATCAATGGTATCCTCATTGATGTCAAATTATGGTTGTGAGAACATCTATTTTAATCTCATGAAGTCCCTTTGTTCCATAGATCTAGGATTTAATATGATTTGTTTGATCTTTAGTCCCATTTAAACATGGACTGTTGATTAAGATTTAAGATGCATGACATAGGTCCCTGCAATCATAAAAGAGATTAAGTCAACTCAGGACCATGTCATAAAAATTAGACAAAGACCAAAAACCTAAGTCTATAAGCATAATAAAATAACTCCCTTCAAATATAATAGTTGTAACATAAGGTTTTAGCCTAAGGTTTCATTATATTAAAAAATATAATTAACCTTAGAATAAAACTTGGGTTATATCCAAAATTTAATGCATGGGTCTCCTTTTTTATCAAGCTCAAATGTAGGAGTGCCACATGGTGACTCCATATGGATCCGTAGCTCTTGACTTTTCAACACTACATTAATTATAGGATTTAATCTAGGTGAGTAACCGTAGACCGTTGATCATGATCTAGATACTTGCACTTCATTGGATTAATTTTTTATTGAAGCCATAGCATAAGTTTTATCCTAAGGTTTCATTGTATTTAAAATTATAATGAGACCTTAGGGTAAAACTTAAACTAAGTATATGGTTGATAAAATGGGGCCCTTTAACTTTAATGGTGATCACACAACATCTGATATTCAATCCTACTTGAGCATGGATTGTCGATCATGATTTGGGTGATAATGTGGGATTGGTCTGATGGATCGAGTCTTTTAGTTCATAAAGATTCATATGCTCTATTGGATCTTTCTTCATGATGAAGTGAGAGATTTTGGATCTACAAAGAAGTGAGGTGCTTACATTAGGATGTGGGTTAATATAGGATTTTAGGCTAAAGTTTTAAGACTAAGGTCTTGTTCGTGTTGATAAATATGAATGGGGACTTAGGGTTAAGACTTTAGGCTAAACACATGACAAAGGGGACCATGCTAAGATAAAAGACCCTGAAAACATAAACATTAAACCACGTTAAAAACATAGTGAATGAAAAGGGGAAAATAAAAGGGGACCAAACATGATTTTTAGGCTAAGGTTTGTTTATATTGAAAAACACAACTAAGCATTAGCATAAAAAACTAGGCTTAAGTCAAAAGTTAATCCAAAATTCTTTCACCAAATATGTTCTCACCAAAATTGAATTCAAATCAAAAGTATAAGCTAGGGTTTGCCAAAGGAGGGTCCATTGAATGAATCCAATATAAGTTACCATAAATTCAAGACTAGTAAAAGACTGAATATGTTTAATCTATAATTTCTAAGCATGATCCAGAAGAAACTCCATCAAACCTACAACTTAGGACACAAGGATCAACTATCACCAATATTAGTCAAGTTTATAAAAAAATGGGTTAATTTCATCAAGTATGGATGATCTTCATATTATAATAAAGTTCATATTATCAAGATTTCAACATTAAGGTTCAAAGTAATCACAAGGGTCCCTATTTTTCATAAATGGGAGAATATTGACCTCAACAAGATTGTTATTCTAATTTAGACATCACTTTTTTGTTTTGATTCTTTAGTTGTGTTTTCCCACTTGGGAGTTTTGTTAGTGCCCTTACTGGTGAACTTATTAAGGTAAGTATGAGTTATTGTGTTTTTAGGACACTATGTGTTCCTCACACTTTGTGCTACCTTCATTATGGCTGGGATGGTTGTAAAAATAGTGTTACACTAAAATTAAAATTTATTACCTTAGAATTTTTTTTGATTGATGTAGGTGTTTAGGGGTTTAGTGAACCTATCATATCTAGATTTAGCAAATTTTGATGTTTTGGATGGCCATTTTAAGGCACGAGATTAGAATTTTTTTAGCCAAGTTATGAGATTTTGTGGAATTTTCTACTATGATAGTACTATATAAGTGTTGTTTTCCTCTTCAATGTTATAAAGGACATGTGAAGATAGAAAATAAGCCATTAATCAACCTAATGCATTAGATAATAGTATTGTTTTAATGACAACATATAAGAATATCCACTAGATGTTGTTGAGACATTTCCCCCTGCATAATGGGTGTAGTGATTATGTAGCAATATTGACTAGTTTTGTTAGAATTTTCTTGAGAAATTTATACTAGACTATTGTTAGTCATTAGGACAACTCCTCTTTAAGGAGGGGAAGATGTCATGAACTAACCTTAAGGCCCATTATAGATATTGGATTTTGGTTTACTTTATCATATATTTTCTAGCACTTTGACTATTAATGGTTGATGTGGGTTTTATTTTCAAATGATTGTGACATAGGTATCTCAGATAGCTGATGTCATATGTTATGTTGTCATGGATGCTCACATTAGATTGAACATATCCTGATATGCATATTGCTTACACTAGATTCATTTTATCCTATCTATGTATATAATGCTTTAGCCTAGTCACTTTATTATATGATATTGCTTTAGCATGTCTCATTAATGCAAGTTGACATTAATCATTTTTAGAGCTACTGATAGTGCTTCAAAAGACATGTGTGGGTTCATGGTTATCAAGATTAACTCTTGCCCTTATCATCTATAGTTGACTATACTTGGTTTATCATTTAATGTCTAATGATTCACGTTGAGTTATTATTATCATATTAACAACATTTAGGTATTGTTTATGTCTTATTTTATGGATGTAGGCACTAGGCCATGAGCTATGCTCAATGTTGGGTTTTGAAATCTTGGGTATATCACAAGTGATTGAGTAGTCAAAATGTCACTCTGTCAGGTATAACATGTACTATATAATATTGATCCACCATTATTACATTTTATTATGTAATTGCTTTTTGTCCTTTCCTATTTTTGTCCTACTAGATGCTTGCATGCTTATGTTTTGTTCCTTGTTTTGGTATCGAGATTTGGTAAGTCATTGTGTTTGAATACCCTTGTGTGATTGTAGTCACACCTTCATGTTGGTTATCTTTCCTAGGTGACATGATTCTAGTTGATAAATCTATAAGGAAGTGGCATACCTTTTGAGCTTGTGATGTTGCTAGTTCGGGTTCATCTAAGACCCATGTGGGTATATTAACCTTACAAAAATGTCCTTAACAACCTTTGTCGTAGACAACTAATTTTCATTGAGTTGTGTTTTGATTTCTTATTATCTATCGATCGTTATCATTATAATGATTATTATTAATATTATTATTTTAAAGGAATTTGTAATAGTTATTATCATTTTGATAAGTTTCCTTACTTCTTAATCATTTTTATTTAATGATTTTATTAATTATTAGTATTTAGCGATTTCTCATTTCTTACTTCTAGTGTCATTATCTTAATGACTATTGATCTTATCATTTAATGACTTTATTATTATTATTATTATTATTATTATTATTATTATTATTATTATTATTATTATTATTATTATTATTATTATTATTATTATTCATTGATTTATGGATATGTTAAATATATTATTGATAATTTTTATGGATTAATATTTACCTAATGATTTTATTATTGCTTTTAAAATGGATTTTATTATTATAATTTTATTTCCTTTATTTAATTCATTTATTATTTTATTTTATTATATTTATTTTATATTATTTTATCCATTATTAATTATTAGTAGCTTAAATTTTATAGAGGTGAATATATAGTCGTACATGTGTGTGTGTGTGTGTTTGTTTTTTATTATATATAATATTTTAATTATATGTATTTATATTATTATTTTATTGCTCTGATGGCTTGAAACTTATGCCAAGAGTGTTGACCAGATGCGATGAATATATATATATATATATATCTTTATATATTTAAATATATACTAATATTATTATAACAAATGGATATTATTATTTTAATTGTTGCCTTGTTGCACACATTGGAGAGCATGGTATAAGAGAAAGGATTTAAGTAATTTGGTGGGAGGATGCTAGCAAAAAGAGATAGAATAATGGACTCAGGTATGGAAAATAGGGACTCACAATAGGAGGCGTGAAAGGGAATAGGTTGCTAGTAGGACTATAGGGAGAATGGGATGAGAGTTATGCATGAGAAGGAGGGGGTATGGAGAGTAGGGAAGAGATAGGGGATGGAGAGGAGAGAAGGAGAGCTTGATGAATGGGAGGTAGTATATTGAAACAAAGAAGAAAGGTATTAAGAGATTGGGTGGTTGGAGATGTTGACCATGGTGTTACCAGGTAAGACACTCTCTATCTAAACCTGATCACTCCTCAGAATTCAATAATAAATTTAAACATTATTCCTTCTGCATATAATTTGAAATCTTGGGGAGACTATGTAAATAGTTTATATGTATTATTTGGATCATTTTCTATCTCCTCAATGCTTGGTGATATGTCCTATTTTATTCTAACCACATAACTCTTAATAGTGAACCTACTAACTTTAAAGCTGAGTGTTTTTGAGCTTTATAACTCTAGTTTTGTGGATGCCATGCATTATGGATTGGTAGTTTTGAATGTAACTCATATTACCATTTTAGGAACCGTGATTATTCAATCTGTGAGAACCATAATGTGGTTATGCTTAATTGACCTACATATTTTGTTAATCTTTATATATTCCTTTTTATAGATTATGGATTATCAACAAAGTATTCTATTTTTAAATTGAAAATTGACCTGGTCCTAAATGGTTGAAAGAACCTAGTTATTTTAAGAATTAAAGGTTGGGGATTTGTATTATAATTATAGAGTACCCTATTGAAATTGTTAGTAGGACTATTTTTGGGTTATTTTATTGGATTTAATGAGGTCACTTTTTTTTTTTATGATCCCTTGAATTTAGAGAAGGAATTAAGGTTTTCATACCTAGGTAGGTTAAACCCAAGCCAATTCAGTTATGTACATGTATGTTATGCCTTCCTATTCTAACTTGATTGAGTTATGAGGTTATTGGGATTTGAATCCCTAGTGATTAAATATTTTAAAGCTCAAATAATCCCTTGGGATGAACATTGGACCATGATTAAACCTTTCATATTTTAGGTTGTGTGTATTAGAACCTACCCTATAATATAAATCACCTGTTATAAAGATCCAATGTATGCCTTGGGAGTTACTCAAGCCATGGTTTTATTGAGTGTTATGGTTTATGCCCCTTATTTGTATTTTGTTTTGTTGATGTTTTTGTAAGTTTATATTGGTGGTTTAGTATTGTGTGTATATTCATTACATCTCTCAAGTACATGGTTTCCAAAACCCTCCACCAAGATGATGGTTAGGGTGGTAAGGGCCATTGATGTTTGGGCTCATAGGTCTAGTTTTGAGGGATGTCTATTTTATAGTGTTTGTCTACTTCATTGTTGCACTTGGATTTGCATGTGGTAGCCTTCATTGTTTGTCTATTGTCATATATTATTGGACCATTAGATTGTAGCTGATTACTCATTCTATGTTGTAGTTCATCTTATTACATTATAAATTTTTGTAAATTTTTGAAGATGTAACATAGAAATTATTGGTTTAGATGTCGACTTGGAGGTATCCTTGAAGGTAGTTGTATGATTATTATAATCTTAATCATCTATATTTACTCTTTTGACATGCATTTATATTGGACTATATTTACCATGGGAGTAGTATTGTTTTTAGAATGCATCATGTTATGCTTGATCTTTATATATTGTTATATATGTATATGGCCTAGCAATATGTCAGTTGATTCTAAGTAGGCATGAAATTGTGGCATGGTAACCATTAGAACAATGAAACCACAGTGCCTATAAACTTGAATTATATGATGAACTAGTAGAGGGTTACATTCCCTTAATGGAGTTGTGTTTATATATTAAATTTTGTGACAAATATTCTTGATAACTCATGCATGGCATGAATTTTTCTTTCGACATATGGACTAGTCTCTTGTTTATGACAATTTAGGATGATAACTAAAATGTAAAATGAGATGTTTTTATTTTGAACATGATTGGTAATTGATAGACTTGGATTTTATGATGAACTCATGATTGGTGATATTCTCTTATTTTGGTATGATTGTCTAGCATGTGAAATTTCCAATTGTTTGTGTCAGTAGAATGATGGAAGAAGATACCCTTAATTATATCATTATACTAGATACATGTTCTTAACATGGTTCTATGTTATAACATTATGCTGAAATTAATCAAGTGGTAAATTGTATCTCTTGTCAAGTTGATAGTTATGTTATCACTAGTTCATGTTAGAGATGGTTGTTACACCTATTGGTAGCACCCTGGTAGAAGTGGAAATAAATCATATTAGCTCTTTTGGATTTATATTACTTATAACATATAAGGATAATGTGAATAATTGATGATGATAAATTGTATGGCCTTGAAATTAACTAATAACATGAATGTCTACAATAATAAAGATGATTTAGTGAGTGTAAAAACATGTTCTTGGGGAAAATAGTTATGCTCTCCCATGTAGGGAATAAAAGGAAATAATTTAAGTATTATATTGCTAATTAGATATTTATGACTAAGGGATTAAAAGGTTCAACTATATGGATGGAAAATTTATAGGCCATTAAAATAACAATAAATTCTTGGTTATTACATAATATTCCTCTTGAATAATGATTAAAATTGGGACTTACCTAATGATTCATGAACTTCATGCCTTACACTTTTATGCATATTTAGCATATAGACTTTATTGAGTTATGACAATAAAATGATGTTGTATGTCATCTCTTAATTATAGCATGGTTGTTAACCACATAGCCTTAACCTTTTATAATTTTGATTGGAATTAATATGTGGCAATTGGGTTATGAAAAATATTCTCTTGATCGTTCAAGTTATATGTTCTCATTATTATGCTATAGAAACAAAATCTTATTGGTCATAATGCCATTTCAAGTGAGATTACTTCTGTTGCTTAAGAAATAAAGTAAGCTAGACTAATGATTTTTGTATATGGACTCATATTTTGTATTATGGATTTTATCATTAATAGGTGATAGTGTTTGGGAGATATGACATGTTTCCTAAAAGGCGAGAAATTTAGATGTTTATAATACAACTCTTGATTGTTAGAAATTAGATAAAAATGACATTTATTAATATATGAGTATAGATAGTCATTGGTCATAGTAGGTATGTGTGAACTTAGAGATTAATCTCACCCTTGTCAATGGATTCTTGGTATACCTTGTATGTGTTCTTCTTAGCAATAAACAATTTTATAATTTTGATTAAGAATTTAATAAGTGGTGGAAACCTTAATGAATTAAGTTTGGTTATAAAATTTAATAATCCATCCTATTAATGAGTGTTAAATCATAATCATCTTTATTAAACACAATTTAATGTCTGAGACCATTTAAGTAATGATTTGTGCATGGTCATGCACATTCTAATTAGATGGTGTGAACATCTATGCTTTTAAACAATAGGGTACATTGGCTAATGGCTAATTGAGCATCATTTAGGTGTGAGACCCTTATGGATGTATAATAGGGTGGTGATCCTATAGCATGATAAGTAACCCTATAGCATGAGTAATAATTAATTTTCCCATGCCAATGGCATACCTAGTTAATAAGATGTTTGCATGTGGGATGTCATCCACCCTGAGTAATTTTATTGTAATGTATCTAGATTTCTTGAGGACAATTATTTATTTATAGAGTTACATATTATATATGTGGTATTCATTGATTAAGGGTTTGGATCCTTAATTTATCTTGTGTTGGATTCAATAGTTGAATTAAGGTTCCCACTCATTGATCTTGCAATGTAAATGACCTGCTTGAGTAAGTTATAGATTTGGGCCTTTGTGTTTGGTCCTTTGGAATTTTATGCTTAATATTTTCACTTCTAACATAGATTAATTGCTTATAAAGCATCTGGCTAACTAGACAATCTTAGATGCACTTAATCCAATTCTAATTATTTATAAAATTATCCTTTGGGATGTTGGGATGCTAGTAGTGGGTTATTAGCACTTCTAGTAGAGATGTTTAGTTGTGTTTGATCACATTAGTATTTATGTAGTGGGATATTTTATTTCCCTATTGTGTACTTTAATAGATAACTTCAAAAAAAATGGGGGTTATTTCATCTAGTATCAGAGCCTATGCTTAAGGGTTTTGTTGAGCTTTGACATATTGTACTAACTTTTGGCATGTTCTTGAAAATTTGGTTGAGATTATATGTTTTTGTGCATACCTTGGTAAAGGATTGTGTTGAATAATGTATTTTAGTGGCTATAAATGCACATAGTATAAATGTACATATCCTTTGGAGACTTATTTTTCTAGCATGCATGCATATGCCTTATGATGACCAAATGTTACTTGTATGTTTATGATGTCTTGGTAAGAAGGAAGTGAAACCTTGTACTCAAGCATGTATACTGAACCATGGATAGAGTTATATGCCATGTGAGGACTCATATATGCCTTAATTACATGAGGAGGCTATGTTGTGACCCTTATAAAGTCACTTAACCTCTTGAATGAGTTGATTAGTTATTTTTTATACAAGTTTGAAGTTTTGTAAAGTTCCTATACTATGGAATGTAATGTGTGTGATTATATAAATTGATAAAATTTATGCAAGTGATCTTGAAAGGCTTACCTATATCTTTGGTTGGGTCAAACCTTCTCACATTGATTACATTTTGGACTAGCATCACTATTCAACCATTGACTTGTATGGACAAGTCAATGGAAGACTAGTGATCATCACTTCACCTTAGAATCGAGGAAATGATATTCAATATCTATTATTGACTTGTATGGGCAAGTCATCAGTAGATGCTTATAACATCCTGAACTTGGGAAGACCAAGGGTTGAGCTCAAACATGGAGAGCTACATAGGGTAAGGGTGTTGGATTTACTGGGTAAGTAAGTGAGGCTTTAGATCTCTGCTTTGTGGGAGAATATTGAGATGTATTAGGAGTTAGATCTTATTTATGTATCTGATCTCTTGAGTTTGATATAGGATCATGTGGCTTCATAGCTCCAAAGGGTTGGAAATAAATAAGTTTATGGGGATGTTTATTCATATTTTACATCATGATGTTATTTTGATCATAGATGTGTTTACATTAGTGATGGATGTTTGACCATGGATAGTTGATTTTCATAAGTTTGTCATGTTGGACATGGATGTGTTATGTCCATGGGAATGTTTATTTGATTTTGGCTAAGTTATGCATATAATATGATGCTTAATTGAAATATTAGCTATGTTTTAACACTCATGGGATGTCCATTCTAGTATAAATATGCCCTACATCCATGAAGATGTTTATTGTGAGTTCAATTGAACTCACTGATTATAGAAATGGTAATTTCTACGGTATTACTATAACATTCGCCTCATGCCTTGGCTAAGTCTACTCTTTCCCAAAAAATGATGTTACATCAAAACAAGCATTACTATCTAACATTGGACTTATCAGATTAAATCAATTAGAAGAATAGGTGATATACTTGTTTGTTGATGGAATCATGAGATAATGCCTTAGTGATCTTTGATAGATTACATGCGCAAAATATCCAATGATTCCAAGGTATAATATATTGGAGATCTAGGGGCACAACTTGAGCCTAGAGGGTCTAGCAGGTGAGTGTCGCTAGCTTTATTGGGAAAGTTAGAGAGTTTTGGGGATCTCTTATTATTATCAATTAATGTGAGCCATTTATTCATGATGTATGAACATTATTGGTAAAAATTTTGGAACTAATGGAGATATATTTTATGGATTTATTGGAACATGACCTTCTTTGAGATAAGGTGATCATGATTTGAGATCCTTGAGACTAATTATGTGCATTATATGATATATATTTATTGCATTATATGAAGTATCCACCAGATTCATTTGAGTTGTGCACCATGAGTACCACAGGATGGCCATGAGATCTCCGTACATAATGGTCACCTCTTGGATTAAGTGTTCCTATAATCACTTCTTTGAGGTTGTGGTACAAAATAAATTGTAAAATTTGTCTATGTAGCCTTGTAAAAGCATTATTTGGTCAGAGATATGGGACTTTTATGAAAAAAATAGCAAGACTAAACTTGTTGAAAAATAAGTATGTGTTGACTTGAAAGTCAAGTGTGTTTTTCTTGAGGTAATGGTTGAATTGCATGAAAAGAATATTATGGTATGAATATTCTAAGTGTTGACATGTGTTTACTGGTAAGTGAAACCATGTTGTGTATGATTTATTATTGTACATATACCTAATACTATTTTTCAAAAATATACATATTTATGATTGTTTAAGCATGTTTGAAATACATGCTAGTTTAATGCTCAGGTGGAGCAATGCTAAATCTTGATCAAGTGGATTTTATTATTTTTATGTATTTTGTTATGCTTCCATGAGATAATTTTAGTGATATGATGGGATTTTAATCCCTATAACCATTTTTCAAGCTCATGTGTGTGTTGGAGAATATGTTGTAAGCATTCAGGTTACATATAGTACCTAGTGTGGCTTTTCCATGGTTTAGCATGGTTGGTGTGGGATGCTTCACTAACCCTTGAATGGTTGATGATGTAGTTTAGTAACCATAATAGTATGGATTACAACCATTTTGATATGAAATTATATGATAAATTCTCTTAGGATTATGCATGTGGTATAATGTTTTAGTGAAAAGCTTCCACTATTGATTTATGTTTTGGATGTAGTTTGATGGGATTGGATGATTGTTGAGCTCATATTGTATGTTTGTGTGTGTTGACATGAGTGACATAGACTTTAGTCAAGTTGCATATGTGGATTGTTATTCTAATTCAGACATCAATTTTGTCTTTTGATTCTTTAGCTATGCTTTCCCACTTGGGATTTTTGTTACTGCTCTTACTAGGGAAAATATTAAGTCAAGTATGAGTTGTGTTTTTAGGACATTGTATGCTCATCATGTTTTGTGACTTCATTATGGTCATGATGGTTGTAACAATAGTGTTGTTGAAATTAACAGTTGTTGCCTTAGAAATTTTGTTGATTGATGTAGGCTTTTAGGGGTTTAATGAACCTATCATAGCTATTTTTAGAAAATTTTGATGTTTTGGATGGCCTTTTTAAGGCATGAGATCAAAAAAGTTCTAGTAAAGTTGTGATATTTGGTGGAATTTTCTATTGTGATAATATTGTATAAGCATTATTTTCCTCTTCAGTGTCACAAAAGGACATGTGAAGATAGAAAGGAGGCCATTAATTAGCCTAATGCATTAGACAATGCCTCTATTATGATGACAATAGATAGTAATATACACAAGATGTCATTAAGACATTACCACCCTATAATGGGTGGAGTGATTATGTAGCAGTATTGACTGGTTTTGTTGGATTCTTTTTGAGAACTTTGTACTAGACTATTGTTAGTCACTGGGATGGCTCCTCTTTAAGGAGGGGAGGATTTCATGAATTAAACTTGAGGCCCATTATATATACTAGATTATGGTTTACTTTAGCATATTTTATCTAACACTTTGAATGTTGATGGTATTGTACCCAAAACCCCACTTGTCCCATTAGGAAATGGGGACCCAATTTTTTTATAGATTATTGTCTTGATTTTGAGCCCCCTCATCCATGTGTTTATGCAAATTCTAGGAAAATATCATGATTTGGCCTTTTATACTTTGACAAATATGGCAATGGCATTATGTTTCTATAGACTAAATATTTTATTCTATCAAGTTTATTATTTATATCTAGTTCTTATTGACTTATGTTTTCATGGGCTAACTTTACTATCCTTTAGGGACTTTTGTCATGAACCTATCTATGTAGGGGGACTTGTTGAAAACAAATTGCCCAAAATAATTCCTCCAAAGGAATTGGGTCTATGGGCCCTTTTCTCAATGGAATTTAGATTTTGAACAATTTGTATGATACACCTTTTGCTCTATAGACCTACCCTTTGAGACTTTCATTTTGGATCATTTTACCCTATGAAGTAGACCCTTTAGGATATTTTATGATGAAGTAGACCATTTTTCCCTTCCACTTGCCCTTTGAGACTTCTATCCCAGATCCTTTCTCCTCTAGGACTTATCCTTTAGGATTTTGTTCCAAACCCATTTTCTTTTGAAAAAGATCCTTTGGCCTTTCATTGTAGCCATTTTGCTTGATAGAATTCCTTCAAAATTTTAGAAATGAATTTTTTCCCTCCACTTAACCTTTAGAATTTTTATCAAGGGCATATGCCCTTGAAACTTTTTGAGCTGACCCTCTAGATATCTTAAAAATACCCTTCCATATTTTTGAAGTGACCACTTACCCTTAAGAACTTCATCTTGGACCCTTTTCCCTCTGAAACTTACCTTTTGAGACTTTTGTCTTGAGCATTTTTCTCTATGATCAATTCTTTTAGAAATTTTTTTCCAAAGCATCATGCCCTTCATCCATTTTTAGACCATCCCTTCAAGCATTCCTTTAGATATTTTGTCCAAGAAAATTAGGTCTTTGAGAGAATTTTTTGTAAAAAAATTCCCCGATGGAATTCCTTTAAATTTTGTGTCTCAGACATTTTTCCTAACAAAAAGACCCTTTAGGAGAATTTTTGTGGGCATTTTGTCTAAAATAATCCCCCCATATAAATCCTAAAACAATTCCCGCATATAAATCCTGAAATAATTCCCCCTGAAACAATTGCCCCAAGACCAATACTAGACTACCAAGTGGCACCTTAGCTTAATTTAATATTTTATCCTAAGCCTAAATCATATTTTATTAATACTAAAACCTTAGGATAAAATACTCATGTAGGGTCCTTTATATGTATTTTTGAAAAGTATCATGTTAAGTCATTTTTTGCTTACGTATACCAGCGTATGGAATCCTGAAGAGAGTACATGTGTCAAGTTGACAAGATTAAATTTGATAGTCATGAAAATGTAATTTGATGGTTATGAGGACATAAATTTATAATCATGTCAATGTCAAATTTAACCTTGAAAATGTGTCAAATTTATTAGATTAAATTTGATAGTCATGTGGATGACATTTGACCATCATAAGGTGTCATTTAATGGTCACACAAATGTCAAATTTAACCTCAGTAATGGACAATTTATGATATTAAATTTGATAGTCATGTAGACATAATTTGATGATTTGAGGATGTTATTTGATGATCATGTGAATGTCAAATTTAACCTCATAAATTACCTATTTGGATTCAAAAGTGAACCCAATAGATTGATGGTTCATGTTGATCCGTATAGTTGATCCAATGCTATGAGATCAATGGAGACTTTTCAAACAACCTAAATTAAATAGAGAGTTTCCACCTATCATACCCACATGATTGAATTACAAGTCAAAATTTCTAAATCAAGATCCTAGGTTGCATGTCCACTGAGGGCCATTCGATCGAATAATGTGAGAGTAAGTTGAAATGTCAAAGCTCCAAAAGAGTGACAAGTGTCACCATTTTAGGAGCCTATTACATAGATCCAAAAAACTATAGGAAAAGGTAGGGATCCTAGTACATAAAACTCAGAAGCCCTAAGTAGCTTCCAAGTGGCACACATATGAAGCAAAACAAAATAGGGAATGATAAGTGTCAATCACAAAGGAGTCAATAAGCATTCAAAGCACATAAGGGCATCATAGAGGTGCCAAGTGGCATGATCACATTCCATCATGCAAAGGATCAATGGTGTGAGTCCTAGGTGGACTTTTCAAAGATCCTAGACTCAATCATATATTGACATGTGTCACATTTAAAAAACTAGCAGAACATTATGGATAAAATACGTAGATATTTAACATTTGAGCTATATTTAACAATAGACATTGGGTCTCATAGTTAAGTTAGATTATGAACATACATATCTTAATATGAATGATGAATATAAAAGTGAAGATCTAGATTCTATAAAAAATCACAAGTGAGCATGCAATCCATAGTTTAGATTAGTCACAATTAACTATAGTGCCACTGGTTCTAAAAACATGGTAAAGTGATTTTGGAGCTTCATGCATATGTTAGAGTTCCATTTTAAGATGGATAATCTAAAATATGAATAGGTTGTTCTCACAACATATAAAAGAAGGCATATACAATTTTGATAAATGGTGCATATTCTGAAGTTTGCATATAGTTTGAGCTATAATTGAAAAAAAATGCTTCTCTCTTTTTACACATGCACATGTTGCATAACTTTGGCAAAGGTTATTTTAAATAGATAACAATAAGTATACTCTTATATGGTTTTAGACCATAGTTAAAACCCATGTTCTGACTATCACATGTAATGACCTTGCATGAACTTAGAGGATGAGGTGAGCCTTCCCCAAGTCAATATAAACAATTGTAATCAAACTTGCATTTTTGTCAGAATTTTTTTTTGAATACATGAGTATCATCAATTTTGATCATTAGTCAATGTGTTTGTGTATTTTTTTTCAATTTTTATTTAAATAGTTTTTAATTTATTTGGTTTTTATTTTTAATAATATTTAGTGTGCAAAATATATTAATGGATTCTTGATTATTTTGATTGATATACTAATCTATAGATGTGAAAAAACTATTGAAAGATTAGTAAATTGGTTAAGATGTTTAGGTTCAAATTGATTCATAATTTTGATTGTGCATGAGTTCTTTCTTGGATTTAGTTTTCTCTATGTGTGCAATAGCTACCTTAGATACTTCACTAGCCTGAACCATATTCTCTTGATTAAGGGTGTCAAATAACTACCTTAAAAGGAAAAACCTTTATCAAAAGTGTATGTATTTCCTACATCTTTATCTCCTTAGACTTCTTATCCATATTAGAATATGCGTGTGTGATTTGTAATAAAAATAGGCATAGGTTCTTAGAGCACTTTTAATTTTAGAAACCAGCTAGGGAAGTAGTTATTGAAAACATTAGAAGCTTTATTTTTTGCCTTACCCTTCCCTCCTTTTTGAGTTTGTTTTGAGATATACCCACTCTAGATTAGCAACCAATCTCCCATAAAATTTACATAGTGATTCACTACCCTTATTAAGAACCACATCTCCATTAAAAAACCTTGTCAACAACCTACATTCCCTACCCTCTATTCCATCAATAGGTTGATATAAATTACATACCTATAACTCATTCCCTAGAGTGGAGTTTACCTCCATTAAGATCCTAAAATTTTAGAGGCTACCTCATTATGGATATGGTATGCATAAAACCCACACCAATAGTTTAACTGGCACTAGAAAGAGTGCAACACCCTTGATAGTAGTAGTTATCCATTGCACAAAGTTTCACTAGAGTCACCCAAGGGAGTGACTAGATCTAATTCCTAGGCTAGTTTATTAGGCTTACCCTTGACAAATCAGAGGAGACCTATAATTATGCCAATAACCCTAGTTTATAATAAACACCCTCTTTTAGTAGGGAACCCATTACTTGTAAGGAACCCTTTACCTTTTAATCAAGCAATTGCTCAGCAACAACCCTAGTTAGTTAGATCTACTATCACTATCCTAGGAGACATGCATGATTTACCTTAAAATCTTGAAAATTATTTGTTATCCTTTTCTCCTTCAAGAGTAAGGACAATAGAGGATCATATAAAATTAGTTTAAGCTTCTTTAAGACTAATTAATGTCATAAATGAGGATGTTGCATGAATATTATTCCCTTTTACTTTGATAGATCTTGCTTATGATTGGCATCTAAATCTAATAAAAAATTCATCACTTCTTGGGATGAATGTCAAGTAAATTTTCTTTCATAGTTTGGATAGGTCACCAATCCTAGTTTGGTATACTATCACTTCATTAGTATGAAGAGGTAACCTAATGATCCCATCCATGATTTAAATGTAAGATGGTATAAGGTGTACAACTGGTTGAACCCAAGATATAAACTAGAGGTGGCATTAGCATTAGAAATGTAAAACAATGCCTTGGACCCTATCATTTCTATGTTCTTGAGAAGAAAAATAATGCCTAATACTTTATCATTAGCATTCAAAGAGGTTATCATCATAGATAGGTAGCTCAATCCTTAGAGGCCTAGAGTGCCTAATGTTAACAATGGTCTTGTAACACTAAATCCAGTTCTACATGCAAGGTAGTATGTCTTGACATTCAATCAGAACTAATTATACACACTACCTCCACTGATGTAGAAAACATAGCCAAATTTTGGTTACTTGAAAAATCATGTGATGGGCAATGGTTATCAGTAGAACTAGCAAGTAACTACACTCACATATATTATTTTATAAGGTACATATTCCACGAAGGTAAAACTAGATTCTATTTAGAAGATGGTTTAAAAGTTGAGTAATGATTTATTGAATATGCAAAGGAAGATGAGCAATGAAAATGGCCCAAATGGAAATTATAATACTATATTTTAGAGATATAATAGACCATTCAATAGGCCTAAACAACCTAACAAGATTCTAGAGATCAATATAAAAGAGATGTTGTAGTAAGTGTGTCATTCAAGTAGGCATGATGCTTGATCATGCATAAAACTATAGTTATCAATCATTTCTAGGGTTAAAGGAGTTAGGCACAAAGAGAGCAAGGTCTGGTGCACAACATTTAAACACACTAGTGCACTGACATCATTTTCACATAAGGCATGAACCTTATGCACTCACTTAAAGTGTGATAGTGAAGGGACTAGGTCTGTGTTGGGATAGTTACATCATGGCATAACCAAGGGTTTGTGTAGGGTGTAGTGGTTCAAGAGATTCACTGGGTCTCTAGCATAGAGTGTTAGAGGGATAGGTCCATCAATGCATGATCAAATAGATGGGTTCAAAACATTATCAATGCATATAGGTAAGGGAGTCCACATGGGGATGTTTATTCATCCTAAGGTCATCATTCAACATTAGGTCTAGTACAAGGGCCTTTCGTGGTGGGTAAGATGGATAAGTGGCATGAGAGTGCCACTTAATACTAAGTTTGAGTCCTAATTCATCAACATTATTCATGGGGAGATAACTTCACAACTCAATAGTTTATAACACAATAATATATAACACTAGCAATCAATATTCATCCATTAATATCTTGTATAGATTATAATAACTAGTAACAACCTTCATTGCTCAATGTTATTTTTACTAATGCTAGAGGCTCAAAAATGAGCATGTATGATAGCTACTACTTAAAACTCAAGATGTAATCCCTCTATCACTCTTGAATTCACTAAAGATTCACTATTAATGGTCTCCTTCCTCTCTTCTTAGAGTTTTCCTCCTTTATATAGGCATTAGCCATTATTCTTGCTAATTGGATAGGTGCATGCCAAAGGATGGGTAGTTATGAGCTTGTTGACTCCACTATGTCATGTAAGACAACAAGGGTGTATGTTTGGGGCTAGGCTATTAGACATGGTTGCACACCTACCTGATCTACTACTTAGATATTCATGTTATTTGAGCCTCAAACTACCACATGTAGGATTGGATAGGTATGCCTCAAGACTTGTGATGCTATGCAACCATCGACTAGATGGTGTGAGGACTCTGAGTGTCTATCTAGTCAATGCCAAGGTGTGAAAAAGGGGCCCTTAACTTATTTTATGGGTCTTCACATGCTAGGGTTGGTCTAGCTAGTGTGGGATCAAGTCTTATTGAAAAGGGATCCTAACACAACACCATACAAAATTTCTTTTCCACCCTAGACTAGCCTTAAAGCACCTTAGGTGCGCAAAATTTGGGTGCACCATATCGTAGATCCTCCTTAAAAGTTTTAAAGCCATAGATGGTACCCTTCAACTCTTCAATGGTGCCATCTATCTCTATGGATGTTACTTCTAGAGCAAGTACATACATGCTTTCTAATTAATTTTTGAAGTATTCTAACCTTTCTTTTTCCCTCCTCACTCCTCCATCCAAGAGTTCACCTTACTCACTAGCCTTTCTCTATAAGGCATGAAATATTACCTCTAGGTCTTTCTCTTTTGTTTTCATCTAGGCACTAAGGGAGTTAAATTTCACCATCACCTACATGTGCTCAGTCCTTGAAGCCATGAAGGAATACTAGAGCAAGGTATCCTTCTTCTCCTTAATTTTCTTGAGGCTTAAGATGATGGCCGCTACCTAGTCCATAAAGTTACAAAAAATGGTGTCTACTTATTTAATGTCTTATTTAATCTTAGTGAAGAAGTCTTCAACCTCTTTCATAATCTTTTTCAACTTTCCCCTTATAGCCTTATAGGGGTCTTCCTTCTCTTCTATCACTAGCTTTAGCATGGGGATCATTTTCTCAATGACCATGTAGGTGTAGTCAAAATACTTCATGATAGAGTTTTCAATGTTGTCTTAGAGGGAGGACTCCACTTTTTCAACATGTTGAATCAGTTATTAGAGCTTGATTTTGGTGTCCTCAATCTCCTTCTCCTTTTTTTAGAAATTTTCCTCTAGCTACTAGCATGAACATTGTTAATGATGTTTTTGCATGCCATAGAGGTTTCTATCTTGATCAAAAAATTGGTTGAGTGCATGGTTTTCATGTCATGAAGGTTCATCAGGTGGTAGTCATGGCCCTCTTTTGGCTTCTTCGTGTGCTAGATGGCCTTTGTAGGGACCTCAAACTCTAGCTCATTCATGTAGCAATCCATGACCCATGAGACTTGGTGGTGGATAAGGGTTGTGGTGGTTCTTGGAGGCATGCACTTCATCATGTGAAATTCATCATCTTCCTTGAACCTGATCTACGCTCTCTCATGATTCCCAGGATCAAACTTTACTTCTTCCCTAAGCTCTTCTTCTTCACTGGTAGTGGTGCTAGTCCTCATTTCTTCAAATATCTCTCTTCTTCTTCTTCTTCCTCTCTTTCCTCTTTGATGTTAAAATCATCATATCATTCTTATTATGGGGGTTCTTTGGCAGACATTTCCCCCTTACCCTTTTCTTGGTGTGGTGCCTCTTCTTTCACTTATTTTTCTAAGGTGCTAGCATCACCTTCATGTTCCTCAAGCACCCCTTCAGAGCTGAGGTATGCCTTTTATGTGGCTTCTTCCACTATTTGGGTGTTAGCATAGAGTTATACCTTAGATTTTTCTTCCTTGGGCTCCATGCTAGCATAACCTTTCTTTCTTTCTTGTTCCTCTAACATGCATGCCCTTTCCTCTCAAGCTACTTTTGCTTGCCATTCCTTCTTTTGGGTACATTTTGCCTTTGCATTCTCCATCCTTTCCTCTTTATTGGCCTTTCCTTTTTTGTCCTTTCTTCAAATTTCTTGTGTGGCACACTTTTCTTCTTTATTTTCAATTTCTTCAGTCTCAAGCTAGTCAATATAAGCCTATGTTAGGCTTGAGGCCCTCAACTCCTTAGGCCTCTAGTATAAGGTGAGTGTTACATCAATGTGGCCTTGGTCTAGGCCCATTCCTCTCCATTTATTTATTAGCTCTTCCTCTTCATTTCCTACACTAAATGGAGTTACTTCTTTAGGTGTTTCTCCTACTTTACTCATCTCTTCCTCTTATGCTCTATGTGATGCTTCTCTTTTCTGCTCCTCTACCTATACCATTTATATGACCTAGATAGCCACTACTACCTTGGCCATCTCATATTTATACTCCCTTAACTCTTATTCCTTTTAGGTCTTAGCCTCATATGATCCAAGTCTCTGAAGTCTACACCTTGGTCTTTCTAGCTGCACTTGTGGTGGAGGTGAAGGGGATTGTTCACTAGGGGATGATTATACATCCTCAAGCAAAATGTAGGTGCCTCATCCACACTTTTTCTATTTTAAACCCTCTTCTAATGTGTCTTATTTTGGTGTAGAGGAAAGGTATTTTTATTTATTTTTACACTTTGGACTTGTGGGGGTTTGAGAGGTAAAGTACACATGCTTTTGGTATGATCTTGTCACCCAGGCTTCCCCTTTTAAAGCTATCTTTAACTTAAGCCTCTCCTTGATATCCTTGAGCATCTCCCCCCTCATATTTTTGGGGATTTTATTCTTTTCCTTGGGTATGGGGGTTCCTTCCTCTCCAACTAAGACTGTGAGGTCTTTTTGTTTTTGGGTGCTAGACCCTACACCATCATCCTTTCTTTTGGGCTTCATGGCATAGTATAGTCTATGGATGAAGCCAAGGATTGTTACCTCTTATACAAGATTGATGTCTATTTTATTTAAGGCATCCTCTTCATACTTTATCATACCTCCATCTATGCAGGGGAATCTATCCTCATTCACCATCTCTCTATGTCCATCTCTTTGACTAAAATGTCGATGCTCTATGCATTGGGGATTCTACTGAGCATGTCTTGGAAAAACTTGGCTGAGAAGGTGAAGGGAATCTTCAACCATCTTGAATTGTTCCCATCCTTGAGTGTTAGGTGGATGATGTAGTAGTGTTGCATGATAATGAAGGTCATCATTCCAAACATGCTTGTTAGGATCCCTTGTGGGATGTGCCACTCTAACCTAAAGGCCTTTATGTATTGCTCACACCAATTTAGTATGTAATTCCTGTACTTGGCACTAAAATATGTGTGGAAATTAAATTCATTGTATTTTTTCATTAGGTTTTTGTGGTGTTCTAGGACACCCACAAGTTATCTTCTCTACCATCAAGGTTCTTGATCTCTTCCATGACTATGAAGATGAGGATGGAGCCCCATTTGAATGTTACCTTTACCTTATGGCACTCCATCATGTTCTTGGTCATTTATATGGTGATGAACTATACCACATTAAAATTTACCCCTATGTTATGTGATAGGCTAAGTAGAGGTATGCCTTAGACACATCAATCCATCTTCCTCCTGGGCATAGCTTTGAGCTGACAAGTCACACCATCACCCTTATGCTTGGGTTTACACAATTGATGATGGGGAAAGTGTATCCCCTTTGAAATAATTGATGATCTTTACTATGCACTCCACTTATTCATCATCACCCATTAGTTGATGTATGTCTCTTCTAGAGTCTGGTAGTCTATTTATTCTATTGATTAGGTGTATGGATATCTTTAACCATCATCCTATAAATTACTTGTGGTATTCATGCATGCATGAGAGGAAGAATTGAACAAGTTCCTTTAGCTTTCCAAAATAAGGAAACTCATAGATTTGAGTTACCCCTAAATATTTCAATCTAAATCTTATTGAGATATCAAAGATTACATCTCCCTCTAGGGTCGTGCACCTAGTGTTCACCATCTAGTCTTGCATTAAGTCTTAAAAGTGACTTGATGTTTAATGGTTGTATTCCCATAACTTGCATACATGCAAAAATGAGCACTAGGATTAATCAACCAACACTTTAGGTGGGAATTGCATGTGTTAGTGGGACATCTTGTCAACATCTCAGCTTCCACCATCATAATGTTGATTGCTTCCACTACATATGCTCTTGACTTGATAGTAGTTTCTTCCACTACTATTCAAACCCACTTGGGTTTGAGTCATGCCTATTCGTATCTTGATGCCTTCCAATTCATTATCATTCGAAATCTATTGGAATTGAAGGATGAGAGGTGTGGCTTACCAAAACCCCTAATTTGTTTGGTGTGAGTTATTTGTCTAAGCTTCTCTAGCTATTAATGGTGGCCTATCATCTATTCTAGTTTGCCTTCTATGTTTCAATTTTGTTGCACCATTTCACTCTTGATGTGCTTTCTATTATAGTTTACTACACCAATTTCTCACTTGAATTCACTCTCTTGGGGTCTTCTGGCTATGGTCCTTAGTAAATTTCACATGAGTTTGTAACCCTATTCATTCACCATTCACCCTATTAATAGATTGATATGTCAACCACCATTATTAATGCCACTATATGGAATTGATTGATGGTTTTTTGAGAGGTCATAAGATCTTCAAAAATTCTATCTTATCTTCATTAAATGCATATCTATGTTGTCATCACATTAAATACTTCTAATAGATTTTTAGTGATGTGACATCTTTTTTCAAATGGTCACTTCCTACTTTTCCTACTTGAATGCCAACTATCCTCGATGATCTCTTTTTGTGTCTTCTTGGCATAACCTTCACCTCTCATATGGAAACCTAGGTACAACACCTCACATGCATGCAATTTATCCTCTTCAGTTCCACTTCTTCTAGTTTCACTCCTCTTTCAAGATGCTCCTTTGTCTTGGTTGATTTCTTGCACATCATCTTGCCTTGGTCTATCCTAACCCATACAAATTCCTTGTGTTGGACCTCCAACATTCATTATCTTCATCAAATTTGTGTACTTTATAAGAAGTGCATCTTCTCACGTATCTTACACTAAACTAATTTGAGCATCTTCTCTTCTCATCTTGTGTCTAACCTAGTTGAATGTCTTCTCATCTGGTTTTGTGCCCAACCTAGTTGAGAAACTTCTCTTGTACCAACCCTTTGGTAGTTAATCCTAGCATTTCAATGGATCTTCCCACCATTTCAACTTGTGCCTCTTGTGTAGATGTTTCTATTTTTTCTACTACTTAATCTATAGGCTTAATAAACCCATAACTTAGGTGTCTAGTCTCATTCACTTTTGGTGTAAGTTCTCAACTCACTTGATTGTATTTATGCATGGAGTGGTAAAACATAGGGATATCTATATCTATGTCACACCACCTATTTCCTAACTAAATAATAAGAACCAAACAAATTAAAGAATCACATAGTTTGGCTTGTACCAAACCTTATTTTGGTTAGCTCAATTCAAACTAACTATTGATCAAAGGGTCAGAGTATCCTTGGTGAAAGTACCACCCTATTACTGATATGGATTCAATTGATTTCCATTAAAATTACCTTAAAGAATTTCATTAGATAATGTGCATAGTTTGTATGCACTATTTTTTAATATGTGATGGATGACATAGGGACCCATCCATCAGATCTATAGCTTTCCTGGGTATTAAAAGTATTTAGATTCATATAGAAAGACTAATACTCCTTTGATCAGCACCTTGAGATTGATATGCTTATCATGCCACCTTTTTTGGCATTACTTATCAACTTGTTGACCCCACTTGGCCTGGGCACACATCTCATCCAAGTGTTCCAATTCTTCCAACCTTGTGCTTAGATATTCCTATTCATTAAAGTATCCAATTCATGTAATGTGCAAGGAAGGTACCACAAACTCCATGAGTATAACCAATTCCACACCAAAGACCTATTGAAATGGTTTAGCCTTATTCAGGCACTTGTATGTTATGTGATAATCCCATAGTAATGTAGAGGCATGATCATCCAAATCCTTAAAACCTACATCACATATCTTTATGACGCATGTTCCAAGCATATTATTAAAGGATTCATCCATAACATTGAATTGAGGATGATATGGGGTGGTTTTGTGGTGTGCCACCATATATTCCATTAGAAGGATGTGTATCATCTCCTTGATGAAATGAGTGCCCCTATCACTAATTAGACTTAATGGGCACCCATATCAACTGGTGATATTTTCCTAGATGATTTTCAAAACTATTATGGTTATACATTTTTTGGTTGGTACTACCTCATACCACTTCATGAAATAGTCAGTTACCATAAGGATATATCTAGCTCTTGTGTGTTGTGTTGTAGGGGTGATTGGCCTTACAAAGTCAATGGCCCATTTCTTGAATGGTGCCTAGGCTAAAATAGGGATGAGAGGTATCTCATCCCAATAGTTTGGATTTATAATGAATTAGAATACATCACATGCCCATGCATATTCCTTATCATTGTTGAATAGGCTTGGCCACCATAACCCTGATAATAGAATCTTAAATGTCATTATGTCTCTGGTGCAATATCCTTTGACTATCCCTTCATGCACTTCCTAAAGGATGGAGTCCCACTCATGCTCTAAAACACATTGGTGTAATACTTCATCCTTAAACATCTTGTATAGGTCCCCTATAATGAGCTAGAAGGGGAGGCACAGATATCAAGTTGTTTCTTCTCCTTGGAGGACAATGTTCATGGAACTAAACTTGAGGTTAGGAAAGTGACAATCTCTACCAGGTCTTCAAGAACATGATAAACCTGGTAGAATGACACATTTGAAATATCATCCTTAATTGGCACCACTGCATTGATATACTTGATATGGGACAAGTGGTCTAACCCCAAATTCTACTTTCTAGGTTTAACCATCACTTAAAGCTAAAATTCCTAGAAGAGGACAACCCATCTACAAACCTGCCCATGAAAAAAAAAATTGTTCATGAGGTATTTTATCACCTCATAAGTAGTGAATAAAGTGAATGGTGGTGATAGTAGATATTGTCTAAACTTTTGTAAGGCATAGACCATTTCCATTGCTTCACACTTAGTGGTGGTATAGTTCTACTTAGCCTACATCAACTTTCTACTTGCAAAGGAAATGGGGTGGTCTATTTTGCCTTCACTTGGCTGTACCAAAATAGTGTCGATGATTAAGCCTGACACATCAACATGGACATGAAAAGGAGTCATCTTGTAAGTAAACTAAAGTGTCTATGCACTTGTTAACTTCAGCTTCAAAGTGTCAAATTCCTCCTCTTGCACATTCCTCTAGTAGAATGGGCCATCCTAATATAAGAGTTCCTCTAGAGGCATGACAATTTTTGCATAGCCCCTTATGAACTTCCTATGGTAGCCAAAATGGCCTAGGAATGTGTGAACATCCTTATACATAAAAGGGGTCTATAGTTGGATGATTATTTCAATCTTCACTAGATCAATGAGCAATCCATCCTTACAAACAATGTGCTCAAGTAGTGTGCCAAACAAGGTTACGAACATGAACTTCTTTAGATTCAATGATATCTAGATCTATTTGCACCATTTGAACATAAGGTGAAAGTTATCATGGTGGTACCTTATAAGACCATGCATAGTCTAATCATCTAGATATACTTGGAGGAACTTGTGGATGAAGTCCTTGAAAGTGGTGATCACCACTCTGAAGAATAGGGTTAGTACATTCTTGAGCCCAAAGGGCATCACATTGTAATAAAAATAACCCCATTTAGTCATAAAGGTTATTTTGGGATTATCCTCCTCCTCTATTTATACTTGATGGTAACCTAAGAACCCATTGGTGAAAGTATATATTTTTTAACCTACAACCCCATCTAGGACTTCATTAGTGAATGGCATTGGGAAAGGTTCATTGATGCATGTGACATTCAACATCTTATAATTTACATAGATTCATATGCACCCACCATTCTTGATGATAATGACCATCAAACTCACCCATTCTAATTCTTACATTGGCATGGAGATTGGGGTTCATTTAAAAAAGGTACTTCCTGACTGGTCTTACACCATCCACTAGTTTGATGTTGATATATCCTAATGAAGGGTGGGTGCCCTTCATTTCCTTATATCTGCATGAGAAGAGATCTTGAAATTACCTTAGGAGGTTGATGATGCATGTAAGCTTCACGTTAGACTAGTATGCACCTATAGTGGCCATCTTGGGATCACCTTCTATGCTGATGTCTACCTAGGTGGTCTTAATGGGTGCATGGTAGGGTTCATTTCTCGCCTAGTGGGAGTATTTAACCTACCTCATCCCCTCTAACATCTTAACCTGAAGGTATGTTGGGTCTTCATCATCTAAAGAGTTTCATCAATGAGGCACATGAACTTTTGCTTACCTATCAGGGCCCTCCAATTAGGTTCCTTTTAGGTTTCATCATCTTTTTCACTGGAGTCACTATGGAGCACCATTTCTTTGAATAAAGTTGGATTCATGAGTCCTTTCTCTCTAATCATTTATTTAAAGTGTTCCTCTAATATAAATGTGTCCTTAAACATAGTTTGATGGATGACTTGTAATAGCTCCAATAATTCAAGGTTCTATGAAGAGAAGGAGAAAGTATGCAAAAACTTCTCCTTCACTGCATCCCAATTTTTTGTTTCCCAGCACATCTCATTCATGATGTACCATGCTTATGCCCATGTATTTAGAGTTATATATAAGGCATGTACCCACAAGCCTTGTGGCACTTTTTCTTTGTAAATTACCCAAGTCTCTTCACAAAGCTAGATGTGCACAATTGGGTTAGAGTTGCCATCATAGGGGGGTATGTATAGATACTCATTGCTCTTACCAAATCTAGTGCACATGGCTACCTTCACATCCTACTAAGTGGCAAACCAGGTTTTTGCATGGCCTACTAGCACATGGTAGTAATTTTTAGTGTATACACCAATGTGCCCAACTGATCAATTTCTTTTGGGATGTAAGCCTCAATATCCTATACATACCTCTCAATAGGCTAGCTTCCTTCATACTTAGGGAGTGTTATGAGCTTCCCCTTGTTGAGTCAAAGCACTCTTTTTCCTATCTTTTTGGTATGAGGACTCAACTTCCTCTAAGATCACTCAATTCTTACCAAGCTTATGCCAAATAGTCTAGATCCAACTTTGTGTACTAAGTGGCATCTACACCTAGTGACCTCATAGGATTTTTTAACCCAACATTTTCAAGTTATGTCTATTATATCCATGGCTAATTAGCCATCTTCCTGAGTGAGCACCCCTTGTTCACTAAGGTTGAGAGCCTTAATGCCTTACACCATAATGTTATAAATGTGGTTGACCTCATCCTCAAGGTTAATACTTTCAACATAAGGTGGCCCTTAGTCTCTTGAAAGAGGTATTACCACCCTCTCCTTACCATTTTTAAGGTCATATAGTGCTTTTTTAATCACATATTAGTGTTGTTTACATAACACCATGGCCTTCCTAAGAGTGCTAGGTAGTTGTCCTCCTCTGTTAGCTCTATGACCTCAAAGTTAGCTTGGCACTCAGAACCCATGATGTCTACTATGTCACCTTTTGGGATCCCTAAGGGATGCGCTTAGGTCTTATTCACCATGAACAATGTGTGTGGTGATGGTCTCAAGGGTGGCCTCCCCATTTTCTCTAAAAATTTCTTAGTTAAGATATTAACCTCTATGCCTATGTCAACTAGTACTTCACAAACTAACCACCCATTAAAGGTGGCATCTATTACTAATTCTTGGTCATACTTGATGTTTTGAGTATGCCTTACTTTTCACATTTTCTCCATATGTGGCACTACAATCTTTATTACATGGGGGCTAGCTTCCCATGTTGGTGATTTCTCTGCTTGCCTTAGAAGTAAGTCCTTTAGTAGGGGTAGTACCTATTATATCTATAGGAGGTGTAGGATCTTGGTCAATTATTGGACTTTAACCTCTTGCTGTTCTTGCTTTCTATGCATCATAATGGCTTGTGTCTCCAAGTCTCTAGCCAACTAGAGTTTACCCTACAGTTTTTGTATCATGTTCATCACTTATTACAAGATGTCCTTTTGGTGTATAAGATTAGGATATGGTGTTTCTTTTATATTTGATTGTGTCATATGCTTGGTGTGGCTTGACTCACCATATTCTAGACATAGGTCTTAGTTTGGCATGGCAAGTGGCTGAGTGGTGAGCCCACTCTGTCATGGCCTATACCTTTGGAGGTACCTTGGGAGTTTGTTATTCCTTGGGGGCCCATATCCATTATTTAGACTCATGCTACACCATATCATCTCCTCTAACCATTCCAAGCTGACCTTGCATCATCTTCTTGTAGAGATTTGGGTAGTCTCTAATTATGTGTGGGCTTCGATAGTACCTACATGTTGGGTGTGTAGGGTAGTCACATTGACAATGCTTGGTCAACCCACACTTATAACAAGATCATGGTGGGAATATCCCTCCACCACATACACCTCCTCAACCACATACTCCTCTTTAGTTACCATAACCCATGTTATTCTAGCCATAACCTTCATTCCCTTAGCTTGTCTAGCCACTACCTAAAGTCATGGCTTGCCTTGCACCTTTTTCCATGTTTTGGTGTATCTCTTTAATGACTCTATAGTATACCATCGTGTGTGTGTAAGAATCACATATCTTGTAGTAAACTATACTATTTACTTGACCAATGTGTTACAATAGGGGATAATTTTAGGAGTCATGTACTCCATGGTAAACCTCATAGTTGGGGAGTATTCTATGGACATTTCTACATGGGTATTTATTATTGTTGTTCCCTTATATCTCACATTTAGTGCACCGTAACCCATTATGTGATTCATGTGCCTATTCAATAGTAATATTCTATAGCTAAAAAGCTATTAACGTAATGTGTGCCTCCATAAAGGGACTAATCCTAGTGTTAGCATTACCTACCACCTCAACCCAGAGTGTGGCTTCAAGTGCTTCATGGGGTTTTGTTAAAGTCTTCATGGATAGCACCAATAGGACTCTAATAAACCATTACACATTCTAGGAGGGGTGGATTTCATAAGGAAGCTTGAAGAGGAGAGTTTTAAACTATGGATCATATAAGTTCATGCTCTCGGATAACCCTTGACTGATCTCTTTGAGTACCACAATGCTCTATTGTTTGAACTAAGGAATGTCAAACTCCTTTAAGAATTATCCCTTCAACATGTCATAGTCAACCATAGCCTAGTTTGAATCAAACATATGATACCAAGTATGGGTAGAATCTAGTAGGGTTATCATGAACTATGTTGCATTGTGTTCAAGTTGAGTAATACCCTAAGCACACCACTATAACTCAAATTTTAACACATTCTCTATAATTTTTTTAACTCTTTGATACTTAGCTAGATGTTGGGCCATCTTATAGTATATCTATTAAGGTGGTGGAGTGGGATTCTATGGTACATGACCTCCTTGTATCTACATAGGGGGAAGTTCTCCAATGCCCCCATTGGTAGGGTTGATCATTGACCCTAATGGATTAGGGTGCACCATAGAGATTGATGATATAGCTTTAATCACTGGTGGTGCTATACCACTTCTTATGGTCTATTACCTAATTGGCATGGCTAAAATTCCTTACATAGGAATATTTGTGCTTGTGTTTATGGAACTTAGACTAATACTTGCTTGGTGTATCTTACTATTGCTCAAATCCTTATATAAGATCACTTTTTCAATCATAAAACCTTGACCGAAAATCTTGGTCCAATCATCATCTATTAGGGTAATAGGTTCAATTACCTTTCTTCTATTCTCCAATGGGGAATCTAGCACATGGGTTTGTGCTTCAAGTTCAAAGGGGGTAGGTACCTTTAGCGCATATTCAAGTGCCTCGTCTTATAGGAAATCATTACATCCCACACCCATATATGAATTTCAACCACTTGTTTTTTACTCTATATTATCATGTTGTTGTGTTTCAAAATATCCTTCCCCATGCCCTTTCTACTCGCTACAGGTCCTCTTAGCACTTCTAGGTTTTAGGTCTTCCATCAACCTTCATCTATGCTTACTATAGTTGAACCTTCAGAGCTATTAGGTGTTAAGTTTTTTTCCTTCTTCTATGGCACCTTTCCTACACTTCCCCCTTCTTCCCCTTACACTTGCCCATATGCACAAGGACTTCTATCCCTCCATCCTCATGGTCTCTATATCATAACTGACCATGATCTTCTTTAGCTTGGTGTGGAGTCCTATAATGAACACACCCATTGGTTCTCAAATAAAATCATGCCCTAAGTATTTTGGGCATGAAAAGGTCGACATTGTGAACTCCAACACATAGTTATTCAAAGCATTATACCATTACTTATTTATGGTGCACATCCACACTTCATCTAGGATTTCTAACCTCTCTACATGCTCTATGGTCAACTCAAGGCATTGTCCATAACTTCTTCATCTAGTATCAACATATTCAACCAAACATTTATATACATGCTCAAGTAGCTCATAGAATAACACTTCGTATAATGGGTCATATAGATAAGTTTGCACCTATTTTCATGGCTTCTCTCCTTCACATATGGGATGCTTCTACATGAAGTAATCTTCAACTTGCTCTATCCAATGCTTGACATTCTTGAGTGGTAGTCAGAGTAGCACTCTACTACAAAATCTTAAAAACAAAATTCAACACATCCTAAAAACATAACCAAAATTATGTAGTGAAGTGTGTTATTTAAGTAGGCATAGTGCTTAGTCATGCATATAACTCTAGTTATCAAGCATTTCTAAGGTTAAAGGAATTAGACACAAGGTGAGAAAGGTCTATTGCACAAAATTTAAATACATTGGAATGTTGGCATTAGTTTCATAGAAGGAATGAACCTTATGCACTCACCTAAAGCATGATAGTGAAGGGACCAGGTCCATGTTGGGTTAGTTATGTCAAGGTGGAACTAAGGGTTGTGTAGGGTGTATTGGTTTAAGAGATTCACTAGGTCTTTAGTATAGAGGCTCAAAGGGATAGGTCCATTGGTACATACTAAAATAGATGGGGTCGAGACCTTATCAACACATGTAGGTAAAGGAATCCACATGGGGATGTCTATTCATCCTATAGTCATCATTCGACACTAGGTCTAGTGCAATGGCCTTTCACAGTGGGTAAGAGGGCTAAGTGGTGCAAGGGCACCACTTATTATTAGTGTTGAGTCCTAGTTCATCAAAATTATTCATGGGTAGAAAACTTCACAACTCAATAGTCTATAACATAATAACATATAACACTAGCAATCAATATTCATCCATTAATATCTTATATACATTATAACTAGTAGTAGCCTTTTTTGCTTAATCCTATTTTTACTAATGCCAAAGGCTCACAGATGCTCATGGCTTAAATCCACTACTTAGCACTTAATACTTAACACCTTTATCACTCTCTAATTTTCTAGATATTCACTATTAATTGTCTCCTCCCTCTCCTCTTAGAGGTTGCCTCATTTATATAGGCACTAGCCACTCTTCTTGTTGATAGGATAGGCATGTGCCAAAAGATGGGTAGTTATGAGCTTTTTAGCTCCATTACACCATATAGGACAACTAGGGCATGTGCTGAGGACTAGTCTACATGCCTACATATTCCACTACTTAGATCTTAGTGCTCTTTGAACCTGAAACCACCACATTTAGGACTACTTAGCTATACCTCAAGACTCATGATGTTATTCAACCATTAGCCAGCTAGTGTGGGGAATCTAGGAGTCTATTTCATCATCACTAAGATGTGAATAAAGGGTATTTTTATTCCTTCATGGGTCTCCATGTTTTAGGGTTGATCTAGCTAGCATGGGATCAAGTCTTATAAAAAAGGGATCCCAACAAGAGATGACTTTTCCTAATTGGTGTAGAATTCACAATACTTCAAAGCAAGGTGATCTCAACTATAAATTTTTTATGTAGAATTTAAAATATTTCAAAGAGAGGTGGTTAGATAAGATTAGATTCATAACCCACCTAAACATCATCCAAATCCTAGCTCTTCTAACACATTTATGTTATTTTAAACTCATGAGTTTCCCTTTCTAGGTGAAGATGACAATGAGATAAAGGATAACATGAATAAATTTCATGCTTTCTAGTAGTTTTAGAGAGGTATATATAATCTAAGGAATAATCAAACACTCATAACATTGAATCCTCTAAATACCATGATGATTCCTCCTAATCCTAAAGTAGATAATAATCCACCCCCTTTGAAGGGTAATGATTAGTAGTAGAGCAAGGAAGAACCAAGTAAAGGAGGATACAACATCATTGAGGATATGAAGAAGATCAAGATGAATATAACTCTTAATGAGTTAACATAGATTACCAATCAAAAATATTTTTTATATAAGTTCATTATTAGAAAGGCACCTATGATAAAGTAAAAAAATCCACAAATAAATCAAAATCATCCTACACCAACATCATCTAGAAGTGCAAGCCATAAGTTTTACCCTTTTTGTTGACTATCTAGGTATTTGGTAAGAACATTCATAACTATTTAGTCAAATATGGATATTTTGTAGCTATCATGCTTACATCCATATGTCAAAAGCTTGGTTTGATGCCAAGCCCCTCAAAGAGGATAGTCTTATAATTAGACAAGATAGTGGTCATAATAGTTGGAGAATTGAACAATATGTGTATTCAAGTAACATCTAAGTCAAGTGTCCAAATGATCATCAATATTCTTGTGGTGGACACAATTTAAGGATATGGTTTGTTCATGAGTAGAGATTAGTCAAAAACACTTAACATATATCTCTCGATAGACTTTTCTCATATATGGCTACCATGGAGAGGAGTTACAAATCAAATTAGAATCGATAGAGAGTCAAGAATGCAATATCCCATTACATAGTATAATGTCAAGAATGAAGAGGTAAAGTATGAGTCATCTAACCTTGGTATTTATAATTTTATGAATTAGAATCAAGTACATAATCTAAAACTTAAAGGTTATAATCAGTTATGGACTCTATAATTTTATGGTTCTAGATCCAAGCAAGGATCAGGCATAACAATCAAGTTAATTTATCCATAGGGTAAAAAATTCTTGGTAGCATATAGGTTGTAATTTCCATGTACTAATAATAGAGATAAGTATGAGGTTCTAATTCTAGGATTATAGTTTTCACTTAAGAATAATGTCAAGTAGATATCAATATTTGGTGACTCAAAGATAGTGGTCAATCAAGTCAAAACCAAATACCAATGCGAGTTATCTTATTTGAAGAGATACAAGCACAAAGGCATGAGAACTAATTGAAAGTTTTGAAGCTTTCAAGATAGTGGCACTTTCTAGAGAGAAAAATTAGACCACTAATTCATTATCTATTTTTTCTACTAATCTAGAGTTGCTATAAGAAGCTAAGGTAAAAACATTCTCAATTGAATTGGTACCATGTCTTCTATTCCATATAACATAGAAAATTTTCATGTCTTTGATGATGACCAATAAATTATTCAATTTTAAACCAATTTAGGGAAATTCAAATCTTGAATCATCAACAAAAAGGATATCAATCACTTCTACCAAGAGGAATTAGATAAAGAGGGCATTCTTTATCTCAAAGAGAATTGAATTCCAAACTAGCTTGGTCTCCTTAGAGAGACCATTCGACATAGATATTCAAGAAAGATAGCTAAGATAGTTAGAGGTCAATGAATCAAACTTATATAAAGAAAATATAGGAGATGAAAATTGCTCATGCTATGTTAATATTGGTCTCAACTGCACCCCAAAAGAGAGGTAACAAGTGGAGGATTTAATCACTCGACATAGGCACATTATTACCTAAACATATGAAGATATTAAAATTTATGACCCTTAATTCATCACTCAAATAATTACCTTGAAGCCATATCATAAATAGTTTATACAAAGGAAAATACTATCCAATCTTATTCTAGAGCTTCTCATTCAGAGAGAAGTGGATAAGCTTTTAAATGTAAGAATCATCTTCCTAGTTTGACATTCTACCTAGGTGGCCAATTTGGTCCCAGTAAGAAAGAATAATTATGAGATTAGATTATATGTGGACTTTAAAAACCTAAACAAGGATTTTGAAAAGGATAATTATCCTCTACCTTCTCTAGATGAGGTGATACAAATAGTTAGTGAATCTAAAATGATGTCTTTCTTAGATGGATTTTTAGGCTACAATTAGGGATTGGTGCAATATAAGGACATAATGAAGATGACATTCACTATGAGATGGGGAACTTATGAATATAAGAGGATTCCAATCGACCTAATAACCATAAGATCTACCTTTCAATGTGCCATATATCAAGCTTTCAAGGGATTGATAGGAAAATGAATAATCATCTATATGGATGATATTAAATTATTTTCAAGTAATCAAAAATACCACATAAGTCACCTATGGTCCATATTCAAAAGATGTAGAAGGTTTGGTTTTTTATTAAAACCAAATAAGAGCATATTTGGAGTGATTAAAGGTAAAATTTTGGGCTACATCATCACCAAGAATGGAATCACCATTGATCTAGACAAAATTCATGCAATTTCAATAGTTCATCCACCAAACAATAATAACAAGCTAAAATCATTATTTAGAAAGATTAACTTCATAACTAAGTTCATCTTAGGATTTGTAGAGATCATCAGACCCTTGAACACCATGCTCAAGAAAGACACCGATATAGAATGGATAGCTAAATCCTGAAATTCCTTCTAGGACATTAAAAATGTGATATCACAGGCTACATTATTAATCAATATATATTTTACAAAATATTTCTACTTGTACTCATTTGATTCAAAGCATATGATTGATACTATCATCATGAAAAATAAGGATGAGACCAAGCATCCAATCAAATTTATGAGATTTAATATAAAAGATGTAGATATTAGGTACTCTATGATTGATAAACATATTTTTTCCCTTGTCAAAGTAGTGAAAAAGTTTTAACATTACATATTGAGGAATAAATTCATTGCCATTGTGTCTGATCCTACTGTCAAACTCACCCTATCAAAAAATGAGATAGGATAATGATGAGTCAAATGGATAGAAAAGCTACAATAATTTGACATATAAATCAACCTTGAAAAGATCATTTTAAGGCAAGGCATTATTCAATTTATGACTAAACTAAATCTGCATATCACAGTTGAATAGGTATGTGAATCTCAAGTATCTAAAGGAGAATGGTATATTTATATAATAATATTAACTTATATGAACTTGTTCCTTAGAGCTCAAAGATAATCATTACATGATTAAGAAGAGAGTCCTCTATAAAATAAATCATGAAGGTATTTATCTCAAGTGTGTGTCTAAAGAGGAGGTTAAAGAAATCTTAGAGAACTTGCATCAAAAGATAGGTAGTTGTCATCCTTCTAGGAATTGACAACCCATAATATATTAAGAATGGGCTATTACTATCAAATATTTTTCAAATATTCTCATGCTCATGTGAGAACATGCTATTAATGTCAAGCTTTATCCAAGAGAGAAGTACATGTAGCAATGCCTTTACAACTAGTTGTTGAATGAAGGCCATTTTCCTAGTGGGGTTTAGATGTCGTTGGTTTCATCAACCCAAATTCCTTGATAGGCCATAAATTTTTTCTTAGTACTACATGTTATTGCACCAAATGGACTGAATCCATAGCCACAAATAATTATAGAGCACAGGATATGATTTGATATTTGGAGGAGCATATAAAGACTAGATTTGGCATGCTTATTTCTCTAGTTTATGACAATATACTAGTTTTCATATCAAAAAAAATTATTAAATGGGTACAGAACAACTAGATCATTATCAGGTTAACTTATAACCATACTCTCAAGGAAATGTATTGGAAGAATCAATGAACAAAAATTTGATCAATGTAATTAAGAAATTAGTTAGAGACAAGCCTAGGGATTGGCATAATTTATTGAAGTATGCTCTTTGGGTAGATAGGACTAGACACAAGTTAAACCTTAAAGATTCATGCTACCTCTTGGTGTATGGATGCAATCTTGTGTTCTCATTAATGTTGAAGTTACCCACATATTATTTTATGTAGGAATACATGAAACTGAGTGATAATGTAGGAATCAAGATTGTTGGACATAATAGAAATAGAAGATTCAAGAATTAAAGACTTATAAACATTAAAAAAACACTAGGATGTGGTCAAGAGGTGGTTTGATAAGAGAGAAAAATTCAAAGTATTCAAGAATTTAGATCTAGTGCTACTATAGGATAAAGCCTATGAGAAGAAAGGACACATGACAAGTTTTCCCCACTATAGATTGGACCATACCAAATTTTAGAGATCATGGTAAATAATGCATTTCATATAAATGACCTCCAAGGTAATGAGATTACATATCCAATCAATAGATAGTTCTTGAATCACTACTTTAGGGATATGCCATCTACTGATGTCACTAAGTAATAAGGGACAAATGAATGTAGTTGTAGGATTATATTAGATTTTTTACTTTCTTAGAATAATTCTCTACTTTCACAGATTTGATTTCTTTATTTCATATATTAGATTTATTGATTTCTTAGATTAGTTATTCTTTGTTTTTTCTAAAGATTAAAAATGTCTTTGCTCTGACCATAACCAAGTTAAAAACCAAACCAACTAAGATTATAACTTGTAGAAAAGGGAAAAAATTAAAATTTTGATTTCTTTTGGGACTAGTTTACAGATTAGGTGCATATCTATGTTTTTGAGTCTTTAAGATGAATGTAGGTAATCATGGATTATTCTGAATAGTGTCACAATTGAATACTTTTACTAAGCATGTAAAATTTACTCGTAGAGTGATTCATAAAAATTTAGAAAGTTTTATTGTTTTTTGGATCAAATGCACTTAACAGATTAAATACTTGTTGGAAGTGATAAATTTTGATATAGGTGTAGCTGGTAGGTATACTCTATTGATGATTTGTTTTATAATTATACTAGCTCATAAGGTTCCAAATCTTCTCTTTTCCATTCAAGAAAAAAATAAGAGCTAAATAAAAACAAAAGAAGAAAAAATCAATAGACTCAAAAGAGCAAAAGAAAATAAAAAGGCTCACATGATGAAATAAGGTCAATGTACCATGCATCATGATCAAAATAAAAACTAATGGAATGATAAGAGAAGGAGCCCAAGGTGTCTCTATCAAGGCTATGGATGCTTGGATGGTATTAGAGTAATGCTAGAGATTCCCTTATTTTTTGAGATTTAATAGATATTGGAATGAAACCTATAGCCCCATCAAAGCCTTTGAAAAACTCATCACAATATGGGTTAAATAAACTACACATTTTGACACACAAATATCCAATAAATTAGAAGGAAAGTACATATGTTGTGTAGATTAACTTAGGAGTCTCTTTCATGTTTTTTATTTAAGTATTCTTTTGTGGCATACTTCATTACTAATTTAGAATTACAAACTAGAGTTCTAGGTTTTTGAATACTTAGGAGTATTCCCCCTATGAGTCACCATTTATTGTACCCAACACCTGCCCTTTTACCATTAGGAAATGGGGACACACTTTTTTCTAGATTTTTGTCTTGATTTTGAGCCCCCTCTTCTGTGTGTTTATGTAAATTATAGGAAAAGATCATGATTTTACCTTTTATACTTTGGCAAAGATGGCATTGGCATTGTGTTTTTATAGACTAAATCTTTTGTTCTATCATGTTTGTTACTTCGAGCTAATTCTTCAATACTTGTGTTTTCATGGGCTTACTTTGCTATCCTCTAAGGACTTATTATTTTAAGACTTTTATCATGAACCTATCTATGTAGGGGAAATTATTTATAACATTTTGATCAAAATAATTCCCTCAAATTGGCTTTGTAGGCCCTTTGCTTGATGGAATTCAATTTTTGGATAATTTGACTGATACAGCTTTTGCCCTATAGACATACCCTTCAGTAATTTCATCTTAGATCATTTTACCCTATGAATTATACCTTAATGCACTTTTTCCATGAATTATACCCTTCAAACCTTCCACTTAACCTTCAGGACTTTTATCCTAGATCCTTCAACCTTTCGGACTAATCCTTAGGGATTTTGTTCCAAGCCCCTTTGATTTTGAAAAAGATCCTTCATCCTTTTATTGTGGCCATTTTTATTGAAAAAATTCCTTTGAGAATTTTTAAATGCCTTTTTTTCCCTCCACTTACTCTTTAAAATTTTTGTTAAGGGCACATGCCCTTTGAAATTTTTGAGCCAACCCTATGAATATTTTGAAAAGACCCTTTAGGATTTTTGAAGTGACCACTTACCCTTTGTAACTTCATCCTCAACCCTTTTCCCTTCAAGACTTACCTTTCAATATTTTTGTCATGGGCATTTTTCCCTATCAGCAATTCCTTCATATATTTTATTTGAAAGACCATGCCCTTTGGACCTTTTGAGACCATGCCTTCAAGCATTCCTTCGGATATTTTGTCTAAGAGAATTGGATCTTTGAGAGAATTGTTGTGAAATAATTCCTTCAATGGAATTCCTTTAGAATTTGTGTCTCAAACATTTTTATTGATGAAAAAGACTGTTTAGGAGAATTATTACAATTTTTTTATTTGAAACAATTCCCCCTATAATAATTAACTTGAGACGAATACTAGACTTCTAAGTAACACCTTTTCTTAGAGAACATTTCATTATGTTTTTAGATTAATTTAATATTTTAGCCCAGGCCCAAATAATATTTTATTAATACTAAAACCCTAGGCTAAAATATTCATGTAGGATCCTTTATAGATATTTTTCAAAAGTACCATGTGAAGTCATTTTTTTTGCTTATGTCTATAGGAGTAGGGAATCTCAAATAAATGACACATGTCAAGTTGATGAGATTAAATTTTATAGTCACACAAATGTCATTTGACAATCATGAAGATGACAGTTGATGGTCATACAAATGTCAAATTTAACCTCAATAACATGTCAAATTTATGAGATTAAATTTGATAGTCACACAGACATCATTTCATTGTCACAAGGATATCATTTGATGGTCATGTGAATGTTAAACTTAACCTTATCAATGGATAATTTATTGAATTAAATTTGATAGTCACACAGACATCATTTGAAAATCATGAGGACATCAATTGATGGTCATTTGAATTTCAAATTTGACCTCATAAATTACTCATTTGGATTCAAAAATGAACCCAATAAATCAATAGTTCATGTTGATCCATATAGTTGATCCAATGATATGAGATCGATGAATAATTTTCAAAGATCTTAGATTAAATAAAGATTTTCCAAGTGAAATACCCACATGATCAAAATACAAGTCAAAAGTTTTAAATCAAGATCCTATGATGCACATCCACTCATGCCCATTTGATCAAACAATGCGAGAGTTAGTTGAAATGTCAAATCTCATCAAGAGTGACAAGTGTCACCATTGTAGGATTCAAGTACATAGATCCAATGACCCATGGGAAGAAGTAGGGAGCCCAATACATAGAACTTATAATCCCTAAGTAGATACCAAATGGCACACATATGAAGTAGGGAAAAATAGGGAATGACAAGTGTCAAACATAGAGGAATCAATAAGCATTCAAAATACATAGAGGCCTTGTGGAGCTGACAAGTATCATGCTCATGTTCCATTATGGAAAGGATCAATGGTATGAGTCCTAGGTGTACTTTTCAAAGATCTCAAACTCAATTAGGTGTTGACATGTGTCACATTTTTAAAGATAACATGGCATTATGGATAGAATACATAGATCTTTGACACTTGAGATATATTTATCAATAGACCATCTCATATCTAAGTTAGAGTATGAACATGCATGTCTTAATCTGAATGGTGAATATAAAATTGAATATCTAGATTCTATAAAAAGCATGGGCAAACATGTAATGTATAGTTTAGATTAGTCATGGCTAACAGTAGTGCCACTAATTCTAAAAACATAGTAAAGTGATTTTAGACCTTCATACATATGTCAGAGTTCCATTTGAATGTACCTAATCTAAAATATCAATAGGTCATTCTCACAACCTATAAAAGAAGGCATATATAGTTTTGATAAATGACACATAGTTTGAAGTTTGCATATAGTTTGAGCTATAACTATTAAAATTGTGTCTATATTTTTTCACATGCACATGCTACATAACTTTGGAAATGGCTATTTAAAATGTATAATTGTAAATAGACACTTATATGGTTTTAGACCATAGTTAGAACTCATGTTATAATTATCACATGTAGTGACCTTGCATGAACTTGGAGGATGAGGTGACCCTTTCCCCAAGTCAATATAAATAATTATAATCCAACTTGTATTTTTGTCAAAGAATTTTTTGAATACATGAACAACATCAGTTTTGATCATCAGTGATTATGTTTGTGTATTTTCTTTAAATTTTTTGTGTAATTAGTTATTACTTTATTTAGTTGTATGTTTCAATAATATTTAGTGTGCAAATGGTGCAAATGGATTCTTGACTATTTTGATTAATATACTAACCTATAGATATGAAAAAACTATTGAAATATTGGTCAATTGCTTAACATATTTAGATTTAAATTGATTCATAATTTTGATTGTACATGAGTGTTTTCTTAGATCTAGTTTTCTACATGTGTGAAAAAGTTGCCTCAGATACTTCACTAGCCTGAGCCATAATCTCCTAATTAAGGGTGTGAAATAGCTATCCTAAAAGGATTAAACTTTCTCTAAGGCTTGTGGATTTACTAAATTTTTATCACCTTACACTTCTTATCCATGTTTGACTATGTGTGTACAACCACTTCTAGTAACAAGGATAGGTTCTGAGAGCACTTGTCCTTTTAGAAACTAGCCAGGGAAGTAGTTATTGAAAACAATAAAATCTTTCTTTTTTACCTTACACTTACCTCATTTTTGAGTTTTTCTAGATCTACCCACTCTAGATTAGCAACTAGCCATGCATCCAACTCACATAGAGATTCACTACCCTTATTAGGAACCACACCTCTATCCAAAAAACTTATCAACAACTTGCATGCCCTACCTGTTATTCCATCAATAGGTTGAAATAAATTTCATATCTACAACTCATGCCCTAGAGTGGACTTTACCTCCAGTGAGATCCTAAAATGTTAGAGGCTACCTTGTTATGGCTATGGTGTGCATAAAACCCACACCAACAAATAGTTAATGTGGGTTTTAATTTCAAATTATTGTGAGACATGTATCTTAAATAACTAATGTGATATGTTATATTGCCATGGATGCTCACATTGGATTCAACAATATCATGATATGCATACTACTTACACTAGAGTCATTTTATCTTATCTATGTATATATTATTTTAGCCTAGTTACTTTATTATATGATATTGCTTTAGCATGTCTCATTGACGTAGGTTGACATTGATCATTTTTATAGCTACTAACAGTGCTTCATAGGGCATACATGGGTTCCTGGTTATCAAGAGTAAATCTTGCCCTTCTCAACTATAGTTGATTGTACTTGGTTTATCATTTCATGTGTAATGATGCATGTTAAATTATTATTATCATATTGATAGTGTTTAGGTACTACTAATGTCTTATTTGGTGGATACAAGCACTTGGCCGTGAGCTAGGCTTGGCATTGAGTTTGGACATCTTGGGTATATTGAGGGTGACTAAGTAGTTAGAATGTCACTCTAATAGGTATAACATGTACTATGTAATATTGACCCACTATCATTATATTTTATTATGTTATTGCATCTTGCCCTTTCCTAGTCTTACCCTATCAGATGTGTGCATATTTCTATTTTGTTCCTTATTTTGGTATCGAGCTTTAGAAAGTCATTTTATTTGCCTATCCTTGTGTGATTGTAGCCATACCTTCATGTTGGCTATCTTTCCTAGGTGTCATGATTCTAGTTGATAAATCCATAAGGAAGTGGCTTACCCTTTTAGCCTATGATGTTGATGGTTTGGGTTTGTCTAAGACCCCTATGGGTCTCTCAACCTTACAAAAACATCCCTAACAACCTTTGTCATCGATGACTATTTTTCTTTGAGTTGTGTTTTAATTTCTCAAATTTCATCAATCCATATCATTATAATGATTATTATTACTATTATTATTTTAAAGGAATTTGTAATGGTTATTATCATTTTGATAAGTTTCCCTACTTGTTAATCATTTTTATTTAGTGATTTTATTAATTATTAGTATTTATCAATTTCTCATTTATTATTTCAAGTGTCATTGTCTTAATGATTCTGTTGATTTTATCATTTAATGACTTTATTATTATTAATTGATTTATAAATTTATTAAATATATTATTGATAATTCTTATGGATTAATATTTACCCAATTATTTTATTATAGCTTTTAAAATGGATTTTATTGTTTATAATTTTATTTCTTTTATTTTATTCATTTATTATTTTATTTTATTTATTTTATATTATTTTGTCTATTATTTATTTTTAGTAACTTTAATTTAATAGAGGTGAATATACACACACACACACATACATTCATATATATTTTTTATATTATATATAATATTTTAATTATATATATATATATATAATTATTTTATTGCTCTGATGGCTTGATGCTTACACCAACAACATTGACCAAATATATATATATATATATATATATATATATATATATATATATATAAACAAAAGGATACTATTATTTTAATTTTTTCCTTGCTACACACAGTTGAGAGCACAATAGAAGAGAAAGGAGTTATGGCATTTTGTGGGAGGACACTAAAAGAAAGACACATAAGTATGGGATCAGGTATGGCAAATAAGAACTCATAGTAGGAGATGTGGAAGGGAGCAAGATGCTAGGTAGGATGATAGGGAGAATGGGATGGTGTGTGTGTGTGTGTGTGTGTGTGTGTGTGTGTGTGTGTGTGTGTGTGTGTGTGTGTGTGTGTGTGTAGACACACACACACACATACATACCTAATATTATTAAAATAAAAGGATTTTATTATTTTAATTGTTTCTTTGTTACACATAGTTGAGAGCATGGTATAAGAGGAAAGAATTATGGCATTTGATGGGAGGATGCTGGTAAAAGGAGATGGAAGTATGGGCTCAATTATGGAAAATAAGGACTCACAATAGGAGGTTTAAAATGGAGTAGGATTTTAGGTAGGACTATGGGGAGAATGGGATGGGAGGTATGGCATGAGAAGGAGGGGGATAGAGATCAGGGAAGAGATAGGGGGATAGAGAGAAGAGAAGGAAAGCTTGATTAATTGGGAGGTAGTAAAATACAATAAGGAAGAAACGTAGTAGGAAAGTGGGTGGATGGAAATGTTAACCATGGTATTACTGGGTAAGACACTCTCCATCTAAACCTTATCACTCCTTCAAATTCAATAATAAATACGAACATTATTCCTTCTTCTTATAATTTGTAAACTTGGGGAGACTATGAAAATAGTTTATATATATTATTTGGATCATTTATTATCTCTTAAATGCACAAAATTAGTGATATGCTCTATTTTATTCTAACCACATAACTCCTAATAGTGAACCTATTACATTTAAATCTGAGTGTCTTTGAGCTGTAGAACTCTAGTTTTTGGATGCCATGCATTATGGATTGGTAGTTTTGAATGTAATTCATATTATAATTTTAAGAACCATTATTATTCAATCTATGAGAGCCATGATGTGAATGTGCTCAATTGACCTGCATATTTTGTTAATATTGATGTGTGTGTGTGTGTGTGTGTGTGTGTGTGTGTGTGTGTGTGTGTGTGTGTGTGTGTGTGTGTGTGTGTGTGTGTGTGTGTGTGTGTGTGTGTGTGTGTGTGTGTGTGTGTGTGTGTGTGTGTGTGTGTGTGTGTGTGTGTGTGTGTGTGTGTGTGTGTGTGTGTGTGTGTGTGTCCATGCATTATGGATTGGTAGTTTTGAATGTAATTCATATTATAATTTTAAGAACCATGATTATTCAATCTATGAGAGCCATGATGTGAATGTACTCAATCAACCTACATATTTTGTAAATATTGATGTGTGTGTGTGTGTGTGGTCTACACACACAAACACACACACACACACACACACACACACACACACACACACACACACACACACACACACACACACACACACACACACACACACACACACACACACACACACGCACACACACACACACACACACACACACACACACACACACACACACACACATGTATTTTAAACCTTCCATAAAACCCCATTTTCATGATGATTCGATGAAGGCATGCCCTTACATTCCTTATGGTAAGATAAAATTTTGGATTTAATTTAAACCATCCTAGGTATAATCTTCCTTAAGGTATATTATGGATTATCAAAAAATTATTCTATTTTTAAATTAAAAATTAACCGAGTCCTAAATAGTTAAAATAACCTAGTTATTATAAGAATTATGGGTTGGGGATTTTTATTATAATTATAGATTGCCTTATTGAAATTACTTATAGGAATAATTTTTGGGTTATTCTATTGGATTGAATGAGGTCACTTTTATTTTGTTTCGGATCAACTAAATTTTGGGAATGAATTAAGGTTATTGTACCTAGGTATGTTAAAACCAAGATAATTAGATTTTGTACATATATGTTATGCCTTCTTATTATGACCTGATTGAGTTATGAGATTATTGGGAGTTAAATAACTAGTTATTAAATATTTTTATGCTCAAATGAGCACTTAGGCTAAGCATTGGACTCAAATTAGACCTTTCATCTTTTAGGTTGTGTGCATTAGACCCTGCCTTACTATGTAAATCACTTGCTATAAGTATCTAAAGTATGCCTTAGGCATTATTCAAGCCGTGGTTTGGCTAAGTGTTATGGATTATGTCCCCTATTTGTCTTTAATCTTGTTGACATTTTTGTAAGTCTATAATGGTGGCTTAGTATTGTGTGAACATTTATTACCTCACCTAAGTACCTGATTATTGAAACCCTCCACAAAATTGATGGTTGGGGTGGTAAGGGCCATCAATGGTTGGGCTCATAGGGCTAGTTTTGAGGGATGTCTCTTTTGTAATATTTGTCTACTTCATTATTGCACTTGGATTTGCATGTGGTATCCTCCCTTTTTCTTCCCTATTGTCATATACTATTAGACCATTAGATTATAGCTGATTACTCATTCTATGTTGTAGTTCATATTATTACATTATGCATTCTTGTAATATTTTTAAGTTAGAACATAGGCATTATTGGTTATGATGTGGACTTGGAGGTATCCTTGATGATAGTTATATGATTCTTATAATCTTAACCATATGTATTTACTCTTTTGACATGAATTTATATTGGTTTATATTTACCATGGGATCAGTTGTGTTTTTAGAATGCATCATGTTCTGCCTGCTCTTTATATATTGTTATAAGTACATGGCCTAGGGATATTTTGGTTGTTTCTAAGTTGGCATGAAATTGTGACATGGAAACCATTGGAACAATGAAAATCCAATGCTTATAAAATTGAATTATATGATAATCAAGATAGTGTTATTTTAAGGTTTGTTGAACTAATAGAGGGTTACATTCCTTTAATGGAGTTGTGTTTACATATTAAGTTTCATGATAAATATTCTTGATGACTCATAAAAGGCATGGATTTTATTTTTAACATATGGACATGTCTTTTATTTATGACATTTTAGGATGATAGATAAAATGTAATATGAGATGTTATTTTGAACATGATCAATAATATGATAGACTTGGGTTTTATGATGAACTCATGATTGTTGATATTCTCTTATTTTATTATGATTATCTAGCATTTGAAATTCATAATTTATTGTGTCATTATAATTATGGTAGAAGATACTCTTAGTTGAATCATTATACTAGATACATGGTCTTAACATCATTCCATGTTATAACATTATGCTGAAATTAATCAAGTGGTAAATTATATCTCTTGTCAAGTTGATAGTTATGTTAGAACTAGTTCATGTTAGATATGTTTGTTACACCTATGGATAACACCCTGAAGGAAGTGGAAATAAGTTGTATTAGATCTTATGGATTTATCTTAATTATAACATATAATGACTTTGTGAAGAATTAATGATGACCAATTAAATGGCCTTGAAGAAAACTAATAACATAAATGTCTAGAATAATAAAGATGATTCAATGAGTGTACAAACATGTATTTGGGGAAAAAAGTTATGATCTCTCATGGAGGGAATATCAAGAAATATTTTAAGTATTGTATTAGTAATTAGATATTGATGACTACGGGTTTCAATGGTTCAACTATATGGATGGAAACTTTATGGGCCATTGAAAGAACAATCAATTATTGGTTATTCCATAATATTCCTATTGACTTGATATTGATTAGAATGAGGACTTACCTAATGATTCATGCCTTACACTTCTTATGCCTATTTAAAATATAGACTATCTTGAGTTATGACATTAAAATGATTTAGTATGCCATATTTTAATTGTAACATGGTTGTTAAACACATAGCCTAAACCTTTTATAATATTGATTGGAATTAATATGTGGAAATTGGGTTATGTAAAATAGTCTCTTGATGGGTCAAGTTATATGTTCTCATTATTATGCTATAGAAACAAATTCTTATTGGTCATAATACCATTTCAAGTGAGTGTACTTCCATTGTTTAAGCAATGAGATAAGCTAGACTAATGATTTTTGTATATGAAATTACATTTTGTATTATGGATTTTACCATTAATGGGTGATAGTGTTTGAGAGATATGTCATGTTTCTTAAAAGGCAAGAAATTTAGATTTTTATAACATAACTCTTAATTTTTAGAAGTTGGATAAAAATGTCATTTATGACTATATGAGTACAAATAGTCATTGGTAATAGTAGGTATGTGTGAACTTCGAGATTAAGCTCACCCTTGCCTTTGGATTCTTGGTATACCTTGAATGTGTTCTTCTTAGCAATAAATTTTTTTGTAATTTGGATTAAGAATTTAATAAGTGGTGGAAACCTTGATGAATTAAATTTGGTTATGTAATTAAATAATCTGCCCTATTAATGAGTGCTAAATCACAATCTTCTTTATTAAACACAAAAGTTAATGTCTAAGACCATTTAAGTAATGAATTATGTGTGGTTATGCACATGCTAATTAGATGGTGTGAATGTATATGATTTTAAATAACAGGGTGCATTAGCTAATGGCTAATTGAGAATCATCTAGGTGTGACACCCCTATGGTTGAATCACAAGGTGGTAATACTGTAGCATGATAAGTGACCCTGTAGCATGAAGAATAATTAATTTTCCCATTCCAATGGCATACATGGTTAATAGGATGCTTACATGTAGGATGTCATACACCTTAAGTAATTTTATTTTTATGAATATATCTTTCTTGAGGAAAATTCTTTATTCATATAGTTACATTTTATGGTGTGGCCTTCACCGATTAAGGGTTTGGGTCCTTAATTTATGTCATGTTGGCTTTAGTAGTGGAATTGAGGTTCCCACTCGCTAATCTTACAATGCAAAAGACATACTTGAGAAAGTTAGTGAATCGGGCCCTTGTGTTTGGTATTTTGGAACTTTGCACTTAATATTTGCACTTCTAGCATAGCTTATTTACTTATAAAGGATATAGCTAACCAGATTATCTTGGATGTGCTTAATTCCATTCTGATTGTTTATAGCATTATCCTTTAGGATGGTTGGGATGTTGGTAGTGGGTTGTTAGCACTTCTAGTAGAGATGTTTAGTTTTATTACACCAAATTAGTTTTATGTAATGGGATATTTCGTTACCCCATTATGTACTTTGATAGATAACTTTAAAAAAATTGGGGTTGTTTCATATGAATGATTAAGGTGATAATTGCTTATTAATTAAATAAATTCTAAGTTAAAGTATGGTTAAAAATATTGGAATATATGTGAAGTTATATGAGTTAAATGTGTTCTTTCACTTAACTTTATAAATGATCATATGATCAATGATTGTTGAAAATAAATATCTTGGCTGTAATATGTTATAACTTCATTGAATGATCTCTTATTTTATTATATGACATTAGTTATGCCAATATAATATCATAACATGGATTCAATTATACGATGCCTATGAAAGTTATTTAATGAATAACGATGTTGATCATAACTATACCACTATTCACTTATTATAACAACAACATTCATGCTTATTAATTGAGTGTTGTGTGAAATAATAAGGAACATAATGGCAATGGTGAATTGACCTTTAGGATGTGAGGTGAGTAACAACCTCAGCCATTAGTACTTATTACTTACCTATAAAGCCTTGAGTTCTTATCTATTTTTATTTATGCTCCCTTTGTGAAATGGTATTTTCTATTATATACTTAACATAAATTTGCATGTGTTGAATTGATTTATAGTTGATGTTTATTGTTTACTTTCTAAAATCATACTTGATTTTGAGATTAGATTAATAAAGTAACTTGTACTCTCCACCAATACCTAATTTAACCTAAATGATAACATAGGTTGTTAGTGTTATCCTTTTCAGTTAAGCTAATCCTAAAATCTTAACCATCATTGAGTAGAACTAAAACTCACTGAGGAGAGTGAGGTATTTACCTAGGGTAAAGACCTATAAATGGTCCTATTTGAAATAATGAGTGCTACATATGGTAGTAAAGTCCTATCCATGTATGGGTACATTGATATGCCCCAAACCTCATAAACATCAATAAAGGTAACTTGTTTCCCCATAACACCCTTTGTATGTAGTTACCTCTAGATAATTACCATAGTTTACGTCCCTTAGTTTTACTTGCATTTATGTGAGTACACTGAATGATTATTACTTACATTAGCAAGTGAGGCATTAGATATAACATGCATCCAAAAATATACTCTGATATATAATTCTAATTATTTTTGGGTTGTTTCTATCACATTGTCATGTATTATGTCACACAATGACATTGGTATGGGAAACCTGACTCAAAATATGGAACAACCCAAATATTTCAAAAAAAATTCTTAGTGTTGTGAATTGTGCCATTCATTTATAGTTGTATAAGAAACCTAATTTAAAATATGAAACACCCAAAATATTTATGAATATTTTTCTAGTGTTATGAATTACACTATGTAATAACATTGGTATGGGAAACTTGACTCAAAATATGAAACACTTCAAATATTTCTTAAATTTGTCCCAATTTTATGAATTATTATGTGAAATGATAGTGGTATAAGAATCATGACTTAAAATATACAACACCTTAAATAATTATAATTTTTTTTTCTAATGTTGTGAATTAAAATGCATAATGACATTGGTATGAGAAACTCAATTCAAAATATTCAAAACCAAAAATATTTCAAAAAAATTTATCATTTTTGTGAATTGAATTTGGAATGACATTGGTCTAGTAAACTTGATGAAAAAATATAACACCTAAAATATTTATGAAACATCTCCCAATCTTGAGAATTATGTCATGTAATGATATAACCATGGGAAACTTGAATCAAAACATACAACACCCCAAATATTTATGAGTTTAATTATAGTGTTGTGAATTGAACCATGTAATAATATTAGTATGGGAAACCTAACTCAAAATATGAAACACCCTAAATATTTTCAAAATTTATCCTAGTGTTATAAATTTCACCACACAATGACATTGGTATGGAAAACCTGACTCAAATAATGCAACACCAAAATATTTATAAAACATGTCCTAGTGTTACAAATTTCATGACATAACAATAATAGTATGAGAAACCTGACTCAAAATATGATTCATCCCAAATATTTTTGAAAATTTTCCTAGTGTAGTAGATTGCATTACATAATGACATGGGTATGGGAAACCTGACTCAAAATGTGAAACACCCCAAATTTTTTTGAAAATTTTGCCATTGTTGCAAATTATATCATAAAATGACATTGATAGGGGAAATATGACTAAAAATATGAAACACCCAAAATATTTTTTAAATTTGTTTATGTTGAGAATTGTGACACACATCAACATTGGTATGGGAACCCTAACTCAAAATATGAAACACTCAAAAATTTTCTAATTTTTTCCAAAAGTGTTATGAATTATGATGTGTAATGACATTGGTATAGGAAACTTGACTCAAAATATGAAACACCCCAATTTTTTTTTTTTTTAGCAACATTGTAAATTATGTCACACAACGACATTGGTTTGGGTAACCTAGATCAAAATGTAAAACACCCCAAATATTTATATAATCTATCATAGGGTTGAGAATTATGCCATGAAATCACATTCATAGTATAAACTCGATTCAAAATATGTAACAACCCAAATATTTTAAAATTTTGTCATAATGTTGTGAATTACACTATACAATGACATTGGTATGAGAAAGATGACTCAAAATATTAAACACCCAAAATATTTTTGAAATTTATCTTAGTGTAATGAATTGAAATGTTAAATGAACTAGTATGGGAAACCTAACTCCAAACATGCAACACCCTAATTATTTCCAAAATCTATCCCAATGTTGTGAATTGTGATATGTAATGACATTGATGATGAAATCCAAATTCTAATTGAGATTAAAAGTACAAATCTCTAATACCAAATGATGAGAATAACTTGGAACTTATTATTAACTTCCATAAAAAACTATTCTTTGGTGCACCTATGCACCTCCTTACTAGTTCTCAAATTATTATGTGGCTACTCACATGATAATCCACATCCGTATTTCCTCTTTTGGTAATATGATTCTCACCAACACTCTCAAGCCTCTTCACACAAATATTTTTCAACAATCCTCTCTACAATTTTAGGTGCAAAAAACACCCCAACATCTTGGAAATCAATATTCCCACTTAAAAACCTTCTTCTTACCTTTACTTTATCTCCTCACTTGGAGATCCTTATAAAACATGGTTGCAACTCCACTCAATTACTTATTTTCAAACTTAACCCTCATGAGGTAAACAATATGCATATGATCAAAATAAAGCTCTATCTCAAATACCCAAGTTATGATATATTTTGAATTCTCTGGTCCACAAAACAAAGAAATTTCAATAAAGGATTTACCTTTTTCTCTACCACAACCTTGGTTGGTTTCTTTTGTCTTTGGTTTGTGATAATTATAGTTAATTATTCCATTTGCCCCTATATCTCTTGCATAGTCTTATTCATATAATTTATTAATCCTCATCCTTTTCCTCTTTCCATCTCTTACACTTGAAAAAAAATCACTTTGACACCTTATACATAACACTTCTCTTTTGTTGGAAGATGCCTCCTCTTTCTTTCTACCCACAACATGGAAAACAAGGCTTAGATAAATATATTGACACCTTATACCCAACACCTCTCCTTTATTTGAATATTCCTCCTCTTGTTTTATACCCACAAAAATATGGAAAAAAGGCTATATAAATTTATTTACACCTTCTACCCAACACTTATCCTTTGTTAGAAGATGACTTCTATTATTTTCTACCCATAATAATGTGGATAATAACTCTCAATAGGATTTGAACTCAATATGATACCAAATGATGAAATAAATATGGGTTGATATTCAATAAATTATTATTATTATATAAATAAATATTCAACAAAGCTTCATCATTCTCCAAAGTCATGTTGTCCAACTCATCTCTAATGCTAACATGCTTCTCATGCTTTTCAATCTCACTAAGGATTCTCAATAGATCTATATAAATAAACTTCATGAGTTTATTCTAATCATTCACACCTATAATTTTATATTCTTCACATGGATGAACCTCCACTAGACTCTTCTTGTGTGCACTTACTTGCACAACCTCCACATGCAAAGCTTCCATCATGGATAATTACAACACTATTTGGTTGGTCTCTTCAATCACATACAACACTTCATAGATGCTATATTTATTAAACTTTGTTGTTTCATTTATATAAATGTGAATCATTATTACCTTGGTTTTCCTAAACCTTACTAATATAAAAAATAAAATTTACAATCTCATTGCCATCATGAGCCAAGGAAAAATTAGAATTCTTCCACTCATAGGTCTTCCCTACTATTTTCCCATCATCTCATAATGGGTCTCCAAATTATATTGGATAGTATAACACCTCCACATCATCCTTCATGATGATGTATTCCCATATGGGTTGTTCAAAACTCATTTAAACACTACATTTTTGAAAATTAGAACTAGGATCTACATATAGAAGCCTATCCTTATTTCCTTCTAATATAGCCTACTCAGTGGTGTCCCTATACACCTCTATGATAATTATTGAAGTATTATTTGGATGATAAAATGGTATAGTACCATACTTATTGAAACTATTATTAATATCATCTTCTCTCTCAAGCATCAATAAATGAATCTTCTTCATCTATCCTAGATGTAATTTTAGGTGCACAAAATACCCCAACATAATAGAAACCACATGTTCCCACTCATAAACTTTCTTATTTCCTTTCCTTTATTTCCTCACTTTTATATCCTTAAAAAATATAGCTGAAAATCAACTCAAATTATATCTTTCAACCATCACCCTCATGGTGTCAATAATATGCATATGCTTAAAATGAAACTCTAACTCAACTACCAAAGTTATGCATTTTTTTGAATTATCTTATCCAAAAAATAAATAAATTTCATCAATTTATTTACCTCTTTTTTACACCACAACCTTGGATGTTATTTTTTTCCTTTGTTTCTAGTCCTCTCTCTAAGAAATCAACATTTTCTTGTAGTGAATCCAACATCTCCCACATCTCTTCTTATTCACCTACAACTACAACATTTTCATTTTGTACATCCTCTATCATTTTAAAATGTTACTTAGAATTCATTAAAAAAAAATTCTAAGTCTTAAATTTATGGTAATCATTTATTATTTTGTGACATATATTCACAACCTGTAATAGACTCAAAATAGATACTATCTCATAATCTCTCTACACTTGCAAGGCTTCTCTCATACCTACAATAAAACTCACTTTCACTACAATATATCTCTTGACACCTTCTACCCAAGACCTATCCTTTCTTGGAAGATTACTTATCTTGTTTTATACTTATAATAATGTGGAAAACAAGACTAAAATATATCTCTTGACACCTTCTATCCAACACCTCTCCTTTTTTGAAATATGCCTTATTTTATTTTATACCCACAACAATGTGGAAAGCAAGTCTCAACATGATTAAAACTTGATTTGATACTAAATGATGGAATCCAATTTCTTATTGAGATTGTAAATATAAATCTTAAATATAAAATGATGGAAATGAAAACTTCACAGCTTCCTTCAACAAAGATTTCTTCTACAAATCACCACCATATACAAAGCTTGGCAAATTTTTGTCCTCATTGGTGTTTTATATCTCTTCTCCTATTTCATATAGTTATATAAATGGATTATGATTATTTGAATTTTTATTCTAGAGGATATATGTAGGATAGTTTGGAATGGTAGATAATATTTGCATGTGTAAGATTTGTAAGAAGCCTCCTTGGAGTGAAGTTGCCAAACTCTAAAATTGGTGGTGATTTGTAAAAGAAAGATTTGTTGAAAGATGATTTAAATTTATTGTTTCCATAAATTGGTATGGGAAATATAACTTAAAATATGCAACATCCCAAATATTTTAAAAATTTGTCCCATTGTTGTGAATTACACAGTGCAACAACATTGGTATTGGAAACCTGACTCAAAATATAAAACACATCAAATATTTATAAAATTTGTCCAAGTGTTGTGAATTGTCCCATGAAATGACATTGGTACATTATTTATAACTATAAAATGAAAAATCTAAAATATTTTTGAAATTCTTCCTAGTGTTGTGAATTATACCATGCAATGAAATTTATAAGGGAAACATAATTCAAAATATGTAACACCCCAAATATTTATGAATTTTGTTCATATTATGAATTTTGATATATAATGACATTGGTATAAGAAAACTAACTCAAATTATATAATATCCCATATATTTATAAAATTTGACCTAGTGTTTTGAATTATACTATATATGACATTGGTATGAGAAACCCTACACAAAATATACATCAGCCCAAATATTTCATATTTTTATCCTAGTGTTGTATATTGTGCCACATTGGTATGGGAAATGTGACTCAAAATATGCAAAACCCTAAATATTTCCAAAATTTGTCCCAGTGTTACTAGTTTCACTTTACAACAACATTGGTATGGGAAACCTGACTCAAACTATGCAATACTATAAATATATCTTAAATTGTTCCTCATGTTATAAATTTCACCATGCAATGTGATTGGTATAGGAACCCTGATTAAAAATATGTAACACCTCAAATATTTATAAAATTTGTCATTGTGTTTCAAATTGTATCATGTAATGACATTAGTATGGAAAAACCTAACTCAAAATATTCAAAACCCTATATATTTCCCAAATTTGTCCCCATGTTATGAATTAGACCATATAATGACATTGGTATGGGAAACACTGCTCAAAATTATGTAATGCCCCAATTACTTTTAAAAATTGTTTATAGTGTTCTGAATTGTGCTAAATAATGACATTGGTATGGAAAACATGACTCAAAATATGCAACACCCCAAAAATTTATGAAATTTATCCTAGTGTTATGAATTGTGTTGTGTAATGACATTGGTATGGGAAACTTGACTCAAAATATGCAACATCCAAAATATTTTCAAAATTTATTTGTGTTATGAATTACATTACACAATGACATTGGTACAAAAAATTAATTCAAAATATACAACACCCTAAATATTTATTAAATTTGTCCTAGTGTTAAGAATGTGAGGCTCAACAACATTGGTATGGGAAACCCCACTCAAAATATGAAACACCTAAAAAAATTCCTAGTGTTGTGAACTATGATGTGTAACAACATTAGTATAGGAAACCTAACTCAAAATATGCAATACCCCAAATATTTATAAAATGTTTGTCAATTTTTCAAATTTTATAATGTAAAGACATTATTACAAGAAACTTGACTCAAAATATGCAACACAAATTATTTTTAAAATTTGTCCTAGTGTTGTGAATTATGATATACAATGAAATTGGTGCAAGAAACATGACTAAAAAAATGCAACACCAAAAATATTTCTAAAATTTATCCCAATGTTGTGAATCTTAATGTACAACATTGGTATGGAAAAACCTAACTCAAAAAATGTAACATCACAAATATTTATAAAATTTATCCTAGTGTTACGAATCACAATGTGAAATGACAATGGTGTGGGAAACCTGACTCAAAATATGCAACAATCAAAATATTTCTAAAATTTTTCTGAGTGACATGAATTTTACTATGAAATAACACTAGTATGAGAAACCTAACTCAAAATATGCAATACCCCAAATATTTTTTAAAGTTATTCCAAAAATGTGAATTATGCCACATTGGTTTGGGAAACTCAAATAAATATATACAACATTGAAAATATTTATAAAATTTGACCTAATGTTTTAAATTATGTTATGCAATGACATTGGTAAGGGAAACCTAACTCAAAATATGAAACACCCCAAATATTTATGAAATTTATACTAATGTTGTGAATTACACCCTGAAATGTCATTGGTATGGGAAACCTAAATAAAAATATGAAACACCCCAAATATTTATAAATTTTTTCCTAGTGTTATGAATTTCACCACAATGGCATTGGTATGATAAACTTGAATCAAAATATGAAACAACTAAAATATTTCTAAAATTTTCCTAGTGTCAAAAATTGTGCAGCACAACAACATAAGTATGGGAAACTTAACAAAAAATATGCAACTACCAAAATATTTATAAAAATTATCCTAGTATTATAAATTGTGTCATGTAATGACATTGGTATGAGAAATATGACTCAAAATCCGTAAATATTTCTAAAAATTTTCCTAGTGTTATAAATTTCACTGTATAATCACATTAGTATGGGAAATGCAAATAAAAATATGCAACACCCTAATTATTTATAAATTTTTCCCACTATTGTGAATTGAGCCATGTAATGATATTGGTATGGGAAAAAATGACTTAAAATATGCAACATCAGAAACATTTACTAAATGTGTCTTAGTGTTATTAATTTTCAAGCACAATGACATTGCTATGGGAAACTTGGCTCAAAATATGCAACCCAAATATTTAAGATTTGTTTTCTAATGTTAAAAATTATGATGTGTAATGGAATTTGTGTTGATGAAGTGGATTGCACTTGGTGTAGGAGGCCAAGCTCTTGCCTTCCACATGTCAAAATGGAAACTCCCCTCTCACCTGTGGGACTAGCAAAGCTAGAGGGGAGAGTCTCTAGGTAAGGGCTAGCTCCCTTTGATGCATCTAAGTTGTTCCAATAAGTGCTAATACAGGTATATAGATATATAATGGGGGGGGATGAAAAGAGAGAAAGATTACAGGAAAATAGAACTGCTCTAAAAGAGGTGATGCACCAAATGATTCAACCTACTCACACTCACACTTGAAACCATACAAACACATACATACACTTTAAACTAGCAAAATGACTAGGCTACAGGAAATTAATAGGGAGGCTTCAATGGAACACATAGAAAATAGGGACTCACCATAGGTGTTGTAGAAAGGGAACATTGTATAGTGGCTTCTTCTGTCTCTGCGCTTCCAGGTGTAACTCTCCTTATCACTCATAGGAATGGCACCTTATAGACACTAGGTGTGTTGGTGTTAACCCTATGAATGCATTAGAAAGCAATGACTAAACACAAAACTGACACTCAAACACACATAGAGATATCTAACCAAAATAGAGGTAAAAATGCGTTTATTGATTTTAGGTGAAAATTTACCAGGGCTTCGCCTTACAAATGTGACAGATGCCTTTCTGAATGACAAGTCCACAATATATAGAGGAAGAAAGGAGGCCTTTTTGCACCTTTTTAAAAAATGACCCATGTGCATTCTGGGCATTGGGAAGAGGAAAGCCGCTTAAAGGTAATGTTGTGTCAGCCCCTTGCTTCAAGGTGAAATTATGGGTTGCATCATTTATCTGTAAAAGACTGCTCCTTTCAGATAATTCATGGATTGCCTACTCATTAATGTAGAATGGGGAAAGATGAGTTATGTTGTTCATTGCCTATTTACGCCTCTTGGTAATCAATTGGTGGACATTATTTTAGCTGCAGATATAACTCAACTCCCTTTTGCCACCTAGGCTATCTTCTTAGTTTATTTTCTGTCTCTCAGGTTACTTCTACTAGTTCTTCGACCCTCTAAACTTTAGTCTTTGAAATTCCTTTGTGCTCATGCCATTTGTTTGAAAAATAATGGTTACTCATTCTTGCAAAGTTTGACGTCTGCGTGCCCATCACTTTGAAACTCATAAGGCTCTTTGAACCATGGATGCCAATGCATGGTAGCTTCCACTGAGTTTATGATGGGACATGTGGTAGTATTTGCTAAAACTATTGAATATTCAAAAACCCTTGGAGAAACTATGGAAAATGATGCATGGTGGCTTCCGATCTCTTTAGCAGTTTGTTGGGGCCCACCATAGTGTTCATAGGACAAAAAGGAAGAGGTGACGGGTGCTGACACTTGTCAACTTCTATCAAGCCTTAGAGGGGATACATGGCATGTTCCACTTTCTTTAGAGAAAACATGTCAAAGCTTCCACAATTGCCACTTGGTGACTTTCGTGCTCTAGATTCCTTGGTGTGAAATTTGATGTTTGTGGACCCATCACAACTTGAAAACCAATAGCTACTATATCTTCTTAAATTTGACAACTTCTAGGACATCACCATCCTTGGCAAATTCCTTCGAGTTCTTTGGCTTTTTCCTCTCCTATGGCCTCCCTAAATTTCTTTAGACTTTTTGTTTGAAGGAATTCCTTCAGACAAAAAGTCTAAAAGAATTCGTCCTTGTCTTTTGCTTTTGGGTTTCTTGTTATCCTTTAACTACCTTTAAATTACTCCCTACCCTCTGCAAGGGCTTTTAAACCTAGAACTACCCTCTGCAAGGGCACTTGTCCTTCAACTTTAGGACGCTCCCTTAAACCAATCTATTGAACTGACCGATTGAACCAAAAATGGTTCAATGGCTCAATGGTTCAATGATTCAACCCTGTGCACCACTCATTCATTGAACCGACCCTTTGAGCCTGCTGCTTGAACCAAGTGTTCAAACTGTTCCTTTGAACCAACTACTTAAACCAACTGCTTAAACTAAATGCTTAAACCAAAATGGTTTAATGGTTCAATGCTACGCACCATTTGATCAAACTGTGCCACTTTTAAACAAGCCTTTAAACTTATCGTGATGAACCAAAGCTTTGAACCATCTGATGAACCCTTTGATTGAACCAAAGGCTAATGAACTGATCGAGTGAACTGAGTGTGAACCAAAACCATTGAACTTTGCAATGAACTTTGTTGATGAAACAAGGTGAAAGAACCAAGAGTGTTGAACTAATGTATTGAACCAAGCTAATGAACTGAGGTGTTAAACTAAAAGTATTGAACTCAACTGTTGAACCAAAATGGTGAACCAAGTGATAAACCAAGGCTGATGAACTTGAGCTTTGAACTAAAGTGTTGAACTCTGTTGCTGAACCAAGGTGTTGAACCAAGGCATTAAACCAGTTCAATGGTTCAATGGTTCAAAGATGCCAACCTTCTTTATGAATTTATTTAGACAAGAGCCTGAAGAATCCTTGTAAAACCTAGCACTTTTTGAACTAATTATTCATGTGCCAAAAGACTAACCTACAAAGTCCATAGAAAACTCCTTTGCAGAATCTATAGAAACTTCACCTACAGAGTCAGTAGAAATAGACCTACAGAGTCCATAGAAATTCTTGGACTTGTGCAAAATCAAAAATGAATTGGCCTAGAATAGTAGGGGAAGAAGGGGACCAATTTTTGGTTGGTTGGGGCAAAAAATGGTCAACAATTTATACATGAAACCTAGCTCAAAATATGTAACACCATAAATATTTCTAATTTTTTTTGCCAGTGTTGTGAATTACATCATGAAAGGAAATTGGTATAGGAAACCCAACTCAAAATATACAACACCTAAAATATTTCCACAATTTGTCTTAGTATTGGGAATTATGCTACATAACAACATTTTTATGGGAAATCTAACTCAAAATATGCAACACCCCAAGTGTTTTCAATATTTGTCGTAGTGTTGTTAATTGCATAATGTAACAATAATAATATGGGAATCCCAAATAAATAAATATAAAACCCAGAATATTTATAAAATTTGTCTCAATGTTGTGAATTGGGATGTGCAATGACATTAATACATTAAACTTGACTCAAAATATAAAACACCACAAATATTTCCTAAATTTGTTCTAGTGTTATGAATTGCACTACATAATGACATTGGTATGGGAAACCCAACTCAAAATATGCAACACCCCATATATTTCTAGAAATTTTCCTAGTGTTGTGAATTGTAACACATTGGACTAAGAAATATGACTCAAAATATGAAACATCGAACTATTTATAAAATTTGTCTTAGTGTCATGAATTTTACTTCACACCCAACTCAAAAATGTAAAACCCCAAATATTTATGAAATTCCTAGTTTTTTGAATTACATCACATAATGACATTAGTATGGAAAAACCCAACTCAAAATATGTAATACCTCAAATATTTTTGAAATTTGTCCTAGTTTTGTGATTTACATCACACAATAACATTGGTATGGGAAACTTGACACAAAATATGCAACACCCCAAATATTTATAAAATTTATCCTGGTGATATGAATTATGCTATGTAACAACATTGGTACAAGAAACTTGATTCAAATATACAACACCCTAAATATTTTTAAAATTGTCCCAATATTATGAATTGTGCCATGTAATTATAGTTGTATGAGAAACCTAACTCTAAATATGCAATGACCCAAATATTTATAGAAAAATTCCTAATGTTATGAATTATGCTATGTAATGACATTTTTATGATGAATGAAAATAAAAATATGCAACACTATAAATATTTATAAAAAAATTCATAGTGTTACAAATTGTGATGTGAAAGAATGTTGGTATTGGAAACTTGTCTCAAAATATGAAACAATCCAAATATTTATGAAATTTTCACTAGTTTTAAGAATTGCATCACACAATGATATTGGTATGGGAAACTTAACTCAAAATATTTCTAAAATTTGTTCTAATGGTGAATTGCACACACAATGACATTAGTATGAGAAAATTGATTTAAAATATACAACACCCAAAATGTATTTGAAATTTGTTCTAGCATTGCAAATTACATCACATAATGACATTGGTACTTGAAACCTAACTCAAAGTATGTAACACCATAAATATTTATGAAATTTGTCTTAGTATCAAGAATTATGATGTTCAATGACATTGGTATGGGAAACCTAACTCAAAATATGCAACACTCCAAATATTTATACAATTTGTCCTAGTGTTGTGAATTATACCATGCAATGACATTGGTACATGAAACATGAATCAAAATTTTCAACACCAAAATATTTTTTATTTTTTCCCCAATGTTGGAAATTATGTCATGCAATGACATTGCTAAGGCAAACTTGACACAAAATATGCAGCACCCCAAATATTTTTAAAACTTATCCTAGATTTATGAACTATGTGGTGAAATAATAATGGTATGGGAAACCCAACCCAAAATATAAAATAACCCAAATAGTTCTAATTTTTTTCCTAGTGTTATGAATTACACCATGTAAAAACATTAGTATGGGAAACCTAAATTAAAATATACAACATGCCAAATATTTTTGAAATTTGCCCTAGTGCTAAAAATTATACCATGCAACAACATTGGTATGAGAAACCTAACTCAAAATATGAAACACCCCAAATATTTTTTAAATTTCTCCCATTATTATGAATTACACTATGCAACAACATTAGTATGGGAAATTTGACTCAAAATATACAACACCCAAAATATTCATGAAATTTATCCTAATGTTACTAGTTATACCATAAAACAACATTGGTATGGGAAACCCTAAAAACTTAAAATTGACTGTTGTGAAACCAGCGGCCGGAGTGGCCAAGGCTACCGTCACGGATGAGGCTTCTATTGCGAGTAAGGGGAGGAATCTGAATACCCTTAAAGGGATTCCTTCTGAGGGGATTGAAGATACAATAGGATGGTGTCTGGTTCCTAGTTCTGGGTTTGGACCTGGGGGAGATCCTTTGCGGATGTGGCAGCCTTTGAAGCGGATATACATGCTGCTACGCCTCATACAACATTTGGACCAAACTACGTTACACCAGCAAGTGATTTAAAACCTATTAGGGTAACTCTAGACCCTGAAACTGCAGAAAATTGCTTCCAATTGGAAGAACGGTTTTCCTCTTGTGCAGCCATTTTTTGGTTTCATGGCTTTTGGCCCTCTTTTGTAGATCTACAAAATTGGATTGCCAAAAACTAGCTGCATATTAAAGATGGTCAAATCTAGCCTTGCACCAGGGGTTTTTTTATTGTAATATTTCAAAGCCTTGAAGACAGAAAATCTATTTTATGTCATAACAATTTTTCTTGGCAGGGCAGATTTCCTCTTATGGCAAAACCTTGGCATAAGGATTTTAATCCTCTTTCAGAATCCTTTAACAAGCTTCCTATTTGGGTGCGGCTCCTTTATCTTCCGTTACACTTATGGGATGAAGCGGTTCTTAAAACTATTGGAAATGCTATAAGGGATTTTTTATATAATGAAGACTATATGATTCATCATCATTCAACCTGTGCATGACTTTTGGTTAAACTGGATGTGTTTAAGGGCCTTCCTGAGGCAATATGCATTGATTCCCCTAGGGGTGCATGGACACAAATCTTGGATTATGAGGGGATCCCTTTTTGGTGCAGGAAGTGTCACCAGACGGGACATATTGCTTCTTGTTGTGTTACTGGGAAATCCAATCCCAGACGTTCACCTTCATGGTGGCCTAAGGTTTTTTCTAAACATAGCTTTGACAATCAACCTTTGGGTGCTACAACAGAATCTGAGACCGAGACCGAGATTGAGGAAAGTTCGCAATCTGAATCAGATGCTGAAGAGGAATCTCTAGAGACTCATTCTAATGAAGCCCCTGCAGAGTCTGTGGTTTGTGAGATAGCTGAGCCAGAGGAGGAGGTGGTGGTCTCTTCCCCTATTTTGAAGGATCTTTCTAAGAGCCAGACTGAGTTTGACTCTCATAAGGATTTTATGCCCAATGGAGTCCAAAGTCTTTTATCATCGGAGGCATGGTTTGTTGAGGCAGCTAAGGTGGAGGATGGGTGGACAATAGTTAGGAGAAAGAAGTCTAAGCCTTTGGTTCCTCCTCTAGATATGAATCTCCGGTCATGTAAAAAGAAAAATCTTAACTTAAAAGTTTCACCCAAAGTCCCCTTTTGCTGAGTGGCTTTTGGGGGGCTGTATTCTGGTCGATTTTTTTGGTTTGTTGGTAACTGATTTGGAAGGTTGTTGGTTAACTTTCAGATTAGTTTTTTGTCTACTATATTTCTAGTCATAAGTTGGTAACAGGTCCCTGTAAAACCTGGTTTAGGCTCTTTTTTGTAAACCGGTTCTTTTGTTATACTGGTTGTGCTTTAAGGCTTATCTTTCTCCTTGTATTGGGTTTTGGGGTCCCTTCAAAACCTATTTTTACACTAATCTAAAACATTGGTATGGCAAACCCAACTCAAAATATGAAACACCCCAAATATTTTTTTAATTTGTCCCAATGTTAAAAATTGTTATGTATAACGACATTAGTATAGGAAATCAAACTAAAAATATGCAACACCCAAAATATTTATAATTTTTTTCCCAATGTTGAAAATTATATGTGTAATGACATTAGTACAAGAAACCCAAATTAAAATATACAACACCCCAAATATTTCAACAAGTTTTACCAGTGTTGTAAATTATATTAAATGACCTTGGTATGGGAAACTCGACTCAAAAAATGCAACACCCAAAATATTTCTAAAATTTATCCTTGTGTTAAAAATTATTCCATGTAACGAACTAGTATGGGAAACTTAACTCAAAATGTGCAACATTCCAAATATTTTGTAGATTTGTCCTAGTCTTGAGAATTATATTGCATAATGACATTAGCATGGGAAACCCAAATCAAAATATACAAGACCCCAAATGTTTATGAAATTTTTCCTAGTGTTGTGAATTGTGTCACATAATGATATTGGTACAAAAAAACCCAACTCAAAATATGAAACACCCCAAATATTTAAAAATTTGTCCCAATGTTGATGATTTTGCCACATAATGACATTGGTATGGTAAACCTGACTCAAAATATATACCACCAAAAATATTTCTAAAATTTCTTAGTGTTACAAATTGCATAATGTAACAACAATGCTATAAGAAACCTAACTCAAAACATAAAACACCCCAATTATTTATAAAAAGTAATTATATTATTGAAAATTATATTACACAATGACACTGGTATGGTAAACCCATCTCAAAATGTGTAATACCCCAAATATTTATAAAATTTGTCCTAGTGTTTCAAATTGTGTTGCATAATAATATTAGTAGGGGAAACTCAACTCAAAATATGCAATACGCCAAATATTTATTAAATTTATCTTAGTGTTATGAATTACAATGTGAAATGGCTATGGTATGGGAAACCTAACTCAAAATATGCAACACTCCAAATATTTTTGAAAACTTTCCCAATGTTATGAATTACGATGCATAATGACATTGGTATGGGAAAACTAACTCAAAATATGAAACACCCCAAATATTTTTAAAAAATTTACCAATGTTATGAAATGTATCACGTAAAGGTAATGGTTTGGTAAAACCAACTCAAAATATGCAGAAAACCAAATATCTCTAAAATATGTTGTAATGTTGTGAATTACATCATGCAATGATATTGATATGAGAAACCCAACTCAAAATGTGAAACACCCACAATATTTTTGAAAAAAATCTTAGTATTGTGAATTATATTATGCAAGCACATTTGAAGGGGAAACTTGAGTCAAAATATGCAACCCATAAAATATTTATAAAAGGTGTCTTAGTGTTGTGAATTGCATCATGTAACAACATTGGTATGAGAAACTTGAATCAAAATATTCAAAACTCCAAATATTTCTAAAAATTGTCCAAGTGTTGTAAATTATGGCATGTAATGACATTATTATAGGAAACATGACTCAAAATATACAATACCATAAATATCTCTAAAATTTGTGCTAGTGTTGTGAATTTCTCTATGCAATGACATTGGTATGGGAAACCCAACTCAAATATATGTAACACCCCAAATATTTCTAAAATTTATCCCAATGTTTTTGAATTATGTAGTACAATGACATTGGTATGGGAAACTTTACTTAAAATATGTAACACCCCAACTATTTCTTCTTAGGATTATGAATTGTAAGGCATAATGACATTGCTTTGGGAAACAAGACTCAAAATATGCAATATATAAAATATTTATGAAAATTTTCCCAGTCTTATGAATTGTGACATATAACGACATTGGTACAGGAAACTTGACTCAAAATAGGAAACAACACAACTTTTTAAAATGTGTCCCAGTGTTATGAATTACACCATGCACTGATAATGGTATAGGAAACCCAACTAAAAATATGCAACACCTTGAATATTTATTAAATTTTCCTAGTGTTTCAAATTGTACCATGTAATGACATTGGTAGGGGAAACCTAAATTAGAATATGTAACACACCAAATATTTTCAAAATTTGTCCCACTATTGTTAATTGTGACACATAATGACATTGGTATGGTAACCCTGACTCAAAATATGTAACACCCCAAATATTTATGAAAATTTTACCAGTGTTGTGAATTATGAAATGCAATGACATTCGTATGGGAAACATGACTTAAAATATTAAACACCCTAAATATTTTCAAAATTTTCCTAGTGTTACAAATTTCTCTATGAAACAACATTGGTATGGGAAACATGACTCAAAATATGCAACATCCTAAATAATTCTAAAAATTTTCATGTTGTAAATTATGTCATATTGGTATGATAAACCCAACTCAAAATATGCAACACCTAAAATGTTTATAAAATTATTCCTAGTGTTGTGAATTATGCTACACAATGACATTGGTATGGGAAACCTGACTCAATATGCAACACAAAATATTTCTTAGATTTTTTGCATTATTATTAATTGTACTACATAACAAAATTGGAATAAGGAACCCAAATTAAAATATGTTACACCCTAAATATTTCTTAATCTTGTATCAATGTTACAAATTTTAAGGTATGTAATGACATTGGT